>OY998259.1:30116198-30716198 GCA_963922045.1 Persicaria maculosa | reverse complement strand
AATTGATAATTGTTTCTTAAATAAAAATGGGTTTATTTGGTTAAATGATTGGATGAATTATTTAGCTTATATCCAAATCCGTTGGTTATTGGCATCATGAAATATGGAGTTTTTTTTAATTATGAATTATAATTTATAAGGATGATAAATTTAAAATTATTTAGCTTATATCCAAATTGGCAAATTGATTGATACGTGATTTCTTCATTGGAATATGGAATTTTTAAATGATTAATTACACTTTATAAGATTAATTTTACAAGAATATTAATTTTATACAAAAAGTTAAATTAGTTTTAGGCCAAAAAAGTTTATTTATTTTTAAATAGTACTCCCACTGTTAAAAAATAAGTGTTGTTTTTATCAAAATTTTAATTATTTATATAATTTTATAATTATTATTGTATCTGTAATATATAAAATTATTTTAAATTTGATATAATAGTCATCAAACTTATTTTCATACTATAAATTTATAAGAACACCTTCAACACTTTTAAATTGTAGAAATTCTCTATTTTTGAAGATTTTAGTTTTGTTTTGCTCTACTAGATCTTCTAATAAAATAGATAAATTGATGAAAAAGAAAGTCAAGTTTTCTAAATGTGTAGTATTCTCTATTATGTTATATAGCCTATATAGGATTTGGAGAATCATATTGAAACTTTCAAATTAGATGATTTATTAGAGTTATAGAAAATTTTTGTTTGTAGAATTGAATTTTACTACTCTATAATATAGAAATTATAAAGAAACCGTTGAAGATAAAACTTTTTTTTTCAAATTCTTTATTCTATACTAATATTTGACGGAATGTGATATTTTATTTTATTTTATATATTTCTTTATATTAAATCTCTTAGCATATAACGGTATTACTAGATCAAATGGATAAATTTTCATATCTAATTTCAAACTTATTATTTTTATTTTCATTAATTTAAAACTTATTAATATGATGAAGTTTGAATATATTTGTACTAAATCATATCTAATAAAAATATAAATAATGAACGAGAGAAATTTGTTATCTTATTCATGTTATCAGGCCTAAAATTTTGAATTGTATGCTTTAAAAATAATAAAATATCAAAAAATTACAATCTCATATTTATTAGTAACAACTAAGATAAAAAAAATATAATAAAAAATATATAATTTATTAATTAAAAAGTCGCGAAACGCGCGGGTAATAATACTAGTAATAAATTAATAATAATAAAATCCGAGTATCCCAAATAATCAAGCGTTGACGGCCCTGCAGTTGGACCTGATCTCACCCTGGGACCCAGTGAGAGGACTGATATCCCCCATCTTCAACATCGCCCCCACAAAGTCCCACCTGAACGCTTCCACGTCCTCGCTGTACCTCCGAACCAGCCCATCCGCCTCCGCCGATCCCCCGCCGTACAGCTGCTGATCAATGTGCAGAAGCCCCTTCTCCGCTATCAGGTTCTTGAAGAACAAGTTGTCGAACACCGCCGGGCTCTGCACATCCAGCGGCGCCAGGTTGGTGTCGCCTGACCCTCGCTCCGCCGGGCACCCGGCCCTCCTCTCCGCCGCGAACCCCGCGTCTATGGGGCTGCTCTCCCCCACTCCGTGCACTCTGTCCCTGAACGTCACGCACCTCGCCGCCCCAATAGTGTGGGCCCCTGCAAAATTTTTTTTATAAATAAAAATAAGTTCGGAATCCACTATTATGATGATCTAGGTGAAATTAGGGTTTAGTGTATTACCGTTGAGAGCGACGAGATCGGTGGTGCTGAGGCCTAGGGTTTGGTACCGAGCGATGAGATTGGATACGCTTGAATTTAAAGAGGGGATTCCGGTGTTGGCAGCAGCTAGGCTTGCGGTTTTCGAGTCTCGTCGTCCGAGTTTCACATCCCAGTATGGTCCTCCTAGCTGCATACACATTTCAGCTAAATTAATAAATTTTGCAGGTTTGAATTTGAATTATGATAATCGATCAAATGATAACTTTTGATGAAATATATATTCAAACATCGATGGTTGTTAGCTTCACTCCTAACAAAAAACACCAATTTCTATGGAACCTTTAACTAACCATATATCCATGTGATACACATAGATATAAGTCAGCCATTTAATATGTTTTATAGTCTCTTATCAACTCATATAATCGATCTTCTTCGAATATCTTCAACTTAATCAGCTAGATATGGAGCATGAAAAACAAAAGTTAGTTAAAAGACAATTACCAATGCGACAGAGTCGCGAGCAGTAATGGCGAGAAGATCAGCACAAGAGACGACACCAGGGCAAACTTGCTCAACACGGCGCTTAATTTCATCAATGACTTCAAATCCCCTTGTGGAATTCTTATTCGGACCAGACCCCTTTTCTCCTTGGAAAGTTGGGGTATCATCCAACAACAACGACCCATCACACCCCTACATACATACATACATATATACACACATGACTTCAGAAGAAGAATAAAAGTCGCATTAAATTAAGCAAGCACAAAATAAATAAGCACACATACGTTAACAAAGCAGTCATGGAAGAAGAGGCGAAGCAGAGATGCACCCATGCGACGTTCATTGGCCACCGCCACCTGAACCACTGACTTCACTATGTATGGTAACGGAGGGCAGCTCTGGTAGTAGTAGTATGGGGTTAGCTGAGCTGAAGCGCTTCCTGCGAATAGCACTAGTGAAGTACATATCACCGAGATCAACATCAAAGAAGATGACATCGACCGAGATTCAATACCCATTTTATGTGTATTTCTTCTTCTTCTTCTTCTTTTTTTACAAGTGTAGCTACTAATTAGGGTTTGTAATTGTAAGTGTGTGTTTGTGTAGGTTATAAGGGATGGGTTTATATAGAGATGAGTTGAAGTTGGGGCTAGTTGTAAAATTAACTAATCCCATAGTATGACATCGTCATCTATGTCAATCAATGAAATTTCTATGGAGACCCAATCAATTAAATAGTTGATTAAATTAAGTGGGTCACGGCAACTGGTTGGATTGAGTCAACATTTGTTTTAAATTTGATCAGTTCCTAATCACGAGTTATGTTTTTTCAACTTGTTGGAAAATACAGTAAAATTAATAAATTGAAAATGACTTCAAACGGTACATATCGCTCAGCTCTCAAGTGTATAAGTGAATTTATATATTAGATATTAAGGAGTTATTTGGTGCCTAAAGTAATAATTGATTAAAATTCTTACCAACTCTGATCATGTGCTTCGTAAGTACATACTGGTCGCTATTAACGATCAACTACTTCCTTTGCCTCAGCCTCCTGGAAACATGATCTCAAATTTTCAATTTCTTTCTAGATTGTTATTTTTTTCCTCTTATTTTATTCTATGAACTCGATGGATATCTCTAGCAGATGTTATATATATATATATATCAAAAGAAAGAAGCATATATTAAAATCTTTTAAAATTTTATACTATAACTTCAACCGTACGCTACTCTATTTAATTTAAGTTTACTAAAACCAATAGAAATTACAATAAAGCATTTAAAAAAAAGAGAGAATTTGCTTAAATGGACCTTTAAACATCTTTAGCTAAGTAGTTAGCCTCTTTAATTGTTTTTCTAGGCGCGGTAGGCCACTGAAAATTTTTTTTGGCCGCGTTAGACCCTTGCCTCTAACCTCTCCTCTCATCTCCTCTCCTTCTTCACGCGATTCCATCTCTCCGGCCTCTCCTCTCATCTCCATCTCCGGCCTCTCCTCTCCTCCCCTCTTCTTCTTCTCTGTTCAAGAATCTGAGATTGCGGGTTAGGGTTTCAAGTCAGGGTTGAATCCGAGTGACTTTGCTTGCTCTTGGAGATTCTTTTCCTTCCTTACAGGTAATTTTTGGACCTCTCAATTCAATTTTGTACCAATTTAATGATGTTTTTAGTTTATTACACATCTTATTGTGTTCAATTTTGATTTTTGGTTAGAATTTACATTTTGATGGATTTAGGGTTTGATTTGGGGCAAAAAATGTCGAAATTGTGATTTGGGGCAAAAATGTCGAAATTTACAATTTGATGGATTTGGATTTAATGGAGTTGTTGATGGCTACGCACAGTGTGTTGATGAAATTATCTAGCTTGTGTTTTTGATTCAAAATGAGTAACTTTATCTATGCCACTCCAGAAAAAAGTTAGCATGGCAGCACCCATCACATTCATGAGAATATCACATTTGTCGAGCTTCAATTCGATGCCAAATCAGCCCAATCGAAGCGCCGTTTCATCAAATCGGAAGCCCTTCTTTCTCCGATTTGTTAGGTCAGACTCGGTCATGTGTTAATCCATGAGTCCATTTGGTTTGATTTATATTGGTTTTATTTTCTAATTTGTTTGAATAGCTTGAATTGGGTGAGGTAAGAGCTGCATCCAAGGTTTCGATGAAATGCATAGATGAGGTAAGAGCTTTGAATTCGATGAATTGGGTGAGGTAAGAGTTTTGAATTGAGAAATTTGAGAAATTTGAGAAACTTGAAGTTTGTTCTTAAGCTGGGTTTTAAGGAGGTACTAACCTACTGTGAGAAATTTGATAAACTTGAAGTTTGTTCTAGAAATGTGCCCTGGATTGATGTTGGTTGATGTTTATTCACTGTCCAAAATGTATTAGGTCTAGTGGTTACATTTCAGGGTTTTTCTTTGTAGTCTTACAAGGCACTTTGTAAGCTCCTCGTTGATTGCAGATTTTTGTAGTTGCTTTTTCTTTGTACATGATTGAGGTTTGCAAGCCTAAAGGAGATACCCTTGATTACTTAATTTCACAAGGTACATTGATGATGCACTGCATCATGCCATTTGTTTTATTAAATGTGTTGGTTTTGATTATTTTCCAGTTTTTGTGCTCTGTATGTGCATTGGATATGTAATGTTCTCCGCCCTATTAATTTGATGGAGTGTGGGTGAGTCGGGGGTCGGACTGTTGCTGAAGACTATCATACGGATGCTGCTGGGTCTGTGTGAGCTGATTGGTGTTTGCTGTCATACTTTTGCTTGTATAGATTTTGTGGAAGCTGTCATATGTGGGTTCTGGGCATTTATTTTTAAAATTGTGTTATAAGATACCGGGTTTGGTATATTAGGTTAGGCTGACCGGGTTTAGTGGGATTGGGACAATTTGTTTGGAGTGGGCCTATTTAGAAATGGGCATGTCTATCCCCATTATTTTGTTTGGTCCGATATAAGGCCAGCTCTTTTAATTGGGCATATATTTTTACAGCTCTTTTGAATATATGCTTGATTAATTGGCCTGGGCTTATACTTCTCGGACTGACTTTTTATTTAATGGGGTTTAGTGGGTTAATGGTTTTAGTGGTCGGATTTAGAGATGGGATGGATTACTTTTACGCAAGACCCTTAGTCTGGTCTTGCTCTTTTTGTTACTCCTTCGGCTTTGCCGACATCTATATATTTACCTTTTCAGGATATGTAATGTTCTATTTTCATTAATAACAATTGGTTCTTTGCTTTTTGTTTATTGCTTGCTAGCTAGGTGATGACATGTTTCTAACTCCGCTTGTGTTTTGGTACACAACCGGTCCCAAGCCCGGAAAAAAAGGAGGAGGGGAGACATGTTATGTGTTATTCATGTTACTAGATTCTTAAATGTCATCACAGATGATTGATGTCAATGAAGTTTAATCAAAATTGTATCATCACAAATGTCTGAGATCAATTAATTGTACTTACAAATGTGTCATTAATGAATAAAAGTCATGAATAAAAAGATGTCATCTATGAAGTGTAATTACGTATTAAGCTCATATGTCATCAATTGTATAAAAATATCATCAACAAATAATGTCATCACAAGTGTGTAATCACTCATCAGTGAATAAAAGTAGAATCAATGAAAATATATCGATATACAATTTATTGAATTACAAAAGCGACATCAAACGATTTGATTAAAAAAGTGGCATCGAATAATTACATTAGAAAAATAGAAAAATAGCATCAAAACACTACTTTAAAGAAGTGGCATCACATTAAAGAAACAATGCCATCAAAACACTACTTTAAAAAAAATTGGCATCACGGTAAAAAAAATATCATTACAAAAATTGACATAAAAAAGTGGCATCACATTAAACAAAAAATGTCATCAAGGTTTAAGCTCAATCATCAATTATATAAAATTATCACCATCAACAATTGTGATTAATGAAGCGTAATAACAAATGTCATCCATGAATAAAAATTTAATGAACATGTCACCACAAGTGATTGCATCAATGAAGTGTAATCACAAATGTGTCATCAGTGAATGAAAGTATAATCGATGAAAATAAATCGATATACAATTGATTAAATTAAAAACATGTGGCATCAATCGATTTGATTAAAAAAGTGGCATCAAATAATTATATTATAAAAATGACATCAAAATACCATTTTGAAAAAGTTGTATCACATTAAAGAAAAAAAAAATGTCATCAAAATACTACTTTGAAAAAATATCATCAAAAATATGGCATCACGGTAAAAAAAAATATTATCAAAAAATTGACATAAAAAAAAGTGGCATCAGTCGTTAACAGTAAAAAAAATGGCATCAATGATCAACGTGACATTACTGTAAACAAAAAATGTCATCAAGGTTTAAAAAAAGTGACATTAAAAAGGTGTCATCCAATTATTTCATTAGAAAAGTGGCATCAAAGTGAAAATAAAATATAATAAAATTTTGGCATCAAAACGGTAAAATATGACATCACTAAAAAAAACATGTGGCATCAATCGATTTGATTAAAAAAAATGGCATCAAATAATTACATTATAAAAATGACATCAAAATACCATTTTGCAAAATTTGTATCACATTAAAGAAAAAAAATGTCATCAAAATACTACATTGAAAAAATATCATTAAAAATATGGCATCACGGTAAAAAAAATATCATCAAAAAATTGACATAAAAAAAAGTGGCATCTGACGTTAACAGTAAAAAAAATGGCATCAATGATCAACGTGACATTACTGTAAACAAAAAATGTCATCAAGGTTTAAAAAAAGTGACATTAAAAAGTGTCATCCAATCATTCCATTAGAAAAGTGACATCAAAGTGAAAATAAAATATAGTAAAATTTTGGCATCAAAACGGTAAAATATGGCATCACTAAAAAAAAAAAAGTTGGCATCAAAATGGGTTGGTCAACGTTGACCGGTCAACGGTCAACGTTGACCGGTCAATGGTCAAATGGTTGACCATTGACCAACCCACCCTATTGGGAAGGAGGCTAGGGCAAAACTAATTAAATTGATTTAGGGCCTAAGTGCCCAATTGAATATTAAAAAAAGGCCAAGTACCAAAATCACCCAAAAAAAAATTAGGGTGGAGGGGTTTGTCATTTCCTCAAAGTTCAGGGAATTTTATCTTCTATCAATTTCTCTATTTTATCTATTGATATGCAAAATTTGTTGGGATGGATAAAACTCATCTTTTTTCCAACTCTTCTAGATATCAGCCTTCCGATATCTGATATCTAGTGTTTGGTATAAATATATATCGATATCACAAACTCACACCATTAATGCATCTAGTAACCATGTTGATTTTGATTAGATGGAAAATGATAAAATGTTTCACAACTTGAAATCTACAAGCGGGTGAGCTACTTTATCTATTTTTATTTGGTTCTAACTCAGATTATGTATTGGGGTTTAAACATATGAACATGCATAACTCTCTTTGATTGATCCACTAAGCTTGACAATATTGTATCTGAGAGAGATAGCAGTTTCGATTCCAATCCCTAGTCTATCTACGCCACCATGAGACATAAAGTCAACAGACCTGGACAAACATGGGTCAACCCGCTCGGCCCGTCCAATCCGTTCAGGTAACTTCGTGGACTTAGGTAAGACAATTGATCCAAGTGGATCGATGGGCACAAGTGGGCTGGACTTGGGCTAACGGTCAAGCCCAAGCGAGCTAGTAGGTCCAGCCCGCCTATATATTAAGTGGCATGTTGAACAGTTGAAGTGATGTAAAAGGCCTACAAACATGCACAATCCCCCTTGATTGGCTTATCGGGCCTTAAACCGCCTACGTATGGAGCATGACACGAAATCCACTAAACACTTTGTCCAGTTTGGTGGGCCCAAAAATTCAAGACAAAAGCTTTGGGCTGGAGTTTTCAATATTGTAGGCCCATTACAAAAGCCTGATACTTTTAAGCCCATTTTCACACCACACACAATTGGAAACTCTCAATTTCTTTATTACGGAGTATTGTTATTATTATTTGTGTGATTGATTCACTAAATTGACAAGCAATTTTCTTTATCACTTGTCCAAGCTTTCAAGACTTCTAGGGCTCAAATAAAAGCATCAAACAAAAGGACAAAAATGACGATTATTGGATGGCCTTAGTGCCTTACTACCTCTACAAACTATTGCTTAATCTATCTACATTACGACGTCGCGACAAGCCCTTTTGGTCCCATATAAGGCTATATTTTCCATCTTCATCTATCTTTACATTTATTGCGAAGACCAAACACGTCAGGCCCTTGTTTGAAAGAAGATGTATTTGCTCGGAAGACGGAATTACGAGGCGAAATGGACCCATTGGATTGGAACCAAGTGACCACCACCAACAACAACAACAACACAAGAAATTGAGAGGTGATTACATAAGGCATATCTTGTCCTTCTAGATTGACTTGGATCATAAGACAAAGGTGATATATATGCTATGTTTGAACTTGTTGTTGTGGTGTTGTGAGGTGTGAAATGAAGCCTCATGTGGGCCCCAATCCTTTTTGCAACTAAATTGCTAGGAAAGTTAAGGTTGTGTCTCATCTGAATTGGGAGTTTTTGCCATTTGCCTTTTTCTGCATCAAAAGGTCAATTAATTGACCAATCAAATACAGGCCAAAACTAAAAGAGATTTGTGTGGTTTTGATGTGTATAAATACTTTCATGAATCCGATAATTTCTGCGTAAACAAAGACTTTTCCCTTTAAAAGACAGTGATTTACAGATTTCAATTAATGTATCCCACCGTTCAATCTCTATTACAATGGAGATGCAAGTCCTAGTGGTGTTATTAGAGTATAACGATTTGAGTATTGTTTGTTTATATTCGGCTCGTTTAGAAAATTAATTAACTTGATGATATTTTCTTCTAGTATTAAGCAACTCTATTTGCTTAAAACATAGTAGTAAATTAAAACATAGTAGTATAACTCATTAGTTATAAACTGGGTTGGATGGGTCAAGTTTTAAATTATTTGTTTTTATTTTTATTTTTCAGATTTAAGTATCTATTTATTAATATTAATATGCTTAGATGAAGCACTGTAAATCAGTGAGAGTTAAGATAGAAATTATCCAACCTTATAATTTTTTTTTTTTTTTTTTTTTTTTTATAGTAGGCAAAAAGTTGGATGTACTAACGACACCCATGATCATCTCGTAAGATGATGTTCTGGAACTCACAACAACAAACACTCAAGATAAAATTACAATTGAACCGAGATTTAGCAATAAAATCAGCTGCACCATTGGCCTCTCTATAGCAATGTTGAAAATTGATGCCCTCAAAATCTTTTCTAAAAGAAAGGATCTCTTGGACAATTTGATTTACCTCCCATGGACTATTGTTCGCATGATTGATGGCGTCGATGATAATCGCACAATCACTCTCAACTATCAATCTTCGGATCCCCATCTCCGATGCCAATCTTATACCTGTATATACAGCAAAAGCTTCTGCCAAAAGAACAGAACTCGTTGTAACATTACATTTATGTATCCGAATAACCTGACCATCATTATTCCTCACAATACAACCAATCTGTGGTTGAATATTACTTTTTACCGAAGCATCAACATTGATCATCCAACCTTATAATTTGATTTTGAATATTTCTACAGTAAGCAGATATACGGAGTAGTAAAAGGAGAGAGAGAGAGAGGGATATTTTAGGAATGGGAACTTCTGGGCCGCGGATTACACACGTCAACAGGCAATCAAGTGGGCCCAATTGTTAAATTCGGTTATCATGTGAGGGCCAGTTGTTGGATATTTAACCAAACTTAATTCTTTATTAAATCCACTATTTTGTTTTTGGGTTTTGCTGTTAATCCATCTAAGACGCTAAATAACATCCTTTAAATTAAATATTTAATTACTTTAATCTTAAAATGATATTTTGTACGTCCTAATTTTATCTCACTAAATCCTAACTCTGTATCTTTTAAGAGTACAAGATAAGAATCTTGATTGGAAAGAATTTCTCGATCAAACCTAGCATCGACCATTAAAAAATAATATTTAAAAAAAACTAAAATAATTTAATTTGAAGAAATCTTTTCCAAACCTTCGTATATACAATAGAAAAACATTTAAATGTCAAATCAAATAAAATCAAATAGTAAATTTTCTAAAGTTATCTAGCTATTTATCTATACTATACCACTAGTATTAAAACAAAAGTAGTTATGTTGGGTTCCCTCCTATATGGTGGAAGAGTCCAATGGACTAGTTTGCCATATGGTTTTTACCATGTGAAGTTTTATCTCCTTATAAAAGAGAGAGAAATAAGGTGTGAGAAAAAGAGAGAATTGGAGAAATTCGTATGCTCTCATTCAACCTACTTTGAAATTCCCCGATCGATGACCAAACGACCTTCGATTGGGACGATTTTCTGGTGTGTTGTTCACCTCATCATAGGATTCATTTTGTATGGTTGGATCGTTGTTTTGAGCCTCCAATCTCATATCCCCTTTGCTAGTATCCTCTCTTGATTTGTTGTTGATTTCCACCAATTGGGTGATGAAAATTAGAGATTTGGCCAAGCTTGTTGATACTTGATGATGTTGTATGCCTCTAGCTTTGTCTAGGAAAGATTGTACCCACTTGTTATTGTTGATAGTGGAAGTTTCTGGCTGCCGTGGTTTTTCCCCGTTTTGGGGTTTTCCACGTAAATCTGGTGTTCTTTGTACTTGATTATTTTATCTTCTGTTCGTGTCTGATTGTTGGTTTGGGTTGTTTGAGTTTGGCTCTCTAGTTTACAGTTCTTGTCCATCCCGATTCGTGTGTGTTAAAGGGATTTGTCTGACGTCCCCTTTCTTCCTCGCAACTCAACAGACTGGTATCAGAGCTTTTGGTTTAGGATGGAGGAAAATAACAGTTTTCAGAGAATGATTGTGTTGAATTCGGGCAACTACTCAGATTGGAAGATAAAGATGGAAGATCTTATGTATGTGAAAGATTTGTATGAGCCGATTGTGCATAAAGAGATTCCAACGGGTGCCGTTGATGTTGAATGAAATATTCTGAATCGAAAAGCGATAGCTACGATTAGACAATTTGTTGATGTGAGTGTGCTCCAGCATATTGCCAATGACATGAATGCTTATGAGTTAGGGTATAAGCTTGAGAGGATGTATGAGAGGAAGAATGCCCTCAACAAGGCATCATTGATGAGAAAACTTGTTAAATTGGAGTACAAAGATGGTGAGAGCATTGTTGTGCATTTGATCATAGTTCAGGGCTTTGTGAATCAGTTGGCTTCTGCAAAGATGTCGTTACATGATGAGTTGCAGGCTCTACCGCTCTACTACTACTAGTGTCCTCATTGCCGGATAGTTGGGATACACTTGTCGTGTCACTTAGTAATTCTGCTCCGGAAGGCAAGCTGACTATGGAATGTGTGAAGGCTAGTCTTTTGAACGAAAAGACTAGAAGGAAGGATTTGGGTATCTCCTCACACTCAGAGGCTAATGTGACGCAGGGTTCTGGTAACAATAGAGGAAGGAGTAAGCAACGACAACAGCAGAACAAAGACAAGTCCAAAGGGAGATCGAAGTCTAGAAGCAAGTACACTTGCTACTATTGTGAGAAGTCGGGTCACATTCAAAAGTATTGCCAAAAGTTCAAGAGGGACAAAGGCAAAGAACCTAAGAAGTCGGAGATGTTTAGAAATCAAGAAGATAAAGACACTGCTGCTTTTACAATCAGTGATGAAATAATGGAGTTGTTTGTGGTGGCTGATTAAGGTTCCTTGAATCTTGCAATTGATGAGTGCACTTGGATTGTTGATTCAGCTGCTTCATATCACATTACTCCACACAAGGAGTACTTCTCATCTTACACTTGTGGAGATTTTGGCCGTGTGAGGATGGGAAATGATGGCGTGTCCAATGTTGTTGGTATGGGCACAATTTATTTGTTTGTTGACATCCACTGGTTGCAGTTTGATTTTGAGAAATGTTCGTCATGTTCCTGATATCAGATTGAATTTGATATCTTTTGAGATATTTGATGATGATGGTTATACTTAAAATACACAAGGCGGTGTTTGGAAGTGCTCCAATGGAAAATTGATTGTATCCCGGGAAAAGAAGCAAAATACCATGTATGTGATGTAAGCCAAGATTTGCAGAGAAGAAGCAAATGTGATTGATGATGGTGCTGGAGAGCTATCGCACAAGCGGCTTGGACACATGAGCGAGAGGGGTTTGCAAATGCTCGCCAAGAAGAACATTCTCCCGAATATGCAAGGTATTTCTCTCAAACCTTGTGTTGATTGCCTAATTGGAAAGCAACATCGAGTAGCATTTCATACTCGACCTCCATCTAGAAGAAAGCATGCATTAGATCTTGTTCATACTGATGTGTGCTCTATGGATTGCAAGTCACATGGTGGTGCACAATATTTTTTCACTGTTATTGATGACCAATCTAGAAAATTGTGGGCTTTTGTGTTGAAAAGCAAAGATCAGGTTCTGACAGTTTTCAAGGAGTTCAAAGCCAGAGTTGAACGAGAGACTGGTTTTCAAGGGTCCGTTTGAGCAGTATTGCAAGAGTTAGGGCATCAGGCTTGAGAAAATAGTTCCGAAGACGCCACAACTGAATGGGCTCGCAGAGAGGATGAACAAAACCATAGCAGAAAGAGTCAGAAGCATGTTGTCGACTGCAAAGCTGCCAAAGTTCTATTGGGCGGAGGCAATGTTGACTGTTGTGTATTTCATCAACCGCTCGCCTTCAGTTCCTCTTGATGGTGATGTTCCACAGAGGGTTTGGACTAGGAGAGATGTTTCCTTCCAGCATTTGAGAGTCATTGGATGCCTAGCATATGTTCATTTTGCTAGAGATCAGAGATCCAAGCTTGATAGCAAGACAAAACCATGCATCTTCTTAGAGTACTCAGAGAATGAATTTGGGTACAGATTGTGGCATCTTACAGACAAGAAAGTGGTCGGAAGCAGAGATGTTGTGTTTATGGAAGACAAGACTATTGATGACTGGAAGCTCCAGCAGCCGTCGTCTTCCTCTCCCGCTCCAGTCACCTTTGATCCCGTTTTCCCTCAAGTTGTGCAGAGAAGTTCAATTCAGAATCAGCAGGAAGATGAGCATGATGATGGTGATGTTGATACACCAGAAGTTCCACAACCTCAACAAGAGGAGCCCCCTATCCAGCCTGAAGTTGAGTTGAGAAGATCTGCCAGAGTGAGACAGACTTCCTCACGATACTCAACCAGCGATTATGTGTTGCTGACTGATTCAGGAGAGCATGAATACTATGAGGAAGTTATGTCAGATGTGCATCAGAAGGAGTGGTATAATGCCGTGCAGGATGAGATGAGTTCCTTGCATGAGAACCACACCTATGACTTGGTGAAATTGCCTAAGGGAAAGAAAGCTCTCAAGAATAAATGAGTTTTTCATTTGAAGTCTGGAGAAGATGGTACACCTCCTAGGTTCAAAGCCAGAGTTGTGGTGAAGGGTTTTGAGGAGAAAAATGGTGTAGATTTTGATGAGATTTTCTCTCCAATTGTGAAGATGTTATCCATCCAGGTTGTTCTAGGCATGGCTGCTAGCATGGATCTAGAAGTCGAGCAGCTTGATGTGAAAACCGTCTTCCTTCATGGTGATTTGGAAGAAGAAATCTACATGGAACAACCTGAAGGTTTTGAAGTCAAGGGAAAAGAGGAGATGATTTGTCGTCTCAAAAAGAGCTTGTATGGTTTGAAACAAGCACCTCGGCAATGGTACAAGAAGTTCGAGTCTTTTATGATCGACCACAAATTCCACAAGACACATGCCGGCCAATGCGTGTTTGTGAAGAATTACGCCGAAGGTGACTTTCTGATTCTCTTGCTTTATGTGGATGATATGCTTATTGTTGGTCAGGATACCAACAAGATTGCTAGTTTGAAGACTGCATTGAAGAAGTCCTTTGCTATGAAGGATCTTGGCCTTGCAAGGCAGATTTTGGGTATGCAGATTACACGTGACAGAAAGAATAAAAAGTTGTGGATATCACAAGAAAGATACATTGAAATGGTGCTGCAAAGATTCAACATGGACAAGGCTAAACCCGTGAGTTCTCCACTTGCAGTGAACATGAAGCTGAGTTCTGATCAGTGTCCTACAAGTGAGAAAGAGAAATAGGAGATAAAGAAGGTGCCTTGTGCTTCAACTGTTGGTAGTCTGATGTATGCCATGGTTTGCACTAGGCCAGACATCGCCTATGGAGTTGGAGTTATTAGCAGGTTCATGAGTAATCTTGGAAAGGAGCATTGGGCAGCTGTGAAATGGATTCTCAATTATCTCAGAGGCACTTCGAGAGCGTGTTTGTGCTTTGGTCCTGAAAAACCTATGCTTGATGGTTTTACATATGCAGACATGTCATGTGACATTGACACGAGCCGATCCACATCTGGATATCTGATTACATTCGCATGTGGAACAATCTCATGGCAATCGAGACTGCAAAAGTGTGTTGTTTTGTCAACAACAAAAGCAGAGTATATGGTTGCAGTTTAAGCTGGTAAGGAGCTGATATGGATGAGAGACTTCCTAGAGGAGTTGGGAGTGGAGCAAGCTAGCTACCCACTCTATTGTGACAATCAGAGTGTCATCCACCTTGCCAAGAATGCTGCCTACCATTCTCGAACCAAGTACATCCGAAGAAGGTTTCATTGGCTTCGAGAAAGAGTAGAAGATGAAGATTTTGAGCTCATGAAGATCCACCCAAATGACAACGGATTAGATATGCTGACAAAGACTTTGTCAAAAGAGAAGCTCATCAATGTCGCTCAAAGGCGGGCTTGCTCGAGCCCCCCATATAGGATTGAAGGGGAGCTATTTTGGGTTCCCTCTTATATGGGGGAAGAGTCCAATGGACTAGTTTACCATGTGAAGTTTTACCTCCTTATAAAAGGGGATGCCTTTCCATTTGGAAAAGTAAGAAAGAGAAACAAGGTGTGAGAAAGGGAGAAAAAGAGAGAGAATTGGAGAAATTCGTATGCTCTCATTCAGCCTACTTTGAAGTGCCCCGATCAACGACCAAACGACCTCCGATTGGGACAATTTTCTGACGTCCCCTTTCTTCCCGGCACAACAAGTTCTACATGTCATCATAAGAGCCTTCATTCTATGTAGCAGCGTCAGAAGAGAGTACCACTCCATTTACCTCTTCAGTTCATTAACTTTTAACACTTGACATCTACTATGTTTGCTTCGGGGTGATTGTCTCCCACCTCTCCACCTTCAGACGATTAACTTCCACATTCTCCACTTTTTAGTGGTTTTCAATAGCAGTTTTCTCTGCTTAATCGCTATATTTATAACCTCTCCAACCCCTCACTAAGTCACTTCAATTATAACTTCTCTATTCTCATATAATTATATCAAAAATTTTAACGCATTTTATTCAATTAGTATTACATTACATGTTATTTTCAATTAATTTCACACATATATATATAGTATATATATTTTACTTTTTATAAAAAATAAAGACCTATTATTATGGTAGTATTAATGTAATTTTCTTACTATAATTAGTAATGAAATACTATCAAATTTATAAAATAACTATAATTATATATACACTTTAAAATTAAATTAATTAACATAAAATTAATTAAATACTTATATCTAATACGCAGGGCTAACACTAGTACTTAGTATATTAAACACACTTTTCGTTTTTTTCATAACCATTACTTTAATCCGTCTCGTATTAAAATAGTCCTAATATAAGGATAAAATGCTCCATCGCAATAAGATAATCCATATTTAATAAATATTCGAACCTGAATAGGAGAAGCACGTTCATTTTTATTGTCATCGTTATCGCTGATTGCTTCATTGCTTGCTCAGACTATTGACCATTTTTAAAATAAAAAAAAAGAAGAAAAAATGTAAGTTGCGTGTCGTAGGGGACCGGTTCTAGAAGATGGAAATAGGGACCCCCAAATAACACCCTTTAGAATTTAGATGGCGACAAAACACTGTCGTAATAAATACGGAGTTTCCCTAATTTTATTTTTATTTTTTATTGCTAAATAAATTTAGGTACCTAGATATTTTTAATTGAGGCAATTAGGCAAATGTATGACCTAAAATAGTCAAATTATTATACTTATGTCATTCTACATAAAGTACGCCTTTTAAATTGGAGTATTTTTTTTTGGATTATACATTTAAATTTTATTTGCAAAAAAATCTCACATCTATAAAAAAAAAAATGTTACAATACATTTAAATTTTAAATTTCTTGCACTTTATATAAAGTTAAAATATATTATACATAATCACAATAGGATAACGATAATAATTATATTTTTTATTTTTCTTTGAGATTTTCTAATGTATGCTCATAGACTCAAAACTAGTATAGTACCCGCACCTTGTGCGAGATTTCTTTAAATAAAAATATTTTTTTAACTCTCTGTCACTGGCTATAGTAGGTTAATAAATTGTCATATTTCAGTTCTTTGCTTAACTGCTTTTTCATTTGTGTGAAATGAGTTAGTTTGTCTTTTGCATGTCAAATAGATACTGCACATGAGTGTTTATTATAAGAAAATAAAATTGATATTTTTTTTTCAAATCTAGATATTAACAAAATTGTAGATATTGTTAGGATGGTCGTGATTAAGATTCTAAATTTGAAAAAAAAAATCTCAAAATATTGTTAGGATTAGGTCAATGTCTTATTAGTTATTCCGTATTTGAATTTATTTTTAACCGATTATGTTAAATTTTAATCAATTAAAGATTTTAACCGATTGTGTTAAATTTTGCTCAATAAAAAAATGTTTGAGTTTATTTTTTTAATTTAACAAATACGATTTTTGTTTGTTTAACAAACAAAAAATCAAATTCGGTTTTAAGTAAAATATGATGAAAATTCAAATAATATTGTGTAAAAATAATTAAATAAGGTGTGTGTCATCATTTATATTCAATCAATAAAATTGTGCAAATAGCATTAATTACCATATGGGAAGCCCGTCGTGTGAATCTATACTATATATATAAATTTGGGTGAAAGCCCATTATAAATTGCACCTAATTAAATACATACAAATAAATCTAATATATATTTAATATTTACTTAAGAAATCAAAAGGTTGTTGTAGCTTATTAGTTATAGGTATAGTTCCATTCCATGAGGTTAAGGGATCAAATCTCTACACCTGCAACATTTTTCAAGTATATAGGATATTGTTTTTTATTTGTTTTAAACCTAAACACATGCAATATTTCTAAAGAAATTATCATTTTTTTGCTTATATAGTTGAATTGCATGTAGAAGTGAGTAAGAAGATAAATAGAGCCACGTTAATATATTTATCAAATTTCAATGATATATATAAACATATTAAAACTTTTAGAGATAAAAATTATTAGTAATAAAATTACAATGATAATATATTAATTAAAAATATATATTTAAAATAAGTCATCTATAACTACAACATGCATTTCTAAAGCAAGTATCGTTTTTTTTTTACTTATATAGTTAAATCACATATAGAAGTGAGTAAGAACATAAATAGAGTCAAGCTAATATATATTTGTCGAATTTCAAAGATAACTAAACATATTAAAACTTTTATAGATAAAAATTATTAGTAATAAAATTATAAACCTAAACACTTTTATTTGTTTTAAACCTAAACACATGCAATATTTCTAAAGCAATTATCATTTTTTTTTTTGCTTATATAGTTGAATTACATGTAGAAGTGAGTAAGAAGATAAATAGAGCCACGTTAACATATTTATCAAATTTCAATGATATATATAAATATATTAAAACTTTTAGAGATAAAAATGATTAGTAATAAAATTACAATGATAATATATTAATTAAAAATATATATTTAAAATAAGTCATCTATAACTACAACATGCATTTCTAAAGCAAGTATCATTTTTTTTACTTATATAGTTAAATCACATATAGGAGTGAGTAAGAAGATAAATAGAGTCAAGCTAATATATATATTTGTCGAATTTCAAAGATAACTAAACATATTAAAACTTTTAGAGATAAAAATTATTAGTAATAAAATTATACTGATAATATATTAATAAAAAATATATATTAAAATAAGTCCCGTGCGTAGCACGGGCATGCTCACTAGTGATGGTGTATATAAGAAGATACACAATTAAAAATCTAAACAGATAAAAAATAAATTCATATTTGATTTGTTAAAATAAATATGATTTTATTTTAATCTTATCCGGTGAATATCTAAACAAACCAATCAAATCTTAACTGAATTAGATTGAATTAATTAATTAATTTGATTTGTTAAAATAAATATGATTTTATTTTAATCTTATCCAGTGAATATCTTAACTAACCAATCAAATCTTAACTGAATTAGATTTAATTAATTAATTAAATGTGCTTAATTATCCAAACAATTTAATTAATAAATAATTAAAAATACCTACGTTAAAGGAGAAGTCGCCACATGTCTTAGGCGACTTCTCCTTTAGTATTATAACTAGTATAGTACCCGTGCCCGAGGCACGGGAGTATATGAACACATTGTTATCAATATGATATACTTGGTTTTTCTAACTTGCAATCTTGTAACATACTTTTTTATAAATTTTGAATTCAGAAAATATTATATGAGATTAGGTAATTTAATATTTTTAGGCAATCTATTTTCATATCTAGATTATCAACCATAATTGTTTCAATTGATGTTGTCATTCCTCATCTCTGTATTGATTTTCATCATCCTCTTCATCACTTTCATATTTGATATATACGAAGTATTATATTTCTCTTATAATCCTCTTTATCCCAATCTCAATCTTCCTTTAACTTCTTCGGCTAAATAATCCTCATTAGCTTCACCACATACCAAATATTCCTTTTTTCTAGTACTGTATATTTAACCATTATTGTTATAAATAATCCTCATTAATTAGCTTCACGGCTTCACCACACACCAAATATTCATTTTTTTCGAATCATGTTAACTCGGCATAGTTTCCGGGAAACTGAGTTACTTTAGCAAATTACCCATAGTATAAATATTCAGTTTATTGTTAAAAATATTGAATAATCCCATTTATATTTGTTGAGACGTAGCAAAAAATGGGATATAAGTTGTTACGGGTAAAAAAAAATCCCACCAAATTTTACTATAAGTAGAAAAAAAAAAATCTCACCAAATATTCAGTTTTATCAAATCCTTGTGTTCTAGACTGCAATCTTTTTGTTTGTAAATAGATAAACTTTGGATTTTAACAAATAATTTTTACATTTAACCCTCGTCAATTTCCATTTGAAAAAGCATATCCTTCGTCAATTTCGATCAGAAAAAATTACATAGAAGAAAAACAAAGAGTATTTGACAGTCGACGATATTGGCAAAAAGGTGACGATCTCTTCTCTTTGATAGCCTGCAACCCATTACTTGGCAGAACTTTAATGTGGTAACAATGTAATCTTTTCTTTTTATATGGTGGATTATGTTATATAGGTGAATGTACAAACTTCAATCATGGTGAAGAGAGGAAACGAAGACGATGATGAGCTTTATATTTTATTTTTTAATGATTATTATATTTGATTGTTAGTATAATGAAATTAAAGATGGTATAGTATAAATTATGGACCAATTGAATGATTAAATATATGAGGATGTGATGTATATAAGTATTTGATAGATACGTAGCACTTTAAAAGTGAGCCGTCACGTGACAGCAAAAACAACTATATAAATAGATAAAACTACTTAAATAGATAATAGATAGGTATATAAATTAATAGATTTAGAAAAGGTATAGATAGTAATTTTTCATCAAATTTTCAAAATGTAATCAATTAATAACTACGTAGAAATGTAGAATGAGTTATTAGTTAGTTCGATAATTTAATAAGACTTCGAAATGTGGAGGAGACAACACATAAATAATTGATTTGATTTTAAATGCTAATAAAACACCATTATTCACATACGTAGTATAAGAAAACCTTTTAACATGTAAAAATTAGCAAAAATTAACTCGAATGACATGAAGGTAAAAAGGTGAAAGACATAAATTTACTCCTCAAAATCAGCGATTCATGAAATTCAATTTTACAAACATAAGGATCTTCAACATTATTGTAGATGCATGAACTTTAATTTCACAAAAATAATACTGATTTAAAGAATATAATGAATTAAAATCCTTATAAACCATATATATACTTCAACATACCATAAAATCAATAACGTATACGTATACCTTGAATAGGTAAATCAATAACATATACGTATACCATACTATAAAAATATGCATGGAAATATAAAACAATTAGTATTAAAGATAAAACCATACGTGTATACCATTACGTACCACAACTAACTTGACCGTAGAAGCCAACGACCTATGATCCAAATACAACCTTAAAACTATGATGATCGGTCGTGCTTGTTTCATTCCTATTCCTGCAATAAAAAAAGCAAACAGCTAATAATAAACACAAAGTTAGAAAAATCAAGTAGGAAGAGGTATATATAAACAAAATCATACAGGAAGAGGTAGAAATAAAATCATGTGTGTAATTGGTTATTTGGGAAGATGGGCGAGATCAATTAGATTTTGAGGATTGATATTTATAGGAATAAGGGTCGAGATATGATATTATTTTTCGTTTAAATTTATGATTTTGATTCATGTATATCAGTTAGTAGAAAATCTTTATCAAATTTATAATTTGTAAAATTTAGTTATTTGATTTTTAATTGTTAAAGAGGGACACAAATCATTACAATTAATAAATTTAAAATGGATCATTATCTTCAACCAATTAAATTGAATAATTAAAAGTGGGACCACGATTGATATTAAGTTGCTACGTAAGCCAAATTTTAAGGTAAAACTGCCATGTGGCATGAGCAACATCTGTTTTAGTATTATATTAGATATTGATAAACAACCCCAAAAAAGAAAAGATTCATCTATAAAAAAAAAAAAAGCATTTTTCTAGTTTCAATGCATTAGCTCCTAGGTTTCTTTCCTATTTTGGGTTTCCAATGGTGTAACTAGAGTACAAGTCATCTAAAATTATTTCGACAAAAGAAAAACAGTTTGGTCGAAATAATTTTAGACGGTTTATACTACACCATTAGGTTTTTTCAAGACCAGCGATCGCTTAGAGCATCGAATTTTTTTTGTAAATGGCCAAAAAAACAGAAAATAATTATGAGAATAGCCAAAATGTGAAACATTTTAGGAATTTAACCAAAATAGGGTAAAGTCGCTGTTTGTAACAGCGACTTTACCCAAGGTTTTTTAAAAAATAATAAAAAAATGTAAGCCGCTGTTACAAACAGCGACTTACCTTATTTTTATTTTATTTTGGGTTTTAAAAAATTGATTTTTTCTGAAAATTAAAAAAAAATATAGATATTGGGAGAGTCACTGTTCGTAACAGCGACTCTCCCTTTTTTAATTTTTTTTCCCAAATCCTGGAAGTTCAGGCAAACAGGAAGCTTCCGCTTCGCCCCTCTCCGATCGAAGGCTTCCATCATCCCCAATCGAAGATCGAACTCGACGCCGCCGCCCCGCCATCCCCAATTGAACGTTACCTATCACCACCACCACCGTCATCCCCAATTGAACTCGGCGCCGTCGTCCCCAATCGAAGATCGAAGGTCTCCGCCACCACCACCGACAACCACCACCTCGCACTCCTCCAATCGAAGGTCATCTCCGTGCGCCCCTCTCCGATCGAAGGCCAATTCGGCTGCCTTCATCCCCAATCGAAGGTCGCTGTTTTGCTGTCCGGTCGGATTGAATTTCGATTCAGGAATCCAGGACCGACGAGTTTGTCCGGAAGTTGGCCGCTGCTGTTGGCGGTGGAGGGGAGTCCGAAGTTGCCAGTATCCACCGCCTCCCACAGGGCGAGTTTGGGCTATGGTTAATTCCTCCAGTCACCTTCACGAAAAGCTTCCACCGTATCCGTTACCGCCTCCCTCACGGCGACCACTGAAGCCACCACGGAATCCACCGCCGCCGCCATTGATTCCACGGGATTGAGCCTCGTTGACAGTGATTCATTTGTTCAATTGGTATCCACGGGATTGAGCCTCCTAGTTCATCCGTTCAATCTCCTTCATCTGTTCAATTGGAGAAGAACCCTAGAGTCGCTGTTACAAACAGCGACTCTGGGTATTTTGTGTTTTTTTTTAAATAAAAAATAAATAAAACCCAAAAATTAAAAAAAAGGAAATAAATGTAAGTCGCTGTTATAAACAGCGACTTACATTTTTTATCATATTTTTAAAAAACCTTGGGTAAAGTCGTTGTTTGTAACAGCGACTTTACCCTGTTTTGACTAAATCCCTAAAATGTTTCACATTTTGGCTATTTCCATAATTATTTTCGGTTTTTTGGCTATTTACAAAAAAAATTCCTAGAGCATCTCCAATGAATTTTCCATTTTGAGAATTTTGGAGGTTTTAAAGAATTTTAAAATATTTTTTGATCCAATATATTCCTCATCTCATTCTCCAAGATGGGAAGCAACAGAAAAAGAATAAGGAGACTTCTCAGCCTAAATCTACAACATTCTCCAAAACTAAATAATTCTCCAAATATTCGAAATGACGAATCTGTTTGAGTTGAAGCAAAAATAATTAATATGTATTTCGTTTTTTATTTTAATTTAAAAAAAAACGTTGGAGATAGTCAATACTTAAAAGATCAACTAAGAATATTGCTTAATTCATTAACAATGGGAATCAAATACTCACTCTTTATTTACAAAATTTAAGGGAATCGAATACACAACCTTTTAATAGAAAGTCATCATACATCGTCTTATTACCAATTACATCAACAAATATATTTTATTTGGGTTTTAATTGAATTTGATCGAATTTAAATATTCTACATATTTTTTAGTTTAAAAAGGTGTATCCCCCTCATTTACAATTCCAACCATTATACCAACTTGGGTTGTAGGATCAAAACAGCCCATGGAAGAGGGAAAGAGAAATGAAGCAGACGAAATAAAGAGTAAGCAAATTTGTACCAACAAAATTCTACCAATAAAATAAAATTGAACCAACAAAAAGGACCTCCAATACGTCAAAATGAATGACTCATAGTCGTTGCCGTTTAGGGTATGCACAGCACAACTCACTCATGACTTGGGACTTGGGAGAGTGCATGCTGAAGCAGCCACGAATAGGAAACTACCAAACCCATCACCTACATACAAAGAGGATAGACTATAGTCTATAGAGTCACACCACTCACACCCACAACCTTTGCGGCTTTACCCCTTTCCACAAAATCATAATTAACAAAAATGTTGGCTTATATAATTGTAGATTTGTAATTGTTGTAATTTATGAGGGAGTGTATAATATAATTAATAATGGGTAAAATTAATTCAAATAACCCAAACTTTAGTGAGGTGAGCAGATAACATCATGAACTTTATAAAGTAACAAAAATAATCAAAACTCTTACTACTACGTGCTCATATCACCACCAATGTCTTTTTTAAAATAAAAAATAACACCTAACTTTTATAGTTTTGAAATAGAACCTAAAACAACATTAAACTAGGCTTTTTAATCAAAATTACACAAAAGATACATTTTTTTTAAATGAAAAATAAATTTTGTAACTTAAGATAGTTGAAAAAAATATCGCTAATTTATGTAATATTTTAAAAACCCAAAATTTGGTTTAAACAAATGATATAAGTTAGAAATATATTTGTAAAATATTTCTCAAATGATTTTTTTAACTTATTTTTTAATTAAAAAAATAATAAAATAACAAAAATTCAACAACTTAAAAATATACAGAGTATTTCACTTGATAATATTTCTAACTTATATAATTTGTTCTAACCAAATTATGGGTTTTTGAAATATGAAATAAATTAGCGATTTTTTTCAATTATCTTAAGGATAAAATTTTATTTTTCATTTAAAAAAAATGTATATTTTGTGTAATTTTGATTAAAAACCTAGTTTAATAGTATTATTTTAGGCCCTATTTGAAAACTTTAAAAAGTTATATCATTTGAGAAATACTTAGGTAATATATATACACACACACACACACACACACACACACACACACACACACACACACACACACACACACACACACACACACACACACACACACACACACACACACACACACACACACACACACACACACACACACACACACACACACACACACACACACACACACACACACACACACACACACACACACACACACATATATATATATAAAGTTATATTTTGTGTACTTTTTATTAAAAAATACATTTGATAAATATTCCACAAAAATATTTCTAACTTATATCATTTGTTCAAACCAAAATTTGGGTTTTTAAAATATGACATAAATTAGCGATATTTTTTTCAATATCTTAAGTCAATATTTTATTTTTCATTTAATTTTTTTTACCTTTTCTGTAATTTTGATTTTAAAAAACCTAGTTTAATATTGTTTAAGATTTTATTTCAAAACTATAAAAGTTAGGTGTTATTTTTTATTTAAAAAAGATATTGGTGCTCGGTGGTGATCGATATAAGGACATAGTAGTAAAAGTTTGGGTTATTTTTGTCACTTTATAAAGTTTATGGTGTTACCTACTAAGTCCACCAAAGTTTGGGTTATTTGAAGTAGTTTTACCTTAATAATGGTAGGATATTTGGTCTCCTCAACGGAGTTACATTTTGTACCTAAAAGTCATAAATGAGACTACTTTTTCCTTTTTCTTTTATATACTCCCTCCGTATCGCAATACTTGTTGTTTTAGAGTGTTAAAGTTGTATCAAAAAACTTGTTGTTTTAGCTATAATTATTGTCTTTATAGGTAATTATTGCTCTTTTTATAGGTAATAATTACTCCATTTAGGTATTTGAAGCAATAAAAGTGAAGTAAAAATAGGTTTTATTAAAAAGTGTGCATAGAGCTAAAACAACAAGTATTGCGATACGGAGGGAGTACTGATTTGGGGTGGTCAACCGCGATTGAACCATCGTTCAAACGCGTCGTTGGGGACAAGGTCTTCGATTTCAGCCGGAGAGCGCTCCTCAAGCATAGTCACAAGGAGTCCGAGATGCGCCATCCTGTAAGCTAATTGGTTCCCCTCCCTAAAGGTGTGTGAGAAAGAGTCTCTATCAAAAGCTCTGCATAAGCCAAAGATATCCAAAATCATCATCTCAATTTCGTACGAGGCCTTCCACAATCCATTAATGACATTGATGACGATCAAGCAATCCTTTTTCCACCTCAAGAGCAGGAAACCCCTCTTCACAACTTCAGTAACCCAACCTGGAGACCAAGACACTCCGCTTGTAGAGCGAAAATCGACCCTTGGCCCTGAGCTCCGCAAACAAGAACTTCACCCTAGCCGTCGCGAATGACAAAGCCAGAGGCAGAACGTCCCAAGGCAACTTTAACTCCATCAAAGTTGAGCTTCATATTTCCTTCCTTAGGTTTTTCCCACTTTACAACTTTTTGTCTTGAAGTCCTCTTCGGGAGGGAGTTGGGTCTTGTATTTTGCACATCTTCTTCAAGGTCGTCAGTTTGTGCTTTTTTTTTTTTCCCAGCTCATCCTTTGTTGTTTGATGTACTTAATCCATTCTTCCATATTCCAAATATCAAAGTTGTCAAACAGAATTATGTTTCTCGATCATAGACCAAACTCCCCGATAAGACTACTTTTCTCTAATCCCGAGTTTGTTATAACAAATAGAATTTTGTTTCTCAACAAAAACCCTTTATTTTGTTTCTCATAGACGAAACTCCCCAATGAGACTAATTTTCTCTAATGCCTATGAAAAGAGGAGTGTTAGAGTCGAACAATTTTGATATAGCAAGAGTTCAAAATAAGGGTTTGTACTGGGATTTTGGATTTGAAGAATTAGGGTTGTATATGTGCTTTTTTCAAGTTTTGGAGAAGTTTGGGATAACTTTACAGGGTAAAGAGATGAATTAACTTTATAGGCTGGCCACCAGCAGGAGGCGGTAGGAGCCAAGTTAGATGACGGAAGTGCCGAAACTCCAAGTGCGGAGCATGGGGAAAGAACTAAGGAAGGGAACAAACGAAGGCAAGGATGAGGCACCGTCGCCGGGTAGAGCATCCGAGGTGGATACGAATCTTGATAGTACAGCTCGTGATGAGATCGACAAAGAGGGAGACGAGAGTGGAAGAAGGAGAGAGAGAGCTGCCATTAGAGAGATTTCCCTGAAATTCAAACTCCCACGCTACAACCACCACAATAGGGAATCCGTTGGCCGAAGAACGGAAGGTCCTCCAGCACGAATTGAAGAGGCGGACAAGTGAGATAGTTGTCATCCACTCCGCCCAGGGCAACACATTTATAGTTCAGTTCAAAAGTCGAGGCCATCCTTGATAACGCCATCCAATTGGGAGGTGAAAATCATTAACATCTTTCGTCTGTCTAATGTTGTCGTTGACTTAGATTGTGTTTGGTAAAAGTATAGTTGAAGCTGATAGATTATTTAATTATATTAAATACAAGTTAATAAGCTAGTACAATGTTCTGAAAAGGTTATGTGAGTAGTTGTTGAAAAGTTATGATCTCAAAAGTTAATTAAACTAAAATCTTATATTTATTTAATTTATAACTATTTAGATGAAACCAAAACATCTAAAAAACTAATACTTATCATTTGGTCACTTTTTTTTTGATAAAAGCATTTGCCTAATATTGTAGTTTACCGAATTTTGTTTCGGATGCCTTAAATCTTTCACCCATTTTAAGAGACCTTCTAATATTTATAATAATAATCAAAGGGCATTAATCCAACTTGAATAGTTAAAAAATTTGTTTTGAACTTGGTATTAACAACCTAAATTAGGCTACAAAAATAAGAGCATTTACGACGACAATAATACATGAGAAATTTTACCATAAAATTAATTATACAATTAATTGACAATATTAGAAATATTTAATCTTTTATTGTGCTCCGCAAAATTAATTACAGTATACAGTTAATGAAAGCATCAATGAAACTTTGTGTATATTCAGTTCATACATTATCCTTTTGTCGTAAATCAACAAACAATACAAAATCCTGTAGAAAAGCAAGCCGCCCCTGCGGATCCCACCTCTGCCAGCCATTCAAACCCACGAGTTTTGACCGTCCCTTTCATTTCCTATTTTCCCACCAAAATTAAAATATACAATACTCCGTATTATTTTTTCTCTCGTATATATATATATATATATATATATATATCCGTCTCTCAAAACTTAAAACTCATAGTTTTAACTTTATACACACTTATTAATAAAGTCTATATTTTCTTTACTTTTAAATGATAAAATACCTAAAAGCAGTACTCCCTCCATATCAATATAATTGACATTTTGGCTATTTATTCATGTAACAAAATATTTATCCATTCAAACAACAATAATGATAAATTTTTTTAATTTTGTCAATTCATAATTCATCTCATATATTGTATTTGATTTTTAAGATACTCTATTAGTACTCCAACTTATCATAATATTTTTTTCATTGGTCTATTTTTTCACATTATTTATTTGCTAAAATTTTAGCTATTCTTGTTTGTATTTTTAGCTTTTTAAAAAAGTGTGAAATTGGTCAAAAAATCAATTATACGGATACGGATGAAGTAATTATTACCTATAAAAAAACAATCATTACCTATAAAGATATTATAGCGAAAATAATAAATTTTTGATACAAGTTTACTACTATAAAATAACAACTATTGCGAGACCGAGGGAGTATTAACTAATGAAAAATAAATAGATTTTGATTTAAAAACAACCAAAAACCAGCTATAAATCGATAGGCAAAATAATCCAGCATAACAAAGATAACCAAATAAAAATATAATAATTAGAAAAAAAAAGCAAGATAAAAGTTTGATTTCTCTAACTTATACTATTATAGAACATAGATAGAACATAGATTAGGAGGGTTAATGTAGAAACAATTTTCTAATTTTAATTGTTTTTATTTTTTTAATTACTCTTTTAGATGTTTATCCATTTTGTATAAATCATTCTTAAATAAAATTCTTTAATCCACATACTTCATACCAATAATACAAAAAAGATAACATGAAGAGTCATTAGAAACAATATCGCCTGCCTAACAACCTAAATAGCACTAACAACTTGAATCATCATATGATTCCATATAAAATTCGATCCATCCTTACCAATTAAATCCATTTATATCAACTATAAAAAGTATGGAGTATTAATTTTTATTTCTACACCATAAAATAAATAAATAAACTCCAAAAAACCATCAACATAATCTCTAGTAATAAAATAAAATTTAATTTATCCTCATCATATAAGTTAATCTACATCAATTACTGTATTATATACGGAGTATAAAGTTTTATCAAAAAATAAAAAAAAATACATCAGCTTCTGAGAAGATGCGGGTAGGGGAGCCTTGCTCAATACGTGACCATACTCTCTCTCTCCTCCCCACTTCTTCATCTTCGTCGTCATTCTCTCTCCCCCTAAAGTCTCCCCTCCCCACCCAATTCACAGCGATTTATACAGCCCACGCCCCCCATTTTACTCTCTTCCTTCACCCCCCCCCACTCTCCCATTTCTTCCTCCATTCTCCCTCCATCCATCGATCGATCGATCCTGGGAACGCTGAGCCAATTTGATGAATTTCACCTTCACATCCGACCTCCTCTCCTCCGGCGACAGGTCCGCCGCCGCCGCCTCCCGCAACGGCGTCCCCAAGTTTAAATCCACCCCGCCGCCATCTCTCCCGATCTCCCCGCATAACGCCTTCTTCAACATCCCTCCTGGCCTCAGCCCCGCTGAGCTCCTTGACTCCCCTGTTCTCCTCTCCTCCTCCTACGTAAGTCCAACTCCGCCCCCAAATTTCATATCTTTTTCGGTTTTCTTCAAATTGAATAACCAGACACCTTTTTCCCGGGATTTGTTTCCGTTTTTTTTTTCCTTTTTTCCTTTTTGGGCTGCTGTAAATCCAGTGTTGCAGCCAGTCAGCAGCTTTTGTTTTTGATGTCATTTCTGTACCCGAGACGGAATTTTTTTATTTGTTTCAATTTCTGATTGGGAAGTAATTAATGGATTGATCGATTTGTTTGATTGTGTCCGTTTGGGTGATTTTTCAGATTTTGCCGTCTCCGACAACAGGCGCTCTTACCGGGCAGAGCTTCAACTGGAACCCTAACCCCACCACCACCACCACCAACTACTACAACAACAGCAACAGCAACAATCCACCTTCACAGATTCGAAAGGAAGAAAATTTCTACTCTGATTTCACCTTCCAGACTCAATCTCAACTCCCAACTGTAAGTGAACAAGAAAGGGGGCAAAAAGATCAAATCTTTATCCCAAAAAATCACGCTCTCTGTATCCTCAATCTCTCTGTTTTTTTTTTACCCCCTGTACAGGAGCCCGTGAAACAAGAACAAGAGCAACAGCCATGGAGTTTCCAGAACCAAAAGAAACAGAGCACCGCGGAGACGAACCCCCAGCCGCCGCAAAATCAGCCGCTGCAGAGATCGTCAGACGACGGATACAACTGGAGGAAGTACGGGCAAAAGCAGGTGAAGGCGAGCGAAAACCCTAGAAGCTACTACAAGTGCACCTACCCGGGGTGCCCCACGAAGAAGAAGGTGGAGAAGTCTCTGGACGGCCAAATCACCGAGATCGTCTACAAAGGCACCCACACGCATCAGAAGCCCGTTAAGGCCCGGAGGGGCTCTTCCAATGCTTCAAACTCCGTGGCTATGGCGGCGATTGCTAATCCCTTAGGGTCTTCTGATCTCGGGAAGATGGCGGATGGCAAGGAGAATTCCTTTGGGTCTGTTGGTACCCCTGATAACTCGTCGATCTCGATCGTGGATGACGAGGTCGATCGGGGCTCTCAGAGCCAGAGGAGTAGATCTGATGATGTGGAGGAGTTTGAGGATGGTGCTGAGGGTGGTCATGGCGCTGATGAACCGGAGGCCAAGAGATGGTAAGTTTTGCTTTGTTTTTTCACCATTGGTAAAATTTTGATTAGCTGATTTTTTATAAGGAGCTGATAAAAAAAAAGTGTTAATTTATATTTTTTGGTGCAAGTGTTAATTTATATTGATAATGATAACATACCCATAAAGGGTTTGTTTGGTGCATCTTACTTATCAACAATAGTCTCCATTATTAATAACAATTTTTCTAAATTCTTGAAATTTTCCCATTTAGATTATATTTTTGGTGTTTTACTCAGATCACATAGTATTTGAGGAAGTATCTTGAAATCTCTAAATGAGATAATAATTATAATATGTTGGTGTTGTATCTTTTAGATCATCTCCAACAACTTCTTCAAAATCCCTGCAGATTTAGGAAAACTTGTCTGTTTTTTCTATTGGATCGAGAAACGCCTTCAAAATCTAATCTAAATGGGGAATCTGTTGGAGATGTTGTTATAACAGATAAATTATGGAGAATAGGGGGGATATGCTCTTGTTTTGGGGTGGTATAACATGTTCTTGATCTAATCTTTAAGGGTTTTTTTTTGTTTGTTGGTTGTTTGGTTTCTATTGCTTGTGTGATGAAATGAGTGATTTTGTGTGTCTAATTGTGGAAAACAGGAAAGGAGAAGGGGAGAATGAGTGTATGTCAGCAGCCACAGGGAACAGGACAGTGAGAGAGCCAAGAGTGGTAGTTCAAACCAAAAGTGACATTGATATCCTTGATGATGGTTTCAGATGGAGGAAGTATGGCCAAAAGGTTGTCAAGGGTAACCCTAATCCAAGGTAATTATTCTCATTTTTTCATTTCATTCATCACTTCTTGCTTAAATTGAATCTTAATTGATTCTTCTTTCTACATCTTTATTTAAAAAGCCAATTAATCTCAAATTGTTAATTGAAGGTGGAGATTTAGGCAGTTTGTCTGTATGCCCAACCTAGATTTTGCTTCTGTCTTGTTCTTGAATTTGGGATTAAACTGATGGAAAGCTTAATCAGTGTCAAATGGCCTAATTTTTTTCCTAGTGCTACTTTTAAACTATTCCCATGTGCTAGGTGTGGAACATTGGGAAGTAGTTTATATCATAATCATAAAATATTGTTGGGATTAAACAAGACATAAGAGATGGAGGTGGGAACAGGTGGACTTTAGCTTTGTAGTTGTACAACAACTTCATTGGATGAACACAACATTTAATTTAAATGGATATACAAATATTTGTGTTTGGTTGTCTGATATTCTAAATTCAATCTGGCCTACAATAAACAGGAGTTACTACAAATGCACCTATCCTGGATGTTCAGTGAGGAAGCATGTAGAGAGGGCAGCCCATGACCTGAGCTCGGTCATAACGACCTACGAGGGGAAGCACCACCACGACATCCCGGCGGCGAGGGGCAGCAGCCACCTGGCTGCCCGGCTGCCCACGTCGGCTCCTAACTCCGACAACATGGGTTCATCGGCCATAAGGCCTTCGGCAGTTAACTATGCCACAAACCCATCAAGCAACTTGTACAATAACTTGCCTTACAACACAAGGGTTGGGTCCTCTTCGGAAGGGCAATCGCAATCGCCCTTCTTTCTGGAGATGATCCAGAACCCGGCTGGTGGGTTCGACTTCTCGAACCTTGGAGGCTCGCTGGGTCATCCTTACAATATGAATCAACAACAACAACAGCAACAGCCATTGCAGTACAATACAGCAACCAAGGAAGAGCCAAGAGATGACTTCCTTGAGTCATTGCTCTACTGAGGTGAACAGAAAGGAGTATACAAAGTACCAACATGATTTTTTTTTTTAAGCTGACAACAAATCTTGGGTTTGTTGATTGTTTTGTTTGTTTGATTTGTACATCTTTTTCTCCCTAGGGTTGGGATTGGGAAAGCACACATGATGGATGGATAGATAGAAGGGTATATTATTTAAGCACTTGTGTAGTATAGTGTTGTATACAGAAAGGGGTAATTGGGATTGGGATATAGCAGTTTGAATTGATTGAACATTGTCAAGATGTTGTAATTGCTATGCATCATGTTTATTGATAATAATTTATTTTACCTCCTTGTCAAAATTCAATGTATTTTAGATTTTCATTATGTTCAAATCCTCATTAGTCATGTTAAGTTGTAATTTACAAAGCAAATTTTAACTATATACTTGGTACAAAAATTTCCGTTTTAAAGAAGAATATTCATCAAGAAATATACACCTTTTAATGAATTATTTATTATTTGATTAAAAGGAGTAATAATTTAACTAGGAGTAATAATTTAACCAGGATAAGAAGAATATAAGTAAATGAAAAGAATATGCATATTTAACTAGTGTGTGTTTCGTCCCGGGTACGGAAATGTGTTAATAAAATATTTTAACTAGGATAATATATTATTTTAATATAAAAAATTAGCGATAAATTTTTTCATAGAATCAACCAAATTAAAATATCCCATAAGACGTTATATATCGATTTGAGTATATGTATAGATAGAAAAAAACAATACAACATATGTTATGATATTAAAATATTTTATTAGCTAATTGTATTTATATTTAATTTTGTTGTTTTTTCCCAAGATTATGGTGCAGGGGTGAAATAAAAGTGTAGGTTGTTCTTTGAAAAGTGCTTAAACTATCCTATAAACATAAGGACTTTTGAAGGAGTCAAAAAAAGATGGTGATAAAAACACAAATTGGTTTCTATCATAATATATCAATCAGTACGTGAACTACTTCATATGGTAATTCCAGTTTGTTTCTTAGGATAAATAAATAATGCAGATAATTGGGTTATTTATGTTTATCTTCTAATTAAGGATAATAATTGCACAGATCAGTAAACTAGTTCATATGGTAATTTCAATTTGTTTCTTCAATTAGTAGACACTTTTTTTAATTAACAACATTTTTATAGTTAAATCCGGTGGATTAGTTTTGTGTCAGACATCTTCTTATATTATAATCCTTATTATAATATTCCAAAACTCATGAATTCCGGGATCAATTGTTGGTTATGGTTTTGATTATGATGATTCATGAATGAATATGATGATAATGAGATATTTGCGGGGACAAAACAAAAATAAATAAAGGCAGGTGATGCCAGCCATGAGGTATGCCATTACCTAAGCAGGTCCACTTAAATGTTTATCTAGGAATTGCTTTAATTTTTCAAGTTTAATTGTTGAATAATACGGAGTATATATCAATTTTTAAACGTTGAATAATATACTTATAAGCATTGTCAAATGTCAATTTTTAAACGTTGAATAATACTCCCTCCGTTCGGCAAAATTTGTCATTTTAGCTTATTTCACAAGTTTTAAGGCAATTAACAAATGTACTAATTTACCCTCAATTATTACCCTCTTTTTTTACTTTATCGAAAACTACAACTAACAAACCATCAATCACATCAAGGGCGTTTTTGTAAAGTGAAGGGCAAAATACCTAAAATGACAAGTTTTTTTGAACAAAACTAACACCCTAAAATGACAAGTTTTGCCGAACGGAGGGAGTAATATATTTCGCTTGTTCCATGTATTTCTGTATTTTTAGGTTGTATGTTTGACGGTTCGGCTTCTCGATGAGTCAGGCCTGTATGAGTTTCGAATTTTTACCTAATCAAAAATAAAATAAAAAAATAAAAAAATTGTCAAATGTCAATGATAAATTGGGGAATTTTACTTGATGCGTGACCATCTTCTACACCTTCGGTTACACCTATTATACTTGAGGATGAACCTATGACTCGAGCTCTTACTAAGAAGCTTCAACGAGACTCTTTCATGTTCGTGAGTCTGAGTCATGCTCTTTTCTCAACCGCTGTGCAACTTCACGAGGAGCCATTGAAGACCTATATGTGCTTGGGCCTTGATGTGGTCGAACCTCCTTAGTCATTAGACCTCCTTAGTCATTAGAGGGGCCGGTTTTGTTTAAGTGTTGAACCCCTTTTATTGGTATTTTTAGTAACACTTTTACTTAACCTATTTTAGGTAACTTTAGGGGTTATTTTTAGAGAAAATTTGCTGAAATATCACCCTTTCCTAATCTAATTAGGTTAATAGCATATTAACTTTTACAATTTGCCGTTGTAACACCCCATTAATGTTTTTTAGCCCCTTAGCAGCTTTACTCTTTCATTTCTCTTCTCCCCAGAAAATTGCCGTTGTGAAGAAGCTCTCTCTCAGGTGATGATGGCGCTTCATCTTCTTCCTCGATTCCTCCTCCTTCCAGTCCTTTTTATACCCCTTTATCTTAAGCGGAATATGTCATCTCTTTCTCTAACTGTTCTTCGTTTTCTTCTTTTGTCTGATTTCGTAGTCGTTTTCTGGCATCGCCTTTTACTCGTGGTGTTGTTCGCCCATTGTCGTCTCAGATGGAAGGTTCTCCAGGTATATATCCATTTATTAAAGTTGTTTTCGTTTAAACCTACCTTGTCTTCGTACTCTGTATTCGATTTTTATGTTGATTTTTTGGTTTTCGAGTGTTTTTGGTTTTTTAGTCCGAGTTAGGGTTTTGAAATTGGTTGAGTTATGTGGCCATATCTTGTACATTGTGGCTCATTTTTGTGTTTGATGCCAGTTAGTAGCTTATTTTCGTCTTGATTCAACTTATTTGTGTCCACTTCAGTTGACACTGTTGTTGATTCCTTGTATTGATTTGTTATTTACTGAGAGATTAGGGGTTGAGCTTATAGTTGTTTTTATTCTTCAATTTTGGTGGGTCATTCCAGATTGTTGTTATCTATGTATGCATATTTTGTCGATTTTGTGTTGTTGATGATTTTTGGTTGTTTTGCTTGAATACAGACAAGGCATCCTTGATGTTTGTTGTCCATTTTCCTATTCAAAAAATGAGCTGATGTTTGATGACAGTCACTGCATACAGTTGTCTTTTGTGTATGAGTTTTGGTGACACCTAGTTGTTCTTGATATGTGGTGGCATCTTGCTTCATGTAATGTTCCCATCCAGATGACATCGTGTTTGATTACAGGGATTTCATCTAGTTGTCTTATTCTTTTTTGTTGTGTTGAAGACAGTGGTGGCATCTACTTGTAGTTGTGTCCATCTATATGTTTTTTGGGTCCATGTAGTTGTTATTAATGTTGCTGCCAGTGTGTCTTAGTTACTTTGGATGAAATAATGGTCCTCTTACAACTTGCCTGCATTTGCTGATACTGTGTTATTTGTATTGGTGATTCCAGCTCTCATGCTTACTAATGGTGATGACACAGGGGAATTGTCTTATCCGGTTTGTTACTTCGCTTCCTTTTCTCTTTTTATTTTTATTTTTTTAACTTTGTGTATTTTCTTGTTATATGATGCTTATATTTTTATTTAGGGGATTATAATAGTTGTTTGTTATATGCAGGTGTTTGAGTATGTTCGTCCAGATCATCATACTTATCATGGGAAGTATAATCTTTACTCCCGGGTTGATGTGCTTCCTATTATAGAGAAGGAATTGTCTGCTTCTGATTGGTCATCTCTGTCGTCTTCTTTTCTTCGTCGTATTATCTGGTTTGGTAATAATATGAGACTGTCCCAACAGCTTTTGAATCATTTCATCATTAATGAACTTAAAACCTCAAAAATTCGGGAAATGTGGTTTAAGTTGGAATCATCCCACCCTTGTCGGTTTTCACTGTTTGAGTTTGCTGCTGTAACTGGTCTGAAATGTTACTCTGATCACATTGTTGCCATCCCTTCTGTCAGTACCAAATCTGTTTTGGGTGTAGATGAAATTAAGTTTGATGCGTTGGTAGCTCTTTTCCTTAAAACACCCAAAAATTCTCCAAAGAAGTTGCTCATTGCATATATATTGATTATTGATGGGATTTTGTTACCCCATAGGGATAGAGTTGTTAGGGATCAGGTTGTTGCACTTGCTTCTGATCTTAGTCGTTTAAATGATTATCCATTGGGTAGATTAGTTTACGTAGATACTATCACATCCTTGATGAAGGTCAACCGTTTCTCTTCCCGTAAACTCGCTAAGCTTTCTAAGAAGACTCCCAAGAAGTCTAGTAAGGAGAAAGTTCCCAAGGCAAGGTCTGGCTATAATCTGTTAGGGTTTCCACTCGCTTTGCAGGTTTGTCCTCTATTTCAATCTCTCCCTCTTTTTTTTCCATGAATTTAATATATTCTGTTTTCTTCACTTTGTATAAGTTTTCTTACATTTGGCTGTCTTATGTTGTTTTTATCCTAGGTTTGGATCCTGGAGGCTTTTCCCAAGGTCCCAAGCATCATCAACTGCACCTGTGTGTCAGATGACAACGATAGATCTTTCGTGAAATGGTCTTTTCCATCCTCTAAGAACATCACTGCTCGGATTATTGAGCTTGGGTTTTCTAACACTCGAATGGTATTGTTTATCTTTTTTCGTTCTTTTGTTCCAGTTTCATGTTATTTTTATTTATTATCTATTTTTACCTTGATTTCATATGTTTATTATGTTGTTTACTATGGCATGGTGACATTTTTGTTTTCTTTGTGCATTTGAAGGATACTATCTATCCCACCTACGGTGAGTATTTGGACTCCCCGTTGATGTGTCTATTGGGTGAGAAAAAGGACTCAAAGGTTGATGCATATCTCGAGTGGTTGACTCAAAAAGCATCTGCAAGGGCACCTATCCCCGCAGCTGAACCCATTGTCGATCTCACTCTGCAAAACAGTCACTCCTCTGGAGTTTTTGATCAAGTGGTTCGGTCTGCAGCTCAGAATATGGTTGTTCTCTCTCCTCATTCTGTAGCTACACGCACACGATCTAAGGCGTCGTCTCCTTCTGTTGCGCTTGTATTGCCGGGTCCATCTAGGAAGCGAAAGAGCTCTATGTCCCCTGCTCTTGTGTCTGACCAACAACCTGATGCCTCCTCTGATGTGCTTCAATTGGCCGGTCCATCTAGGAAGCGGAAGAGTTCGATGTCTCCTTCCATTGTTTCTGGCCGACCACAGACAGATTGTGTTCCTGATGATGTAGCATCCAAAAGTGTGTCTGATATAGAGAGACCTAGATCAAATCAGTCTCCTCCAAAGGTTACTTGTCACAGCAAGAAACTTAGTCTCAAGCATGCAATTGCTGCTGCTAAGTTGAAGGAGGTTGCTTCAGCTAAGTTGACTGAGAGGCCATCCGCTAATTTGAATGAGGCTGTTTCTACTGGTGTTGATGGATCAATTGGAGGTGTTCCAGTGTTTGAAAATGATCAGTTGCAGAAGAAAAGAGATGAAGTTCACTCTGGTGAGAAGGATATTGGTGTTGGGAACTCTGGAATTACACAGGAGTTGGCGCTGATTGGCGAATGTGTTATGCGTGCTGAGGCGAGAGTTATGACGGTGAAATCAGCGGTCAATGCCATGTATTCCAAATTTGATTGTGTCCAATCAGAGTTCGATTCCTTACACTCTAAATGTGATTCCCTCACTTCTAAGGTCGATTCCCTCCATGACAAGCATGCTGCCCTTGAATCCAAGCTTGACCTCATCATAGCACTTCTCCAGTCCAACCAGGGTGTGTCCAAGCTTCCATCCCCTGATAATGAGCCTCCTTTCTGTCCTATTATCCATATTTCTGATCCTACCTCACAAAACTCCCCCTCTCCACAGCCCTCTGATCTTCCCAAGATTAAAACTTCTCCCAAGCCTAAGGTCTTAGTTGCTCCGACTAGAAGATCTACTAGGGTTGGCAGAGTTGCTGCTTTGTTGGGGTCTCCCTACACTCGAGGTTTCAAGAAGCCTAAGCATTCGTATTTCGAATTGGAAGATCGAAAACAGTTTTATGATTGGCTCAATTTTGATGAGTAAGTGGTTCCATCTTCTTTCATGTTGACATGTACTTATCCTTTGTTTTCAACACATATAACTGTACTGATTTATTATTCATTTTTGTTATTCTTTAATATGCTTATTTACTGACTTTGTATGTTTTTAGTATTTGATTTTTCTTGTCTTTTGTTTGTGTAGGGATGATTGTCCTCAGATTCAAGGCAATGAGATGTTGATGGACAAGGCATTCTTCTCTGAACTTGTTGGGAAGCATCAGTGGCTTTGTGATGACGTATGTATAATGTATTATAACATTTTTCATTTTATTCTTTTTGTTATCTGTTTATTTATATAATAACTGTCATCAATATTTGTGTGTGTTTAGCATATAGGAGAGGCATTGTCTCACTTTAGGAAGTATATTGCTGATAATGGTGATAAATACGGTGGGATTGTGATATTGGATTGGGTGTGGTCTGCAAAGTTCACCCAAGGGTTATTTAGGCGCTACAAGAAGGAATCAATGCCTTTTACCTCTGGTTTTTTTGGTTATGTTCATGGGCTGTTGCCAAGATTTTGTGGGAAGTCTTGGGTTTCTGCAACGACTGTATATGCACATTTCAAGCTCCAAAATAAACACTGGGTGGCTTTGCAAATTGACTTGATTCAAGGGAAGGTGAACGTGTGTGATTCCAGTTTGTTTCTGTACGACGAGTTGCAGCTGAAGTCACATCTTGAACCTCTCTGTGTTATGCTTCCTGCAATCTTGAAAGAATCAAGCCGGTTTTCACATTTGGGAGAAAGCCTTGATTCTCCATTCAAAGTTGAGAGATTCTGTGATTTCTCACAGAACAGTGATGGGTATGTGCATTTGTTGTTTGATAAAGTCAAATAACCTTTTATTGTTTTATTCTCATTTGTACTTGTGGTTTTTCTGATGATGCCACTTCTTATGCTTTTATATTTTTTTTTTGTTTTTAGTGGTAGCTGCGGCGTATATACTATCAAAGCCATTGAAGAGTTAGCTTTTGGTCAGAATATATATGCATTTGATGATGACCACGTTCAAGCATACCGTGAGAAGCTGGCTATCGAGCTTTACAAGTAGTGTTGGACTGTGTGTCCTTTGTAATATGCTTTATTCGATGTTATTTGTCTTTTGGTACTCGTACTTGCGGCTATTATAAGCAGTGTAGAGCTTGCATGCTCTGATTTTGTATCTACTGTGTATCTAGGTGACATTACTTAGGACTTGATTACCCAACAACACTTAGTCCTTAGAGCTTGTATGCTTTCATTTTGCCCATATGACAGCTTTGCGTATTTTAATGTATCTACCACTTGTTCAGGTTGTTAAGAACTATTGCTTAGAGATTGCATGCTCTATTTTCAATCAGAAATCCAATTTGATCTACAATTTCCGCACTCTGTTATTGTAATTGCCTTGTGGAATCAATATGACAGTGCCTTATTTTGGTCAAAATATCAGTCTATCAAGTTGTGTTACAACCTGAGCTGCTAATCGCCTCACTTCATCTCTCAATGTATGTCAGATGCCAACAACAAGTGTTTAACCTCATATTCACCTTAACATATGCATTCATTAATACGTTTAAACCGTATAAATCCATGTAAATTCTATGAATATATGCCAAAAAACACTGTCACCATGTATCTACTATGATCTTATTATATTGTCCTATATTAATAAATAAATTCTAGAGACTTGACAAATGATATGTAATTTCCTATAAAATTTCATGTTTCATCCTCTATGTATGAGTTGATCGATGCTTTGGCGGGGCATGTTATCTTGTTATGGCCTTTCTCCCCGCAAGTGCCACACTTGTATGTGACGTTCCTCTTCTTCCGTTCCCCAAACGACGGAATCCTGCATTTTTTTGGCCTCCCACTTTTCTTCCGGACTGTTGGAGGAAGACATTTGATGTTTCTTATTTCGTCTGGGATGTACCAGTTGTCCTCACAAGGCACCGGGTATATGGTTTCTTGGTATGCCAAGCACCAAGACTGATTCTTGTAGTATTCACTTACAAAATCAGTTATATTTAGCTTCATCCGCTGAATTGCAGCAATAGCATGGACACAGGGCATATGATCGACATCAAAGACTCTGCAGCTGCATGTCCTTCGCCCCAAATCAACCACTCTTGTAAATTTCCCCCCATCTACTTGATATTCTGTCTCATTCAACACCTTCACTTCATACCTTCCTGACCAGTCATACCTTGACTGTAAAATCTCTTTCACTTTAGGGGGCAAATCATTGTTCTTTGAAGCTGCTTCTCTATGCTCAGTGAACCAGTCTGCCATTTTGTTTCTGATATATTGAAACAGTGCAACAATGGGGTATCCTCGAGCTTCTTTCAATATTGCATTGATACACTCTGCATTTTTTGTTGTCATAATATTGTACCTGTCTCCCTTGAAGTGTGCCCTTGCCCATTTCTGAAAATCTGCGTCCTCCAGGTATTTGCCAATCTCCTTGTTGATGTTGCATATGCTTTGGAAGTTGCTGTCAAATTCACTTAGTGTGTAGCTTTCTGATGCTCTGGTGACAAAGTGGTTTACCCCTCGGTTTTTGAATTTTGCCTTTATATTCTGTTTCAAATGTCGTGTGCATATCACATGCTTTGCTGAAGTGTATACTTCATTCACTGCTTTGCTGATGCTTGGGTGCCTATCAGATGCAAATACTAGCTCATTTGAGTCTGGTATCATGAAAGCCAATCTCTGGATGAACCACTTCCATGCATTGTCGTTCTCTGAGTCCGCCACTCCAAATGCTATAGGGTACACATGCCTGTTAGCATCCTGTGCGGTTGCCGAGATTAGAACCCCTCGGTATTTTCCATGTAAAAACGCAGCATCCACCATGATAACCTATATAATGCATATTACATTTGTTACATTATGTTAATTATAAAATGTTTATTATACCAATTTATAGAGTTCTTACATTTCTCATTGCTTGGAATCCCTTAATGGAAGCTCCGAATGATAAGAATGCATACTTGAATCTGCTATAGTCATTAATCTCAAGGCATGCATATGTACCTGGATTTACTTGCTGCATAATGTGGAAGTAGGAAGGTAACATTTCATAGTTTCCCTCTGGAGTCCCTCTTATCATGTTTTGTGCTTCCTCTTTTGCTTTCCAAGCCTTCCAGTAGCTTACATCTTGCCTAAATTCCTTTTGCATTGCATTCTTAATCTGTATGGCATCTGGCCCTTTTGTCACCCCTTCATACCTTCATTCATTACACACATTAAGTAAGCCTTACCTTGTCTAGAGGTACATGCAATCAAATTTGCACAAAATTTATAAATGTTGTAGCCAAACTTAGACATAACTTCCTTTTTTTCACCTATTACAGTAGCTACTGCAGTAAATGTGTTTTACAGTTGCAACTATATTGAATATTTGATGACAGATATGTAGTAAATAACATGATTTTTTATAGATTATACCTGATCTTCATCTTTTCTGCTATAGCTTGGTATGATGGTTTCCGTCGTTCCTTACACCTAGCCGAGAATGAACATGTGTGCTCTTCGTTCATCCTTCTTACTTCAAAGTAGCTTGAATTCTTCAAACATGTAGCTAGCATTGTCCACTTGCATTCAGCATTAATACACACAACCTTGTACTTTTTTGTTGTTGATCTATCTACTCGGAATTGGAAGTTCTCTTTAATTGCCGTGTTAGCCACTGCATTCCTTAGCTGATATTTTGACTCAAAAATCTGCCCAACATTAATGAAATCGAGCTCGTCTATCTCATTCTCACTGATGCCTTCATTTTGATATCCGTCATTGTATGCTCCTGTCTCTTCATCTGCAGCACTAGTAGTAGCAAGAGCCAAGGTGTCATCAACACTTGTACCTTGAATGCATTCATTAGAATCTGTCACCACACTTGTGTGTTGAACTGAATTTGTTATATGATTCCCATTCATCCTTTTCTTTGCTACTACATTCAACGGCAATGACCATTCTACTTGAGGTGAATCATTTATATCCATGAAAGTCCTTAGATCGTCATCTTTGCTGATTATGAACGGATCTTTCAAATTTTGCAAAGGATGCAAGTGGCTTAACTTAACCTCATATGTAGCTAGGCAAATATCGAATCTACTACCAATCAGCTCTGTCAATACTTGCAATTCAATAGTATGGTTGATTACAAATGCCTTAGATACAATTTCACCAACATACTCGCAATACCCATTTTTCATCCTCAACTCTCCTCCAAAACAGACTTTCAGAATTTTCAAATCCATAGTTCAGCACCTGTTTGCAATGAATTCAGAGATTCCAATGTCACAATAAACACCAGATTTTGGATTCAACATCAAATTCTGTATCTAGCCACACAGATCCACAAGTCTATATCCTATTACCCTGCACAGACATATTCCAAACAACAACTTACTCTATATCGGTTAACAACAATTAACCCCTAGAATATTGAATTGATAATTTATATTTGCAATTCATAGTCAGACATTCAGATTTAGGTAGAAAGTTATGCGGCACACCTTGATTCCTACACTGCGTGTCTTGTCGTGGCTCCAGATTTCTTGCAATTGATTCATGCGTATTCAGATTCCCTGTACACTGGTGCTCGCAATCTACTCCTTGATGCGTTGATTCCTTGCAATTGATGAATGAATCCGAAATTCTGTGCAGTTTGGCTATGGCTGTTTCATCGAAATATCCAAAGATGGAAATTCGAGGTGGACTCAGACGATGAATTAATGTGTTGGATTCATATTGAATTTCGGTTTTCCCCCAGGAATTTGTGGATGAAAGCTTGATTCCAGGTCTTCAATCGTTAGATCTGGTTGATTTTCCGATCTCCATCGCCGCAGCTTTGAAGAAGCTTCTGTCGATATGAAATTGATCTAGATAGGGGGGCACGCGCGCGTGAGATGGTCTGTTTTAGGAGGGGGTGTTATGCTACCTAATTAATTTTATTGGGCTGCTATATAGCTAATTTCATCTTCATAATGGGCTAGATGCCAAAAAAACCCTTATTTTTATTTATTATTTTAATTGTTATTTCTTTAAATAATCAGTCTTTAGGTTATAAGAGGGCCGATTTCTCCATTGTTGAAACTCACGTTATTCTTGAATGAAAAAGTTCTCTTTTGTGTTGAAACACATCGAGTGCAAAGTCAATCGATTCAAAGCAAGGCTCATTGATTGCAAACATTGGTATTGATTTCACCTAGGTTTGTCTTGTGTTTGTCAATATCGCAAGGGTTTGGTAATCCCTAGTATCCACGAGCCCCCTCCTTGTGCCTCCAAGTTGTCCGCTTGGTTGTGTAGGGTTATAGAGGTGGGTTATATAGTCATTGGTGTTGGTTTCTACCCTCTATGGAGGCATGTGGTCTTCATCTTGTTCTATATAGACCGACTCACCAATCTATCGGGTCTTTCTATTGCTTTTGTCGAGTCCCTTCTTTCAATCAAAGTCGAGTCTTGGTCTTCTTGTTTAGTCGGCATCGAGTTCTTGCGAGTTCTTGGTGTTCTTGGTCGAGTCTTTGGTTGTTCTTGTTGATTCTTGCAATTAGTGTCTTGATTGTCGAAGATTGGGCCATCCTACGGTTTACCCCGTATCAAATTGGCATCAGAGCTTAGGCTATCGACATCAAAAGTTGCGTCTTTTATTTTGTTCATAATAAAAACACAAAAAACCCCACAAAAATAGAGTTTTCATCAATTTTGGTCTTTTGCTTCCTGTTCTTGAATTGATTGCTACTAACCTTTCTTGTTTGTGATTGTTGTGGTTGCTACTAGCCTAAACACAAGCCTGGTCGTGACCCTTCAACAAAGAGAGGCGAATTTCCTTTGGTTGCAGTCGACATCAGGTCTTGAGGAAGCAACCCTGGTCGACAGCCTTGTCTACACCATAGTCGGCAACTCTCAAACAAACAAAAAAAAAACCTAACCCTAGTTGTTCTATCTTTGATCTATCTAATTTCTATTTTATTTTATCTATCTTGGCATATAAATTTCTGAAATTCCAAATAAGAAATTATATCCATCTAGATCATAAAGGAGTTAGATAAAAAGCAAAAAAAATGGGAGTTTCTCTCTCCTAGGAGAGAGAAACTCTCCTTGAGCAAACCCCTTCTTCATCCTTTATTTCTTTGGAAACCATGGCCTAAATCTCCCTATCAACAACACATCTTAGTCTAAATCAAAGCCCACAAATCTATTTTTCGGATCCAATTTTAGTGTATTGTCTTCCGTTGGTGCTGGTGGGATGGCGTCTTCCTCCCCTCCTTGCCTTCGCTTTCTGTCGGCGGCGTCCACCCTGTTTCGGGATTTCGTCAGTCGTGCGCGGTGTGTTGTCGGTGGCGATGTCCCTAGATCGTCATCATCTTCCTCCTGGCTCCCCTACGGTCGCGTTCCCTCCTCCGTCCGGGCTGAGTTTCCAGGCGGTGGGTTGTGCGCAGTGACTACCCTCTCTTGTGAAAATGGGTTGGGGCTGCTGTAGATCGGCTGTTTCGGCTCCGATCTTGTGTGCCTGCTACCGTCGTGTCTCCGGCTTCTGTTATGTGCCTTGTGCTACCGACGTTTGTCCTTGTCCGACCGATTTGCCTTGTCGTTTCTGCTGGTGTGCAGTTCCGGCGAGCCTTGGGCCCCAAGTTCTTCCCTTTGGGCCCAAGTTTAGCCCGGTGTTGTTGCCTTTGGCCCAGTTTTTGGCTTCGGGCCCAAGGATTTTCCTTGGGCCCGAGGCATCCCGAGTGAAAAAAAAGAAAGAAGAAGTCCTGAAAGGGTTTTGAGTATAACCACCCGAAAGGGTTTGAGAAAATCTCGCAAGGGCTTGTCGATACTTTTGCAGGTGAAAGCTTGATGGCGTTTTGTTCGAGCAGTTTGCGGCTCTGCTTCCGATGTTTTTAGGAGATCTTCTGCTTGGTTGGGGGGCGTGGAGTCTGTAGTCGGGTCTGGCTGGAGTCGAGGTGGTGCGCTCAAGGCGACTCCGTATTCGGGATAGAGTTTCCTTGGAGTTCGTCTGCACTATCCACATGAGTTAGTGTCCTGCTGTACTACTGGCCTGCGGTGCTACTATTCGGTGGTGCTTGGCTGCGTTCTTCATTGGCTTCCTCAGCTTTTCGGGTGTTTGGTCTTCTTGGAACGTCTGTTGTAGAGTTTATTTCTGTTTGGTTCATTACGCCTATTATTTGTATTTCTGTTTTTAGGATGCTCTGTTAGACGGTTTGCTGTCTGCCGACTTCGGTCGGCCTCCTGATGAGTCAGGCCTGTCTGACCTTCGAATTTTTACCTAATAAAAAAAAATAATAATAAAGGAGTTAGATAAAGATAGTTGCCCAATTTAGCCAAACCTCACCTATTTATATCTTTTTAAGGCTAAATTTTATTTCATTCACCTAGTTTTCATTAATTTCGAGTGTCCCTTTATTTTTGGTGTAAATTCTTGCATTAGGTATAAAAAAAAAATAGTTCGAAAAAAAAAAGAGACATTCAAAGGCTTAAACCTAGGAGGATAAAATTCACTAGGGGAAAAGTAAGTAAAAAAAAAAGTGTTGATTGATCTAGTGCAAGAAAGCTTCAAAGAGACCAAATTGGTGAACTCCAACAACCCTAGATCGACATACATTAGCTCCCAAAAACACAACCTTGAAACCCTACCTTGCAACTACAACATCCTTACTAGAAGGTTCAAATCAAAAGAGGTAAATTTCCAAAAGATTGTTTCTTTCTTTTTCTCTTTTCCATAAAATCAGTCTTTGTATTGTTCTATTTTGCAATTGTCGAGTGCTCATTGTCTTGTCGAGTGCTCTCTTGTTTGTGTCGAGTTGTCCTTGACATTGTCGAGTGCAGTTCTTGTTTCCTTCGTTCTCCTTTGATCTATATACCTTGTGTTGCTAAGTCCTAGCTTGAGTATTGATTTGCCCAATGCAGATTGAAACAACAAGCGTAACATACCAATTAGAGAGGGAGTGTGAGTGAAACACTTGTGAGTCTGTTTATATTTTTCTACTAACCTTTACATAGTTCTGTGTTTGTTGCTTTGCGATGTCTAATCAGGGTAAAAATGACAACAATTGTAACAACGACAACAACTCTACCAATACCTCGACCACACTTCCTACTGAGGTATTCAATATGTTCAATACCATCAACGAACACATGGTAGGTGGATGGAGTTTATAGAGACATTTCCGTATGTGATTAAGTATAAGAAAGGCAAAGCCAACGTGGTTGCTGATGCTTTATCTAGGAGACATGCTTTAATAACCACTTTGGATTCTAGAGTTCTACGAATTGTATAAGGAGGATGAGGACTTTGGAGAAATATTTTGAAACTGTGAAGCTAAGGGTCCTACCGACAAATTCTATATCTTTGAGGGATTCTTGTTTAGGATTGATCAAGTGTGTATTCCTAGGTGTTCTCTACGCTTATTACTTGTGAATGAAGCCCATAGTGGAGGTTTAATGGGTCATTTTGGGAGAGATAAGACTTATCATAATCCCAGGACACATTTTTATTGGCCTCATATACTTCGGGATGTAGAACATTGCCTTAAGAGATGTATTGATTGTTTAAAGGCCAAATCAAAGCTTATGCCTCATGGGTTATACACGCCACTACCTACCCCTACAACCCATTGGGAAGACATTTCTATGGATTTTATTGTTGGGTTGCCTAGAACTAAGAAGTGGAGAGATTCTATATTTGTGGTAGTGGATAGATTCTCTAAGATGACTCACTTCATTGCATGTCATAAAACCGATGATGCTAATAATGTTGCAAATCTGTTCTTTAGGGAAGTCGTTAGGTTGCATGGTGTGCCTAAGACTATTGTTAGTGATAGGGATGTTAAGTTCTTAAGTCATTTTCGGCGAACCTTATGGAGTAAATTGGGAACTAGGTTGTTGTTTTCTACTTCTAGCCACCCCCAAACCGATGGATTAAGTCATTACCTTAAGTCATTACTTATTTAGATGGATTAAGTAAGTTTTATTTTTACCTTTTTTTAAGGGAAAACTAATTAAAATACCCCAAAGGGGTATGATAAAAATATATCCTTAACTTTCAAATTTAATAAAAATATACCGATCTTTGAGGGTAGTAGTAATATATTACCAGAGATTTTCTCACGGGTCAAAAATGGTGATAAGGCAGTCTACGTGTATTTTTTTTTGACAAGGTAGCCGATGTGGAAGCGTTTTTACAAATTAGGACTGAAATTGGGTTTTCTTGAACGGTTTCCTTAGGAAAAAATAAACTTGCGACAAAATTAAACCCGAAAAATGAAATTGATTTAACCAAGAGACTAATCCAGTCAAAATTGCCTAAAATTAACACCACATGACTATTCCTAAACATCAATCCGACAACAAAACTAAACCGAATACAACAACAACAACGAAGAGGGAAAAAAAATAAAACTTACTCAGTCAAGTCCGTGAACGAATCAAAGAGGAAGAAGATTTGAGGGAGACAACTCAAGATAGGCGACCACGAGGGAGGAAGAATGTCATTGAAGAGGAATCATGAGCTGTCTGGATGACCTGGAAGACAGTTCAAGAGGCGGCCACGGAAGAAGATAGGAGGGAGGAAAAGGCGTTGGGTATGAACCCGATCCAAATCTTTATTTTTTTCCTACAGAAACCGTTCAAGAAAACCATTGTCATAAAAATCCACGTACGTAGGTTGCCTTATTAGCATTTTTTACTCGTGAAAAAACCATGGTAATATAGTACCACTACCCTCACAGATTATGATATTTTTATTACATTTGAAAGTTGATGATATATTTTTACCATATCCCCAAAGGTAAGGGTATTTTAATTAGTTTTTCTTTTTTTTAATAAAAAAAAACTTTTCTCTTCTTGGAGTATCTATATATCTATATATAACCTTAATTTAGAAGACTTTGCTTACGTGTCAATCTTAGAGGAGTTTTAGGAATATTGACCAATTATGTTTTTTCCTTGATTTTTTTATTTCTCCTTTTCTCTTTTTTTTCCATTAATTTTTTTAATCCTCCATTCTCTTTTATTCTTAACATATTTACTAACAATCTATATATAACCTTAATTTAGAAGACTTTGCTTACGTGTCAATCTTAGAGGAGTTTTAGGAATATTGACCAATTATGTTTTTTCCTTGATTTTTTTATTTCTCCTTTTCTTTTTTTTTTTCCATTAATTTTTTTTAATCCTCCATTCTCTTTTATTCTTAACATATTTACTAACAATTGGGCTTAATTCAAAACATTGAATTCAATCTAATATAACCATCTATATCTATATATAACCTTAATTTAGAAGACTTTGCTTACGTGTCAATCTTAGAGGAGTTTTAGGAATATTGACCAATTATGTTTTTTCCTTGATTTTTTTATTTCTCCTTTTCTCTTTTTTTTTCCATTAATTTTTTTTAATCCTCCATTCTCTTTTATTCTTAACATATTTACTAACAATTGGGCTTAATTCAAAACATTGAATTCAATCTAATATAACCATTAGGCTTAACTCACATTTATGTACTAACTATTGAGCTTAATTCAAAACATTGAATATAATTATTAGTCGTGACACATTACATTTAAATGCATGATTTAGATTTCAAGATTTCTAAAAAAGTTACAATGATATTGATATTATTATTACTGGGTGATTTAAAATATCTACATTTATGTATTATACTTTAGACGAGATAAAAAAAATTATTTTAGAATTATAAGATACATTTATGGTAAAGTTTTTTTTTATCTTAACTTTTATTATTATTTTATAATATATTTATATATATATTATTAATATTTTAATTTTAAAAAATCGCGGCATGGCGCGAGAATTGTACTAGTATCATTTTAATTTCTTAGAACTTGAATTTCAAGCGATTTTTTTTTAAATTCTTAAAAGGTGTAATTTAGGAATGAATTTCTAGAAATTGTACTTCTTACATTTTGAATGCTGTTTCTATGAAATCTTTGTCAATCACATAATTAATGCTCCGAAATATTTTTCCAACTTTGATAAATTTAGTAATTTCTCATAACCGGCCACTCAGATTGAGATTGGGGTTATTTTCTGAAATTTTGTCCAAGAAAATTAGAGTATCATTATCATACACTATTAATTACAGTACTCTGTATACATCAAGGTAGTAAGCTTTGATCACCAAACAAAAAAGAAATTTTGACCAACACAAAACATTTGATCAGATATTTTACTTATCATGATCAAATCTATTAGCCAACAAATCAAGCAACAAACGAAAATATGGGGAGAACAGAACAGTAGACTCGACAACACCAATAATACAGAGCCCGGGATTACGTAGAATGGTTGCGGTATAGGAAAACGAAACTTATGGAATGAAATAGAAATATTCTGCAAAATTGAAAATATAAAATTTATAGCTCTTAAGGAAACTAAATAGGAAATTCAACCCCAAGAGGCAGTATGGGGAAAGACTGGTTTTGACTCGATTTGCTGGACCCCGGCACGTGATAAGTTGGGGGTATTTGTGTATTATGGAAAGATTACCAGATTGTTTGTGGAAAAATTACGATTCTAGAAAAAGATGATCGATACACAACTCTCATCTTTGAAGACTATAACTTGGGGACTAAAGTGGCATGTTGTCTCATTTGTGTGCCATCTCAAGAAATCGAGAAAAATGATTTTTGGCAAAAACTTATCGACCATATTCAAAGGATTGAAATCCCGATTGTCGTTATGGGGGATTTAAACGAGATTCAATGTGTATTTATGCAAGTACTTTTAAATTCCGATTGTCGTTATCGACTAGTATAGCGGATAAATAAGGGGTCGAACCCACAGAGAAGTAAATACTTTATGCAATGTGTATTTATCAATTATGATAATAAAGATAGAATAGGAATATGAATGAAGATAGATAATGCAAATAAACTAAGATAGAGATGTTAGCAAGAGCGAATAAAAGATAGAAAAGTAGAGCATATGGTTTCGCATACAATTCGAAACATTGGTTGGTTTACTTGATCCTTGAGGTGATTGCAATATTATTCCTAAGTTTATGTCGACTACTTTTAATCGATTGTTCCGCAAAGATACAATCATCTTATTCGATATCACTAAAGAATAGCATTAACGATTCAGGTTCTTAAGACCAATTGGCATATCAATTCAATGCAATTAGGAAACAAAGTAACAACCCATTCGGCCCTAATAACATCTACTCGACATAGATCAATTGTTATCATCCACTACAAAGGCATAGAAATTGATATTACTAAATCTGATGCGGGACCATCCAAGACACCTTCGAATGATGTCCTTCTCAAGAGAAAGAAGAAGGCTCCGCCATGGGAGAAGATCTAAAGGTGCAAATGACGTTTTAGACTCTCGTTCAGAATTTTGACAGCTTTTCGACGTCTCTGTAAAATGGGTCGTACGGATTCAATATTAATCGGATTGAGGCGTGCCATACCTTGTTGGAACGAGGACGAAGAGATCTACAACTTTGATGTTGAAGGTTTTTCCAGATTCGATCTAGAGCTTGGCCGAAAATCACCATCTTTGCAAGTCTGTCACTGTTTTAACGGGAATGGATCTTATTGGACCGAAATTAGGCTATTTTCAGTTGTTATTTTAAGACCTTATTTGCTTACGTTATTTAGATGTTTTAATTAGATGTTAGTTTATCTTCTTTACTTAGGAAAGCCGGCCCATCAGGCCTTAGAGTAGTCTATATATTTCAATTCCTACATTGTAATTCAGGAGGAACATAATGAATAAAATTAGTCTTCTCAAATTGTGTGAAACACATTGAGTGATTGTTGGATGATTAGAGCTGTGCTCATCATTCACGAATTGGTATCTATCTCAGCTTGGTTTGCTTTGTGTTCATCAACTTCGCAAGACTTGGTGATCCTAGTATCCACGAGCCCCCTCCTTGTGCCTCCAAGTTGTCCGCTTGGTTGTGTAGGGTTGTAGAGGCGGGTTATATAGTCATTGGTATTGGTTCCTACCCTCTTAGGAGGCCTGGGGTCTTTATCTTGTTCTATATAGATCGACTCAGTCCTTATCGGTCGTGTCTTTCAATTCTTGCTTATAAATTTCGAGTCTTTACTACTGTTTTTGTCGAGTCTTTGTTTCTTGTCTTGGTCGATCTCGAGGATAGCCTTGTTCTTGAAGATCTTGTCGAGTCTTGCATTGTTCTTGCTTGTTCTTGCTGCGTTTCTTGAGTTCTTGTTTGAATCTTGATCATCTTGATTGAGTTTCTTGAGTCTTGCTGCGTTCTTTGTTAATTCTTGAGTCTTTCTTTAGTTTCTTGCTTGTTTGTCGAAGATCGGGCCATCTCACGGCTAACCCCGTATCAAAATCAGTGACTTCGTTGGCTATTGAGAAACCAACAACGAATTCATAGCATAGATGCAATTCCTAACTAGATGGTCAGTCGTAGAGAGAAACACAAATATAATTAATGAAGAACAAGATGATAAATAAACTAATGAATAACATAGAAATCAAGTCTCACAATCAACCAATCAAGTCTTGAATCATAGCAAAACCATGAGAATTCTAGGCAAGCATAACGTACCTTGAATCCCTAAACTTAAATCCTCTCATCTCTCTTTATTGAAATTAATTAGTTTTTGGAGGAAGAGATGAATGAGTTAGATGATGAAAACCTACTGAAAAATATGTCTAATATAAAGCCTCATATCGTCGGCCAAAGCCCTAGAAAGAATAGATGAAAGTTTCCATAAGATAAGATTCGGCTGATCTTCGCAAATTCAGAAACAGCGAGACCGGCGGGCGCCGGTTATGCAGTATTGACAACTTTGACAGACTGAACTTGTAATTCACTTTCCGGAGTCATCGTTCGTCTGATTCACTCATATGGATATGCGTTGAAAAAGCTCTTTCCAAGCACTACAATTCTTCTGAAGACCTTAGAAGCTAGTTCTAACTTCTCAGAACCTTAAAGATGGAATTTCTCCATGTTCTTCATTTTCGCTCTTGTTCCTTAGCTCTTCTTTGTCTATTTGCTTCGTGCTTTCTCCACCTTTCGAGTCCGGATCATAAGATCTACAAATAAACACTAAAAATCAGTATATTCCGAACTACGAATACCAAATGATCAAGAATGTGAATAAGCTTATTAAATATGCAATATGGATACTCTAATGCACTAAGACCTATCTATAATGCCTATATAAAATATGCATTATCAGGGGGTGGTGCGGGACGAACGTCGTTGGCACTTTCTTCCTTTGCCAAATAGTAATAAAATCCAAACTCAAACACAGACCAATAGATTAGCAAATTAATGACTTGATAAACCAAATAACTACTAGTATAGCGATAAAGTCCGTAGTCGAACCCACAGGGAGAAACGATTTACTACTCAATAGCTCTTAACAAGAACTCTTATAACCAAACAATGATTTATGACAAATAACCAAGATGTAAAGTAACCAACTTTATGATTGCAAAGTAAATTGATAATAAGGTAGAGAAGATATTTCACCTGTAATTCTCTGACAATGGTTGAGATTCATGGTTCTAGGATTGATTAATCAATTACTCATAAACATATGTCTACTTGACTAAAGTTGATAGATCCGCAGGGATACAATCACCATATTCAATATCACTAAAGAATAGCATTAAGGATTCAAACAATTAGACCAATTGACATATTGATTCAATGCAATTAAGACAAACCGAAACAACCCTAGATCATCCCTAATCGACACTCCTCAACATAGATCAACTGAATTTATCCACTACAAAGACAAAGAAATATCACTACTTCAATACCTTCGTTTGCTATAAAGAAAACAACAACGGATTCATAGCTAAGATGCAATTCCTAATATGGTGATCGATCATAGAAAGGAACGCAAATATAATCAATAAGCACAAGATGATAAATATGAATATGAATAACTAAATAGAATCAAATCCTCACAATCTAAACAACCATGTCTTCGAATCACATGCGAAACTATGAGTTTAGCAATTCATAGGCCAAAACTCTCTCTCTCTCTCTCTCTCTCTCATTGTGTTTATTGTCTCACAATCCATATGCCATACACCGCTGGAACTAATAGAAATAACCTAACAAAGATTCGTGAAACCCTAGAAATATAATAATAGAAAATAGAATCTTCGGATCCGAAATCGCAATCGCTGGAAATCGGCCCACGGCGGGTGCCGCCATACTCAGTGACGGATATTCCTCTTTTCCTCGATTGTCTTCAATGTTGTGCTTCCTTGCTCCTCTCTAGCCTCTTCCTCAACCTTCATAGTTCATATGCTCCAAAACATGTCTCTTAACCTCTTTCAAGATCCCTACAAGGTCGGAATGTATCTCTGCAGAATAAACACTAAAAATGCGCATATTCCGAACTCGAATACTTCACAAGCAATATATGAAACTAGACTTAAACATATGCAAAACTCATATCTAAATGCAATAAGAAATACCTATAATTTCTATATGAAATATGCATTATTAGGGGGGTTTGCCGAACCCCAACAGATTCATTAGACTTCTTAATTAAAGGATCAATGTAACTTACTAGATATTCCAGCACTTGGCATTAAATACACCGGGAGAAAAAATAAATCTGATATAAACAACATTTACAAAAACTTGATAGGGTTTTTGTCCAAGACCAAATCCTGCAATGGTATCCGAATGCTAGCTGCTACTAGAAACTATGTTTTCTCCTCTTCAGACCACTGGCCGATTGTTATAGAACTCAACGCCAATAGGACAAGGAAAGCTAAACATTTCAAATTCGAGAAAATCTGGCTTCAGAGAAATGATTATCGAAATATTATGGTTCGAGCGTGGAATATGTCGTGCACAGGCTCTCATATGTTCCAAGTAACGAAGAAAACCCAATATCTAAAGGTTTCTTACACTCTAGAAAGATATATGCTCAAACAAATCAATCAAACTTTTATATCCCTTATTCCTAAATGCGAAAGCCTAAGAACAACAAACAATTATAGACCTAGTTTATGTTATACTCTCTATAAGGCGATTGCAAAAATCATCCCGGAAAGACTTAAAAGCTGTGCTAGGAAAATTGATCCACCCACTACAAAGAGCTTTCATTTCAGATAGAGCAATACAAGACAATGTACTCATTGTACACTAAAATTTTCCACTCCTTCCGCTCTAAAAAGGGTCGAGAGGGTTGGATTAATGCGATCATGCTTGATATGGAAAAGACATACGACAGGCTGAATTGGGTCTAAGTTTGGCTTTTGCCAGAAATTATGTGGCTGGATTAAAGAATGTATCCAAACTATGACCTTCTCTATTCTAGTAACTAACGAACCAGCTGACACTTTCCGGCCTCAACAGGGTCTAAGACAATGAGATCCTATTCCTATCTCCCCTTACCTTTTCATCATTGGCGTAGAAATCCTGGCACGAAAATTATAGCGACAAAGTGAACAATCAAGGAACACTATCGGAGTCAAAACCTCGAGGAGTGGTCCTTCAATTCATTTCCTCTCCTTTGCCGATGATATCATGATCTCTTCTAAAGAAACCCCGGAAGCCTGCAGAATGGTGAAGAACATAATCGATGACTACTGCGAGATCTCAGACCAAAAAGTAAATTTTTAAAAATCTACATTCCAAGCCCCAAAAGGAATTACAAGCGAAAAAAGACAACAATTACAATTTTGCCTACAAATAACCAACCAGATTGTTCTAAAAAAATATCTTGGGTGCCCCATAATCAACGGTAGAGTGAATAAAGATACATTTGAAGAAGTCATTGGGAAAACTAAAAACCAATTAACAAAATGGAGATCAAATGAACTCACCCAACAAGGACGTGTGGTCCTAGTGAAAGAAAACCTAGGCCACCTAGCGGCGAAACCAAGCTACATTATGCAAAACTTCATGCATCCCGCAAGCATTCATAACGACCTGGACTGCCTTAACAAATGCTTTTTTTAGAACAACGATCCTCAATACAAGTCCCTTATTGGGTGGCATAATGTCTTCGAGGAGGACTCGGACTTCATAAGACTAAAGACATGAACAAAGCATTGCAAATGAAATTGCTTTGGAAAATCCTGGCAGAGGCGCAAAGTGAATGGGTTAAAATCATCCAACATAAGTACCTTAGAAATGAGAGTATCTGGAACTACCAACAAAAAAGAAATTCCTCTTGGCAATGGCTAAAATTAATGGACCTCAAAGAGGAACTATGTCCTGGACTTATCCGGCAAGTTGGAAATGGGAAATCCATAAGATTCTAGAAGGATAACTGGCTCCAAAACGAAGGGAACCTTCGAGAAAAATGGATCTTAGATCAGGTTGATGAACAAGAGACGATTGACCAATTTATGAAACCGGATAAGACTTAGGACAAAGAAAAACTGAGTAACTACCTACCGTCGAATATTGTTGATAAAATTCTAGATATTTATATCCCCTCCAATGAAATGGAAGATAGACTATACTAGAAACCTAGCAAAAATGGGTGGTTTTCTACTCTAGCGCTTTAGACCACGTCTAGATTTTTGGAAAATAGAGAGCGGCCATATCTAGGATCAGAGTTGAATTGGGGACCATCGGGTACTACCCTGACTACCCTGAGATCCTTTCCGGTTCAACCATCCCATCATGGTTGCTTTAGACAACGTCACTAGAACTAGAAGGACCAATTCAGACCCACTAGACTGGATATGGAATATTAATTGCTCGTCAAAGATTGAAAATCTCCTATGAAAAAACTTGCCAAATGGAACCCCGACGAAAGTCAGATTACAAGGTAAAGGGATTCATATGCCCCTAGAATACCCTCGTGCTCCCATCATGAAGAAGATAACACCCATCTGTTTTCAGAATGTCTGGTCTCCTTGTCTTTCATCGGGAGGTTCGATATGTAGATTGAACGAACGATTCGGAACACTGACAAAGGAAACAAGTTATATAAGGACATATTCTCGGATATGTTCCACCAATTACCTTGGGAACAAAAATCGATCCTTGCATATACCCTTTGGGGTATATAGTCAAAGGGAAATAGAATAATTTTTTACAATAGCGATATCAGGATGATGGAAGATTGGATAAAAAAAAAACGATATAGGAGGACTTATAGAAGAGCACAAACTGATGAACGAGAAAGCGACATTGACATGTTAAGGCCCCCAACAAACCCCCACAAAAAAAAAAGAGAAAGACAAAACTGAAAGTAGTTAAATGGAAAAAGTATGTTGATGATTGTGTCAAGCTTAATTTTGACGGGGCTCGGACTGGGTCAGACTGCACTACTTCTGGCTTCGTTATCCGTGATTGTCAAGGACGGGTCCTCTCATGTGGTGCTTGTAGCCATGGTTCGGTGTCAGCTGTGCAGGCGGAATGATATGGTCTTATCAATGGCCTCATAGAAGCTTCAAAGCGAGGTTTCGCTCGGCTGGAGGTTGAAGGTGACTGCCTCACCATCATCAACGTCTTGCGGGGCCTTTAGCAGTGCCTGTGGGAGATTGATATGACGATTTCGGATGCCCTTGGTCTTTGTCATTCTTTCGAGCGGGTCACCTTTGCGCACATCTTCAGGGAGGGTAACTAGATGGCAGATCGGTTGGCGCATCTGCATTTGTCCTCGCATTTTGTTGCTGACAGTGTTCCAGCAGAGATCGCAGATCTCATCCGTTGGGATGACATTGGGCGGTGGGTTAACCGCGGTTAACCACCCCCAATTCCTTGCCTAATATCAATAAAAATGAAAGGGAAACCAAATAACATTGGTACAATTAATCAATATCAATATATCAAATATAATATACTAAAACAAAGACTTGAACTATTCTCTAGTGCAATTAGCCTATGTGTCATTTTTGGTGCAATGTGACTCGGATTTTTTTGACATATTAATTAATGATGATCTAATATATTTAAGTCACGTTAGATGATTACCTCATCTATTTTATACACGTGTCGTCCTATATGTACATCTTATATTAATCTTAAGTACGTGGTTATAAAATTTATCATTTCACCTTAAGTTATTCTATAAATATTGTACCTTGAATTATTTTATCTTTATTCATTAAGATTGATTATTTTAGTTCATCATATCTAATGATAAGATTGCATTATTAATTAATTATCTATTGAAAAATAAAATCTAATCATCAAAATATTTATATTAATTCTCAACCTTATATCTTAAATAGTTACGAAACTATTATTTTTATCATTGCTTGAAATTTTTCTTTAAAAAAAAAGAAAATAATCTTCACATAAAATTCAATAAAAAAATAATTTTAATATAATAAATATAATAAAATATAACTTATTAACATAACGCGCAAAAGCGCGGGAAGCAAATACTAGTTAATCATATAAAGTTTTCATTTGTAATTTGTCACTTGTAATGTTTTTTTTTATCAACAAATCGGGAGAAATGAATTATAAATATATATCGTTCCACTTTATAGCATATTTTTTTTAAAGTTAAAAACTCTATAAAGTATCATTTTTTTTTATTAATTTTTAAAATAATTTCATACTCATTACTAATAAGTATGAATATATAGAGAGCTCGGAAAAACCCCTTCGGGGTTTGGCCACCACCCTCCACCGCCCACAACTACACAGGAATCCGGGAGCGTAGTTGCTCCCTTGACCACCCATCGTCGGTAAGCCCCTCGGTGCCCCTCTCACCCAAATCTACTGGTTTTCCCATCGTCTTCTCAGATCTAGTGTGTTCTCAAACCAGTGGCTTTTTCACCATTCTTGTGACGTTTTTGGGATGCCGAGCTCCATACGCTCTCCTTGAAGCACCAATCCCTCCTCTGGGAGTCATAAAATCTCCTCCGGGAGCCCCAAAATCTCCTTCGGGAGCCTTCACTCCGCCTCCTTGTGCACCGTTGGTGTTTTCCGTCGGTGGCGGTCTGTTTGGTTAATCGATTTCGATTTTAAAGTCTCTAATTGGGGCTTTGGTTGTCTATAGTCTCTCCTTCCCCCTCTCATCTCCGCCCGCCAACTATCGATGACCTGCCCTCACCAAAATCGCATCCGCCATCGGCCTGTTTTGGGCTCGGTTCCTCCTATCTCCGGTGGATTCCGGTTCTCCCTCCTTCCCGGTCTCTTACCAGCGCCCTTTGTCGCGCTAGTAACTCCAGGCGCGTCCTCGATTTCTCGGTTCGACTTGCGCCGAGGCTCTCCCCTCCGCCGGACTTCGGCTGCCTTTAGGCGTCGTGGTCCTGTCCGGCCCACCGCCGGCGCTCCGGCTTGCTATGTTGCTTGCCCCGCCTGCTTCCTCCCCTTCCTCAGGCTCGGTCGGCGGCGGCTGTATTTGGTCTCCCCTGCATTGCAGCGTGTTTGGAAATGTTCTGCCCTTCCAGGTCCGGGCTTGTTGTTTGGCCCGATATTGTGCTTTGGGCCCAAGGCATTTTCTTGGGCCTAAAGCTGGCCCGGAAAATATTACAACATAAAAAAAAACTATATATATTTATTCATTTAAATTCCCGCTTGGGTTTTCCAGTGGGGTTTGCGCAAATCCCGCTAGGGTTTCCGGTGCTTTTCATTCAGGCGTTGTGTGACTCTTCGTTTAGCGTGTATGAATTTTTTTCTCTGTTTGATGAGGTTCTGGCTGTCGAAGTCGGGATAGGCTGGGGTCATGGCAGTGTGTTTCGAGGCGTCTCTTGTCTTCGGAAGAATGTTTCCTTGGATGTTCGTCTTCACTGCCCACAGGTGACTCCTGATGTGCCGCTGGCCTACGGTGCTGCTTTTGGGTTGTGCTTGGCTTCGTTCTTCGTCTACGTCCTCATCTTGTTCGGTGTAGTTGTATTTAGTTTCGCTTTTGTAGAGTTTCTTCCTCTATTTTACACCAACTTTGTATTTTTTGTTTGTTTAGACGGTTATCCGTCTGCCGACTTGTCGGCCATCGAGGTTCAGACATGTCTGACGTCGAATTTTTTCCTAATAAAAAAAAAAGTATGAATATATGTTTTTAAGAGATTGATTCGAAATGCACTCTTCAACAATTCATATCACAATTGGATTAAAATGGGTCCATATTCGTCATATCTGCCAAGAAATTAATAGCATCGTGGACAAGCTGACCCAACTAAGATACTTAACCCTAAAGTTATCCTTGATAGTTGATACATACATAGAACTTTCTCATCCGAAAGATGTCTTAGATTAGACTACAACTAGATCGTAGCTAGATCTACCTATTTTCTTTTTATTAAAAAATATGGTAAAATGTAAAACCGGAAACGATATCTACTAGAGACGGAACTAGGGGTGGGCTGGGCTTTGCTGCAGCCCACCCCAAAAAATTAGAATTTAGGTAATAGGACTAAGTTAATAGATAAACCAATGTGGTCCAGTGGTTTTTTACGTCGGTGTTTGCCCTTAAGACTCAATACTCCCAAGTTCGATTCCTCCTACCCCCTTCCTCTATTTTCTTTCTTTCTTTTCTTTATTTTGGGTTAAAAAATCTGCACTTCCCACAATTATATTTCTCTTTGTATTTTTTTTAGCTTGAGTTATTTAATTTCTCTTTCTATTATAGCCCGATTTTATTTTCATGATGTTTTTTTAATAAATAATGCATCTTAAAGTGTTTGTATGTGTAGATACATATTATTTGAAAAATGTTAATAACTTTTGAAATTATTTTTCATTATATAAGGTAATTTTAGCCTATCCGAACTTTTCATTCTGGTTCCGTCCCTGATATCTACACCGCTAATTTTTACTATTTCCACCGCTAATCACCGCATATATATGCGGTGACGTTAATGACGGTCAACGGACATACCGCATATACATGTGGTACGATACCGCATGTATATGCGGTATGAGCAACCGTATGGAGACTCACCGCATTCAGATGCGGTGAGTTCCCCCGTTCCGTTTCAACCCCACCGCATACCCATGCGGTGGGTATCGGATAACCGGTTATCCGAGTGTTTATTTGGAGGATCGGAACGGACCGATAGAGGAGCGAAATACACCGCATGGGTATGCGGTATATGCGGACACTACGAATTTCTCGTTTAATACAGGGACAGCTGCGGTATAATCCTAATACAGTGGAATGAACTTGTAATAAATGCCGTGATCTGAAAAAACTCATATGTTGAATTCAAAAGAAAGTGCGATAAATATCCTCGATGACGGAAATATGGAGTTCGAAAAATAGTTGGTCAAATGGAATAGATAAAGATACAACCCAATTGAACATATGAAGTTCGGAAAATGACACCAGAAAGTGGAAAGTGCTAATACGGTAGGGGACGACCACCATCACGACAGCGGTAAGCTCTATATCGTGCAATCCTCGCTGCAAACTGCTCTTCCCAACTGTCGACAGTGCGATCGTGATGCCGTGTCCATGTGACGTAGACTGGAGGAAGAGGTGAACCAGGCAACAACCAAATCTGTGAATACAAGGTGAATATTGACATCAGAAAAGAGAAACAAAACAGTAACAAATTAATGAATATGAAATGCGAAACGTACTGGAACGAAATGGTTGTTGTTGCCGACTAAAGCTATTCCATCAAGCTCCTCATAGGCCGGTACTGACAGGCCACCGGTGGCGTACAGAGGTAGGCACAACATAGACATCATCTGTGACAAAATCACCAAAGGACGCTGGTGAAGCGTGGCAAACACCTCGCCCATGATCGGAATCTCCATCCAATACGTAGCATCATGACACGTGCCGAAATAGTTGACCCTCGTAATGAGCTCATCTAAGGCGGGATAGTAATGGTACCGATCTGAATGCAGCTGCAACTCAACGGCCAGCTCTCGTCGAACTCGAGGCCATGCGTCTTGTCCCAAGTTCAGAAGACAAGCAAAAGACCTATACCCACAGTGACCATCACCTGCAACATTTGTGACGGCTCGTACGAAAGTAATCATGAATTCGTCGATTTTGCCAGTGCCCCAATTGAAATCTATTCGAGGTAGATTCTGTGGTGGAAGCGTATCCGGTGCTGGTGTTGGAATGTCACCTACAATATCCGGAGCTGGCTCCGACTCTGATCGACCTCGTCCACGTCCCCTCCCATGACCCCGTCCTCGTCCTCTGCCTACTCCCCGGCCCCTAAGAGGGTCGTCGATGGCAATGTCGTTGGACCCAGTGGCCTCCTCATTACCTTCCACGTCATCTATTTCGTTTGATGCCGGTTGACCCCGACCTCGGCCTCGCCCTCGTGCGGATCCAGTGGTCGCCTGTCTATCTGCTCGACGTTGAGCCCGAGCACGCTCACGTTCCCAAGGTAGAGGGTTCGTCTGACAGGGATGGCGAGTCCTCGGTCTCCCGGGCGGTCTACGGTCCTCCGGGTCAGGGGTGGTCAACGGTGTATGGGAGGGACGATCCCCGTCGTTGAATGCCGACGCGATTCTCCAACGAGTATCCTCGTCCATAGCTCCGCTCTGGAACAAACTGATCATGCACGACATGTCCAACGGAGAGCAGAAGACTTCGTATACAGTAACACCGCATATCAATGCGGTGGTACCAGATGACCGTTGGTGTTGAATTATTTGAATTTGTAGGCCCACCGCATTGGTATACGGTATTCGGGACACCGCATAGGTATACGGTATATATACCGCATTGGTCTGCGGTGCCACACCGTATACCTATGCGGTGGATACGTACCGTATGCCCATGCGGTAGGTATCTATATATACCCCCATGGCCGGCGTTTTATATTTTCCGTGGCGGGAAAGCGATGATAATCTGTGCGAACTAGTCATGGCCAAAGATTTGTGTCTTCAGATCGAAATTTTTGACCACTGACTAGTTTGCACGGGTTATATCGCTTCGTCTCATAAATTAAAAAAAAAAATGTATGTATGCTTTTTTCATGGCTCAATAGCGATGATAGCCTAGGCAACATGACACGGCCGGCGATTTGTGTCTTTTGATTGAAATAGCAGGCCGCTGGCATGTTGCTCGGGTTATATCGCTTCGATATAGTGTTATGTAGATTCGATCTAATAATAAAATGCAATAGGTATCCACAGGATAATGTGAAAGACGTTGTGATAGTACATATGTACGTCCATAACGTCTTTGACATTATCCTGCGGATGACTGTTGCTCATCCAACCAAAACTGTAAATGCTTCGGAAACGTACCGGTACGGGTACACCGTCATCTTCGTTCGTCATCGTAGTGGGCGTCCAAATTACATCTGTCGAGGGAGAATGAACCTCTTATAGGAGGACGAAGCTGGGAACTTTCGTCGGAACGTTCGTCGGAACGTACGACGGAATTTCTCATCTTCGCACTTTTATAAGAGGCTCGCTCTTCGCCGACCGATGGAATTTGGACGACCAACTCCGACGACGGAAGAAGATGATGATGTCCCCGTGCCGGTATGTTTCCGCATATTTTTTGACCACCGCATATCTATGCGGTATAAACCACCGCATATCTATGCGGTTATGCGGTGGTAATCCTCGCATATAACGCGAAATGATTTCCCGCTATAAATTATCGTCGTGCGATGTCGAAATTACAACATCTCGTTTGACGGAAAAGGAGATGGCGGCTGGTAACACACCAAGACCTTTCTTCTCGGTCTCAGGGAGCGGCCCGAGGGATTTTTTCTTGTGGGTAGAAGACGTATCGCTGACACAAATATTGGTAAGTCCTATTCGGTCGTCTGACATATAATTCACAATGGTCCGAACTCACAAAGTAGATCTTGAAAACTGCAGCCTCTGCCTTCCAACTTCGAAGAAGAATACGGGCTGGGCGGCGTCGAAAGAATAACGCTGACTAATGGGATAGGGAGGAGAGGCACCAGCATTCGGGTAGAGCGCAATAGATCCGGGGCACTCTGGCTCGCACAAGGATGGAATACGTTCGCGAGATCGCGTGGCGTGCGGGTAGGCGCGGTTTTGATGTTTAGCTACTTAGGCAACTCTCGGTTTCGGGTAGTCGTAGTGCCGCCGGAAAATGTTTCACCATCAGAGGAAGAGAACATCAATGATTTCCTTTGATGTGTGACATGACGACGACCCGACAAAACTTTGTAACTAAGTTATTTTTGCTGCAATTTATTATCATTAATTAATATGAAAAATGAGGCACTCCAACCGTTTTCATGTAACGTGTTTTTCTCTGAAATAACCAAAAATCATATCATGAAACGGTGTCGCCATGCTGGTACGTTGCTCCATGTCTTCGTTTAGAGTCCCTACACGACGTGCTGGTACGCTGTTATCGTGAGGGGTCACCGTGATGTAACTGTATCACCGTTAAACCGCATGGACATGCGGTGTTTAACACCTATATAAGCCAGGAGACTCACACCAAGTTACCACACATCAACATGTCAGACAACAGCGGGGAAAGCTCAAGCAACGACATAATACGTCAAGGCACGATGGAAGAGTTTGAGGCGGTTCTCTACACTGGTAGCCCACGCTCAAAGAGGGTGGAGTCGATAATAAAGAGACTACGTGATGAAAATTGGTCGCTGCTGGTCGAAAACCAACAAGCCCGTTGGCGGATTGATATCCTGGAAAGTCAAGTTGCAGTTCTGGAAGAAGAAAAAAAGGCTCTTGTCATGAAGCTAGATGAAGCTACTTTGCGTAACCCATGATTATATTAGGGCCGATTGTATTTGGTCGGATTGTAATTTGGAAAGTTCGTTTCGAATCATGATATTGAAAGTTGTGTACGGCATACTATTCAAATTTGAGAACGAGCCGAAACGGTAACAAACCATCAAATCCACAAAGAAAACACAAAATACGTAATCCGAAATCGAAACATCAACTACTGCACACAAAACAATCCAAACTACCAACTACTACACAAAAAACTCATGTACCCGCAAACAAAACAACCACATACATCAGCCCAGATCGCACCATCACGGCGGGGAAGGATCCCAAAATTGCTCATAGATGCGATCCAGATGTGCAGCTGTCAACTCAACTCCCAGGTCTTTGAGTCGCTGAATCTCCAACCCAGCCGCATGATGGCGCTGCTCGATGATGGTCGACGGGGGTGGCGACGGCGGGGGTGGCGGCGGCGGGATGATGGGCTCGTGTCGAGGAGTGTCAGGAAGTAGGTATGGATGACTATGGCGGTGTAACCACTCCAGATAGTCATCGGCCACGCCATATGGGTACTCTTCAGAGGTCCGTGGCAAATCCTCCATGGGGAAAAGATGATCGAACCTGTCCGCCCAGTGGTTGTCGGCTGGGTGGAACGTCGCCTCCTTCTTGGCCTTGGCGGACTTCGTTTTGTGCACTATGTTAGGTCTGATTGGATCAGCGGGAATGTGCTGAACCCGACCAAACTGTCGCAGCACACGGTCCGACATATACGGCTCCTCCTCGAACAACCACCGGATGGTGCCCCTATATCTCGACAGACGCAGATCTCCATCAAAATCCACGTGTCTACCATATGGCATGAACTCGATTTGCAATGGAATAGAATTTGTTATTACGACTATAATATTCAAAATCTAGTTTATAGTATGACAAATGTAAGTGCGGATATAAAATGTGTTCGTACCTAGTCGACAGTCATCTCATCCAACCTCCGCCGCATAACATCCAGTCGCTCGATGCGAGGCCTATCATCCCGGGTCATCTTAGTGGAAAATGGCGTCGCCCCCGTGACGAACCTCACCCCGCGTCGCGGATCCTGGGCTAGCCTCCGATCGAGCGTCATACCGGGCTTGAACACCGGAAAATGCAACCATATCCACACCTACAAAGGAACAATACTATCAGCAACATAGTCATTATAACTTAGTTACAAAACTGCCAAAAATTCATAATCACAGAACGAATGACTTACCTCCAATAGTTTCGTACAACCGTCCATGTCTTTGGCCAACTCCCTGGTCGCCTCGCCCAATCCCCGGTACAAGCACGCCAAGACCCCTGCAGCTATAGAAAGATGCGCCACCTGCGCTGCGTCCATAAACCTACGGATCACCTCCGGACGCAATCTTCCGCCCGACTTGTCGATGAACAAGGTCGCAGTCGCAATAATCCCCATCGCAACACCCACGATGCTCTCCATATCATGCTCTAGTGGGGCGCCATCTCGAACCCGCTGTCGCATCGGTGCTATCTTCTCAAGGAGGAGCTGAACAGTAGGGCCTCCATGGGCCCATGCGCTCGCCCGCTCGTGCTGAGTCATGCCGTAAAACTCCCCAACCTTGTCCCTCCCGGCGCCCACGTCATCCACGTGAATACACTCCTCTCCGTCCAAACCAAGCCCAAGTATGAAGAACACATCGTGCAGTGTGATAGTGATCTCTCCCCATGCAAAGTGAAAACTGTTCGTCTCGGGGTGCCAGTGCTCAACAAACGCGCTTATGAGACTGTGATCCACATGATCCCAATCAAAATCTCTCAGCTCCCAGAACCCAGTCTCACGCACTACGGGAAACCAGGACTCCCGTCCATCCACCTCCAACAACGCCTCTACCCGGCCCAGCGACTGCCCTCGTCTCTGCACACGCACACCCCTCCGTAAGGCTGCGTCCTCCCGTCTCCAAACAGCCTGTGCAATGTGGGTCTCGTAATCTCTCAGCAGTGAAACGGTATGTGCCCCCCCTGGCCATTCGGGCAGAACTGCCCGAATGACCCCTGTGCTGATAGGCTCGCCATGCTGCCTATCACCTCCTGCACTACTCCCCTCGGCATGCTGCCCAGCACCACCAGCCCTACTGCTCTCGCCACGCTGTCTCCGCCTCCTTTGCACTACACGGACAGGGGGTTGTGCCGCCTGGTCTCCTCCCCTGTCCTGACGAACATCGTCACCGGTCCCCCACATCGGATCATGGGTCAGGGGGTCCAGCGACACATGCCTCAGAAGTGCAGCTGACTCAATAGGTGGGGCCGAAGAACTCCTCTGTCCACGTACAATCCTCTCATGACTCTCGGCAATCGGCACACCCTCCAAGTTCCTAGGTGTCGCTGATTGCCCCGCCTGCTGACTCCCAGTGATCGGCTCAGGCTCAGGGCTCCTCGGCGTCGAGGATGGCGCCGCATGCTGACTCCCAGGCGTCCTCCCTACACCCATAGATCCTACCGGGGTGAACGACGCAAAATCTATCTGCCCAACGGCCCATGGCTCCTGGTCGCCCGCTCGAGCATGACTCGTCCCAACACCCACATCTCCGAGCAGAGGTGCCGTGTCGTCATACGAGTTCAATTGGTCACTCGCAAACGCAGTCCCAAAGTAATCCCGATAACCGTCATGCTGAGTCTGCAACTGCTCATCCACTCTCTCAGCTCTAGTCTGCAACTGCTCATCCGTCTGCCGTGCTCGGTCCCCTCGTAGGTACTCCTCCATCATCTCAATACCCTGGTCGCCTTGTCCAGACTCTTCGGTCCACTGCACCACTGGGTCATCCGTGTGGTCAGACATCAACTCCATCTCAATCTGCACCAGACTCTGATACGTCTCTATAGACGACTGTGACGTGTGCCCCAAACCGTCACTCTGGTCAACACGTGACTGAGAAGATGGCCCAGTATCAGCTCCTACCGTCTCAGTATCCCTCTCCGGAGGATCAACTACATCCACCAACGCCTGGCTCTCCCTGACGGCAGCCTCGATATCATCATCTACCGCGTCACTATCAGTCTCCATAGGAACTGGCACATTCTCCAACGTCTGTCTCTCCCTAATAGCAGCTCTCCTAGCAGATTGCAAAACCACCCTATCTCCTAACCCTCTCGATAACGTGGACTATGTAAATTAAAATATATTTTTCAAAATTCTATCACTTGAATACAATACTATATCGTATGACTGTCTAAATGTGGCAACATTTTCGTAAGGTTTATTTAAGATTTCATCTTAATACTAACAATTCGTAAGAAAACATAAATATATACTTATTCGATTTCAATTTCCCTACACCTAGTATTTGTCAGAATCCTATGGCTCGAATACGATACTATATCGTATGACTGACTAAATGTTGCAAGATTTTCCAAAGGTTTATAAATGATTTCAACCTAATACTATCAATTCTTAAGAAAACAGAAATATATACTCATTCGATTTCAATTTCCCTACACCTAGTAACAATTTTAACATACCTTAGGCTGAGGTTGTATCTCAAGCGGTGGCGGTAGATCTGTCGTCCTCCTCCTCTGTATAGTGGGTTCCGGCTACATTATATATAACAATTAAATGTTAACACTATCTTCTTCAGCTGAAAAAATAAAGCAAATTGATTTTTACAAACATTCAATGTTACCTGGAACGGATGTCTCCGATAAGGACCGACACCATCAGCCGCATCCTTTCCACGATTGTCTTTCACCATCTCGGGAACAAAGTGGTGGTAGAAATAGGGACGGGGAATCAACGGAACCAAAAGTCGGGCTCGGAGAGAAAGGAAACGGAGAAGATTGTGTGTCGGATAACTGGGCCCCTCACGCCTATTTATAATGGGCCCCCACAACGGTAAAAAGCTACCGCATGGAGATGCGGTGTATTCTTACCGAAATTTTAAATTTTTTTAAAATCCACCGCATGGGGATGCGGTGGGTTCAGATAACTTCGACCCAACCGGTTACTTGTACAACGGACTCCGTTTTAGCCCAACCCACCGCATGTACATGCGGTGGGTAGGTATACGGTCAACGGACATACCGCATGTACATGCGGTAGCCCGTGTTAAAAATTAATTAAGTCACCGCATAGAGATGCGGTGATTTTGCGGTGTAAATAGTAAAAATTAGCGGTGAACTTATCATCTCCCATGTAAAACCACTCATATTTTAAAACAACCAGTATAAAAGTCCAGAAAAAACCCAAAACCCCCAAAAAAGAACGCGTTGTGTACGCGCCCCCAAACTCTTCATCCTCACCAATGGAAAACCTAAATTTGGCTTCCCCTCGAAATTTGATGGAAGTAATGACCCTTGTAATCTCCTCGATACTGATTCTCATTAGGAGTTTTGTGAAGCCATGGCTGATTATACGGATTCCTCGCAGAAAAGGAAAGACGAAGGTGAAATGGAGCAACTACTCATGGAGTTGTGTGTGTCTGAAATTGGGGCTTTCCCGTCGAAGGTCTTGGTTTCAGGTCCGACTCGATACCGGTGAAGATGATGATGGAGGGTGTGTTTGCCCGTGCCTCTCCGTCGGATTTGAGCAATTTCCAAAAACAAAGAAGGGAACTAAGATGGGAGATGACGGTGTCGTGTGGTTGCACCGTCGAAGTGGGTGGGTGGGTTTGTCTGTCCTCCTTCCATGGGGCCTTGTATTTCGGGGGTTCGGGTGGTCCTTGAAGCCCTTTGCGTGGACGCCTCGCTGTCCTGTCCAAGCGGGAATTACAGGCTATAGGCGTGTGGTCTGGTGCAGAACTCCCGGTCGTTTTACGGGTGAGTCGACAATCAACCCAGGTGATCCTTGCACTTATACTAACTTTGTGTTGATTGGGTTTTCATCTGAAATGAATGTCTCCGATACTGATACATCAAGAAACATGTGGCTTATCTACACAAATTGCTCTCCTGTTTCATGTTATCTTATGCATTTGACCTTTTTTGGAGTACATGGTCTAATGTTAAATACAATTAAGTGGTTCAAGTACTATAAAAACATTACGGTAGACCTTGAGGAACCAACTGAAAATAATATGGATGAAACTTTGAATCATGGAAACACCTTCAATCCGAACCCTTCGAGGAGTCATCTACCTTTGGAATCTATTTCATGGATAAAACTACACAAGGATGAGAGTAGGAAAAATGGAATAAACAAGTTGGACACTCTTTTTTTCATAATTTATAAAGTTTGTGTAACGAATGATACTACAAATTTTGCGATGTATACGATCATAGTAACAATTAAACCCTTCGAGCATGTGACCCAAAAATCTGAAATGCCTACCTCCTCCAAGGGGCTACCGGACCCTGCGGAGATGACCACCAAAGGGCTACCAGAACCGGCGGTTGAAATTGGGAAACCAAAACCCCTAAATGAAAACTACATCCTTTGGACCAACAAACACAGTCTTTGTTTTGGCGTGGCTGTTATGAACCCTATGGAAAATCTCAATAATCAGATACACATTGAGCTGAATTCTCCATTACCCATCTGTACTGATAGTAAGGTTCTTTCTTACTGCTTCAGTATGGATCCTAGAACTCAAGGATTCAGCTCATGTCGGTATGAGCGCCTAAATCTTTACCTTTACCTTTACCTTTACAAACTTAAGGGAAACTCTAAAAACAAGAGATGGAATATAACACAAAATGACTGGATCAGTAAGTTAACCGAATGCATAAAACCAGGTAAGGAATCCTTCTATTGGGTTCAATTGATAGTTGAGAGCTATACTCACAAATCAAACCGGAAGGGGTATGACCTCGGATCCTATTACAAAGCCTTTTGTTGCTCACAATTTGAGGATGTAGTTCTCTGTTGTTTGAGGAACTTTGGACGAGATGGCACCATGACTTTCTGGCTCCTACCTAAAACAAGAAACCTAAGCCAAATTAACAAGTGTTTTGAGGATCGCGTAACTGTATCGTCCTCAAGTCCTAGTGGTTATAATGAAAGTTAGCTTCTGGAACTGTAGAGGAATGGGAAGGAGAACCTTCTGGATTGACATAAGTACTTGGTGCAATGCGGAGCATATACAGTTGCTTGCACTGGCAGAAACTAAAACGGAACATATCCCTGATCCTTCTGTATGGAGGGGTGCAGGTTTTGATAATGTCGTCTGGTCATCGGCCATTGGTAAATCAGGGGGTATCGGTATCATGTGGAAAGAATATGCACTCACCCATGAAACAATAGAAATCGTACTTCAACAACCCAGAATCATCACAGTCAAATATACTAACACAACAGATAAATTCTCATGCCTCATTTGGTTTGTGTATGCCCCACCACAAGAAAAAAATAAAGATTCATTTTGGGACTATATAACCAATGCCATCAATTGTAACCAACTTCCGAGCATTGTCATCGGTGACCTCAATGAGATTGGTAACTTCTCAGATAAAGAAGGTGGAGCTACCACACTACCGGGAAGGTTTAACCGACTCACAACGTTCAAGAACAGATGCTCTTTAATGGATATCCCCTCATCGGGAAATCCCTTCACCTGGAGGAAAAATAAAGGGGAGCAAGGAAATATAAAGGAAAAATTGGACCGTGTCCTGGTCCAGCATAACATTATACAGCAATTCCCGTTGTTGTCCACCAAAAACGGTGCATTTTCGTTCTCTGATCACTGTACTATTACTATTGACCTTAATGTCAATCAGGCTTTTAAACCGCCGCCGTTTAAATTTGAAAATACTTGGTTACAGCGTGGAGACTTTCGAAACATTATTAAACAATCATGGCGACATCATTGTCAGGGCTCTGCAATGTTTCAACTAACTAGGAAAACAATGCTACTAAAGCAGAAAGCAAAACTCTGGAATAAAACGACGTTTGGCAATATCTTCAGACAATTGAAAGAAGTTGAGGACCAATTATTAAAGATTCAGCAACAAACGCATTTAAACATGTCGACTCACATACAGTCAAAGGAGAGAAACCTTATCAAGAAAAAGGAACAGCTCCTGCTGTTTCAAAAATCTTACTGGAATCAAAGAGCAAAAACTAAGCATATCAGACTCACAGATTCTAATACGGGATACTTTCACAAAATAGCGACGGGTAAAAGAAATCGAAAGCTGATTAGACATATTACGACAGCAGAAGGAACACAAATATTAGGTGAGACGAACATAAATAAAGAAATTAGAAGCGACTTTCAGAAAAGATTCCAGAAACAACCAATTGATAAAGCAAAATTAATGGAATATCTACAGCTTATCCCAGCTGAGGTTACCGATGTCGAAAACAAAATCCTTACAGCCATCCCATCAAATGGGGAAATAAAAAATGCGGTGTTCAGTCTGGGAACTAATAAAGCCCCTGGACCCGATGGTATGACTGCGGAGTTCTATAAAACATCTTGGAATATTGTAGGTTCCTCGGTTATCCGAGCAGTGAAAAGTTTTTTCCTATCCGGGCGCCTTTTGAAACAGATAAATCATACCTTTATCACATTACTTCCAAAAAATGACAATCCAACAACTACTGTCCACTATAGACCTATCAGTTTATGTTCCACAATATATAAAATTATCTCTAAAATTCTCACAGAACGATTAAAGATGATCATGGGTAGACTCATCAATCCACTACAAGGTGCATTTGTCTCTGACCGAGCTATACAGGATAATGTGCTAATTGCGCACGAAATATTCCATTCTTTTAAATCACGGAAAGGTAAAGAAGGATGGATCGCCCTTAAACTGGACATGGAAAAGGCCTATGACAGGGTGGACTGGGAATTCACCGAAATTGTGTTACGCCAGTACGGCTTTCACCCGACCTTTGTTGATTGGGTCAAAGAATGCATATCCTCCGTCTCATATTCTGTCTTAGTTAACAATGGCCCGACGGATCTGTTTACCCCATCCAGAGGACTTAGACAAGGGGACCCTTTATCGCCTTTCCTTTTCATCCTTGGGGCTGAAATCTTGGCTCGTAGGTTGGTTAAGGAAGCACGAGATGCTAACAAACTGGTCGGATTCAGATTTGGGTCTTCCGGCTCTGTGATTCCGTTCTTAGCTTTTGCTGATGATATCTTAATTTTTGCCAAAGGCAGTGTGTCGGCGTGTCAGACTATAAAAACTATCCTTGGGGAATATTGTCAAATATCGGGACAGAAGGTCAATTACCACAAGTCAACTTTTCAAGTTACAAAGGGCGTTGTCCGGAGTCGTATATCGGAACTAGAAAGTGTGCTTGGCGTTAGTCACTCAAACTCAATTGAGAAATATTTGGGATGCCCCATTATAAATGGTCGAGTAAATGCAGAGACATTTGAAGACATAATCAACAAATCCAGAGAGCAACTATCTAAATGGCGGGCTGAGTCCCTATCTCAACAGGGTCGTGCTATTCTGATTGGCGCTAACCTTTCAGCCAAACCACTATACACAATGCAAAACTTTATGCTACCGACAACAATGCACAAGGAATTAGACACTCTAAACCGAACATTTTTCTGGAATAAAGATGCTCAGCATAAACCCCTCATTGGCTGGAATAAAATATGTAAACAAAAAAAGGAAGGTGGATTAGGTATTCGGAGAACAAAAGAAATGAATGAGTCCCTGCAACTGAAATTGCTATGGAAAATTATTGCCGAACCTGAAAATACTTGGGTGCAAGTCATCAACAACAAGTATCTAAAAAACTCGCATTTACTTAACTACAAACGAACTGGTTCGGCCTCTTGGCAGTGGTCTAAGGTGTCTGGCATGCTAGACCATTTTAAACGAGGCCTTATCTGGTCAATCGGAAACGGAAATTCTGTCAAATTTTGGACGGACAACTGGCTAACCCAAACTCCCTTATGCAATCGAGATGAGTGTCCCACCATCTTTTACAAAGACGAGAAAGTCTGTGACTACATAATTGGGGGACAATGGTGGTTGGAGAAACTCTATTGTTGTCTCTCGCCAACATTGGTAGAGGAAATATTGTCGGTTCCCCTACCAGTATCTACAATGGAAGATAGGCTGTATTGGTGGCCAGATAAGAAAGGTTGGTTTACTACCTCGTCGGCATACAAATTGCTAACAAACGAGACACGAAATAATAATGAAGGGTTTGCTTGGATATGGAATCTGAATATACCCCCTAAAATTAAAAACTTCCTTTGGAAGATAAGCCTCTCTGGACTACCAACAAAGGTTAGACTGGCCAGTCGAGGTGTCCCTGTGCCTTCGACTTGCCAAATCTGCAATGACCACAATGAAGATGATATACATATCCTCGTGGAATGCTACCCAAATCTGACTAATAGATTCCTCACCAGTGCAGAAAGCCATGCTTTACAACAACTAATTCATCGGAATCGGGATATGGCTTCTGTTCTGGCATGGATCAAGAAACTGGCGAAAGAAAAAATCCAAAAAATAGTAACAAGTTGGTGGGCCATTTGGTATTTTAGGAATGGGGTCACCTTTCGAAACCATGCGCCAACACCTTCTAAAAATATTGAGGGTTTTGTTGATCAGCAATTAGAATCTTGGCATAAAGCTTGTTGTTTTGAGCAACGGGCTGATAAAGAGTGGCAGGAGAACCCGAAGAGAGTCAACTCTTACAAACAACCAAACAGGAAATCCATAAGGAAAAAATGGAAAAACCCCCTTACAAGGAATTCAAATTAAACTTTGATGGCTCTTCGCTATTGTCTGGGGATAGTAGTGCGGGTGTCATTGTCCGAGATTGGAGGGGAATACCACAACAGATAGCTTCTACAAAACTCGGGGACACATCCCCACTAATGGCCGAAGCCCTGACTCTTAGGCTTGGTGTTGGTGAAGTCAAGAAACTCAGAATACAAGATATAACAATTGAAGGAGACTCAAAATCATCATTGATTACCTACAGAACAAAACAAAGTGCCCGTGGGAAATTGAATTAATCATGTCGGATATACAATCCATGATAAAATGCATGAGGAAGGTGGCCTTTTCTCATGTCCCCCGTGCTGGCAACAGAGTGGCTGACAAGGTTGCACACCTTGGCCACTCTGCCGTGGGGATAGATTTAACATCTAACCCAGATCTTCAGGATCTCATCCTTTTGGATGCGCTTGGGTAGTTCTCTACCCAAATTTTTTCCTAATCAAAAAAATAAAATAAAAATAAAACAACCAGTATAATTATACTGACATCATTTGAGCAAATTCTTACATCCCAAACATGATAAACGGAAACCCATCAAATGAGATTGGCTATGATCAAGTAGAAACTCAGAACCACCTCAAAATCAAGAAAAAGCACGAACCGCAATAATCAGTCACCTTCCTCAACAGATATAGCGAGAAGAGCCCCAAAATCGGCCGGTTTGAATGGTTATTTTCTGAAAGAAAGTTGTAGCTCTTCGAGTCATCCATCAGTACAACAATACAACATATGAAAAGAACAAAAAGAAACTGAAACTGCGGATCAATCGATCAACATCTCCTTTGACTGTAACAAAGTGTAACTCTAGATACATGTAGTAGGCACATTACATACAAAAATTCCACTCCCACGGCTCAATTTACATCCCCATGAAAGGGGCAAGTGTCGAAACCCCCCCGGTTCTCAAGCGGAGAGCACCCGTTATCTACCACAACCATTGCAAAAATCGATAACAAGGCACGTAACGTATGAACAATCTCAAAAAAATTGCCTAAAGAAGGTGAAAACTGAAGAAGACTGATTGTCAGGGTTCATAGCTCAGCCTTCGTATTTAGTCTCTCTTGAGCCGCGGTCTGATTTTTCACTCCCATCATCATCGTCGTACTTCTTGGCCTCAGGGATTGACGAGTTTCGTCTGCTGCTGTGGGAGGCGGGGTTTAGAGGGTCGTACTTTTGGGCAGCAAGGTAGTTTAGAGCTGTTACGACATCAGCTATGAGAGGGCGCATGTTTGGCTGCTCCTGAACACACATGGCTGCAATGGCAAGCGCTTGGTATAGCCCCCTAGTCGGATACTGCCCTTTCAGAGCTGGGTCCACCATTTGCGAGAATTGTTTCCGGTCTTTAAAAAGTGGCCGCGCCTGCAATAACGTATTAAAGCCAAACTTAAGGCAAAGATCCATTCGCAAACCAGGAATTAAATACTTAGCCAGAAACTCCTCAGCATTGTATATTTGTGCTCATAAGCAGTAAACAAGATTTCATAGTATATAAGAAAAGCTTCACGGAATAGAGAAATGGTGCATCAAGTTGATTAGCAAGCCAACTATGCGGTGCGGTAGTAAAAGCTAATCTCAATCTTCAAAGATGCACTTAACAGAAACGCCTAAATCAGGTAAAAACTAGTGAAAGAAGTAGAAAGACGAACACAGAGAATGTGAAAACTGAAAACCAACTTAAATCATTTGCTTCAATTAACTTATTTGGGTGCAAACGCGGGCATACCTTAGCACACATTGATGTGAATGCTAACAAGATCTAACATTAAAATGATGCAAAACAAATGTAACATCTTACCCATGCAACCAGATTTTGCTCCCGGGGATCTTTTGTTTCATCAATTGCCTTCCTTCCAGTTATGATCTCCAACAGAACAACCCCAAAGCTGTAAATATCTGATTTGAAGGTAAGCTGACCAGTCATAGCATAGTCCGGTGCACAATACCCGTATGTGCCCATCACCCTAGTGGAGACATGGGTCTTGTCGCCTTCAGGACCCACTTTGGCCAAACCAAAATCAGACAGTTTTGGGTGATAATTCTCGCCCAACAAAATGTTGGAACACTTTAGATCACGATATATAACAGGAGGCTTCATCTTGTCGTGCAAATACTCCAAGCCCATAGCTGCCCCGGCAGCTATTTTCATTCTAGTATTCCAGTCTAATGGCGGCTGATTAGGCTTCAGATCTGCAAGAAAGCATTAGCTTCAGATTACAAAGAAACAAATGGCACAAACAAAAGAACCATTGAGGCTAGATGATTTTACGCAATGAGGCTGAAATACATTGAGGCTAGCTTCAGGCATACCGTGCAAATGCCTCTCCAGGGAACCTAAAGGCATAAACTCATAGACCAAGAGCCTTTGTTCCCCTTCTGTGCAGTAACCGATCAACTTCACAAGATTTGGATGGTCAGCGAGACTTAGCGTAAGAACTTCGACAACAAATTCTCTCATACCCTGCAACCCATTTCGGTCAAGTTGCTTGATTGCGACAACCTAAAATAGAAACAAGGAAAAAAGTCAAGATTGTCGAAATCATGGCAAAATAAGGACAAACATCAACAAAGAAAAATCAGAAGCCACAAACAAAGAAAAAAAAAAACTACGGAGTATTGAATAACAACAAAAGTATAGTTCAAACAAAACTAAATGGTACAAACTGGATCAATCCCCCACGTCTATAACGTTGCAACTTACGAGGACGAAATCGAATTGTCCTCACTACCTGATTGGTCTTTTGCAATCTCCCCTTGTAAACCTTGCCAAAACCTCCCTGGCCCAAGAAACAATCCGGTCTAAAATTATCCGTTGCATCAATCAATTCCTGATACATGAACGTCTGTGCCTTGTAGCGATTTGGGCTTCCTTGTAAATTGACATCCCTCACGCTCAGCTCCGGTGATGGATTACTCTCCTCCTTTACGACAGCCACCTCCTTCTTCGCCCCCAAGTGATTGCACGCATTTGATGCATCTATCATGAAAATCACAAGCTTAGAACAAGATATATTAAGGCAAACACCTATGATCAACATCATTATGAAGAGCTTAACACAACCAAATTACTTGAACAGTGAAGTCAAATCCATCAATTAGGGTTAATAACAGGAACATCAGAGTATGTACTACAAACTATCACTCCAATTTGAACCCCATAAGTACAATCATGAACAGAACACAGATATGGAAAAGTGGTTGAATCTCATTGCTTGCAAATTACAATCGATTCCTACTTTCCTCCTTCCATTTTTGTTATACAGTGAATCATTACACACGTTGCAGGAAAAATCAGGACAATTGAACCAGGAGCCGTCTAGAAACGCGTCCCAGAGGGGAATTCAAAAGTAAAACGGAGATTAATTAACTTTAAAAGGCAAATTTTATGATCAATCGTCGAATCGACGGCAATCAGCGCGATTAAGCCAAGCAAAAAGCCACAGATAAACTTCAATTCAATCAATCCACAGTAAACTGAACTCACAAAACCTAAAAAATGGAACCCGAATACAGAAACATCAAAATTCAACCTTTTTCAGCAGGGAAAAAACAAACCGAATTCCAAAATTGAGCAAATCAAACCGTTGATAAAACGATGAGTACCATGAGTGGATTGCTTCCGATCCTCCAATTTCGTGTGATTATTGCCGTATACAGTCTCCGGTGATGTGTTCTTCTTACTCGAACTTCCAGAGCAAAGAAAACAACCCATCATCCCCAAGACCCACTCTTTCACCAAGCCAGCGCCCCTCTCTGTAATCTCTCTCTCTCTTCCGGTTCGAAATCCAAGGGGACGATTATTGAGCCCTAAACAAGCATCAGAGAACAACAGGAGCTGTTCTAGAAACTCGAAATGGAACAACACAAGCCCGATGAACCCTTTGTTACCTATTCGCCTGGATTTGAGGGGACACACGCATCAGAAATTGGGACAAGGAAAGAGGAGAGGTAGAGATCTCTGAGCTCGTTTTCTTTGTGCACTACATTTTATTTTATATAGTATTTTTTTTTTTTTGTTGGCTAAGTAAATTACAGAAAAAGTAGCCTAAATTATGGAATTTCCCACAAAGTCACCATAAATTAGAAAGTGATGGAAAATCACGCCTAAATTTGATTAATTTTTAAATAATCATAACCCTTTTATATGAAAAAAATTGTTAATAAAATGTTGAAATATCACATTATTCATAAAAATTAACTTTGATATGAAATATGTCACATTATTTAGTATTTTCTTAACAATGTCTTACACATAAATATGACTTCCATGATTTCTTTAGATTTATTAATTTATACATTTGTTCTTGTGATTATTATAGAGTAATAGTATGTTTTTAGCAGCGTGGCCGCCGGAATTGGTAGGAGGCGAATTTTTTATTAGGAATTTTTTTTCTCCGTATATATAATAATTTTTTTAAAAATAATATATTGAAATAAAATCATAAATTGTGTAATAAATATGATATTTTATTACAAAAATTCATAAAATAATTTAATATATGTATGTGTGTAGTATGATTAAGACTTTTTTTGAATACTGAAAGAAAATTATAATTTTTTTAAAGAGTTTGTCATTTGTAAGCAATGAGGTTTGAACTCATTACCTCTTGTTTTACTTATGCATCATTCTCTCTTTACCAACTAAATTAGACAACTTTTATCACATTTTTTTATATCTTTTTAAATTACAACGAATTTCCGTCGTTCCCTTTCCCCACGCCCCCATGGCCGCCCGCCACTGATTTTTAGTATGCTCTCAGTGGAGCTCTGGATGATCTTTCATGATTTACAAATGATTAATCGGTTGAGGTTAATTCGTATTACTATCCAGTCTAATTCTATTGTGCCGTACAATTTGCTTGGTTCTAAATTCCTCTAATCCTTATGCTAACTTCAACTTACACAACCAATTCAATGTCGTGTTATAGCCTACCCAACGTACCCTATGATATAAATTATTTGTCTGTTATCTCATATTATTCTTCTATTTTCACATTGATTATTCATCTATATAAAAAATATAAAAAAAATATAAATTTCATTCTAAAAAATAATCGTTCATTAACACAAAATAATTTAATCCTAACGAATAGTTATCCACTACCACTGAATAATCGAGAATTACTTTTACTCTTATTTATTTATTAATCTTCTTAATTCAGTTACTTAGATTTAATTATATATAAAGAAATAATTCGAAGTCTGAAAATGTTGATTTTTTGTATTTGTTTAAACAGACATCAATTAAACAAATACAAAAAAATCAGCATTCTCAAACTCGTTAATATTATGATGAGTGAAAAATGATGTATTGAACATTTATTTATTTATGATATAACAAGGGTGGTGGCCAAGCGAGAGAGGCGACGCCACGTAATACTCACTCGGAGGGTGACACATGGTATATATGGGCAAGGGCTACTTGGTCATTCTACTTCATCTAATGCAAATGCAATGAATGTCATTGTCGTCTCGAATTCAATACACATTTGAGAAAAGACGTGGCATTTAGTGGTTGCTACGGCAGCCAGGAAAATTCATTTTTTCACAAATTATAATTTACAAATTTGAATATTTTATTTTAGGGGTTTGTTAGTTTGTACAAACCAAGTAACAACATGCTACTGGACTACTACTAATAATGTAATATACGGAACGGAGTACATATAATATCCCGCGTGCGGCATTTATGTGTTTCCGCTGCGGAAGGATACAGCTGAATTAATATGGACGACTCCATTCTCTAATCTCTACCGTTGGATTTTGATCGGATGAACAGAATCTGACACTGACACATTCACCCAATTAACGCGCTTTTCGAATTTTTTTTTTTAATCTCCAGCTAATACGGCAATCACAAATGTCAAGATTAATGCAAATACTACATCAAATTTTATTTCCGGATCGTTAAGGTTTGTTTTTAGATTACCAATTAATTATGTTGATAAGAATAATATTTATAAAGTGTCTAATTAATCCAATTTATAATATATTTAAAATAAAATATTTTATAAATTATGACATTTAGCTACACTAAATTTATAATATAATTATCAGGGCCGTCCCGACCATCTCGGGGGCCCTGTGCAATTGTTAAAATTAGGTCCCTATTAATACAAAATATTAATAATAAAATATTAAAAATTATAAACCCTAAGGTTCAAATTCCTAAAACTATACTAAATTTTGTGAAATTCAGCTACCATTGTGGTGAATTTTATTGAGTTATGAATTAAACATGAGTGACTAGTTTATCAAGAGGAACTAACCTAGAATGAAAGAAGGTACCTAGGATCGGAAGTTGGGGACAAATAAACAAAAGGACTAAACAAGGAGTGAAACGGAGCCGCTAGTTGAGGTTGTGATCTAAATTACGGGTGAATTGGGACCCTTTGTACAAACGAGAGGGAAAATATGAAAGAAGGTTTAGGAGAAAGTGATAAAGAAATTAGTATCCTCGAAAATTGATGGAGGAGCGTAGGAGGTTTAGTACGTTCAATAGAAAAGAAATAAAAATATACTCATTACTATACAATAGTGTCAACTATTGGGTCCTAATTTTTGGTGGGCTATTTCGGCCTGTTTGAAAAATAATGAACATGGTGAGTGGGTCTGATTGTAGGCTTAGTTTGCCGAAGTGTGGATTTTTTTTCCATTTATTTTCATTACGCATAGTAACATATATATAAAGGCCCAAACAAAATATGAGCCTCAAAATATTCCGGGCCCTGTGCAGTTGGACCTTATGCACCGCCCCCAAAGTCGGGCCTGATAATTATCAATGACCTATTTGCACCAACATACCAAAACAAACCCAACTTTACAAAAATAACCATGTGGCTAAAAATTTGCAAAGGGATGACAAAAGGTCATTCTTGCAAAATTGTGACAACCGGTTGCATGTTCCAACTTTGCACAAACCGGGAAAAGGTGGGAGTGGGTGAGACACGTGTTGAACATATAGAGGAGAGAGTGTTATCATTTGGACCAAAAAAAAATGAAGGAGTGCAGAGGGTGAATGCGACGGCTGGGAGAGAGGGTGAGAGAGGTTGGGATGACTAGCATTTAATGCACTAGGAGAGAGATGGTCCAATTTTCACAAAGAAAAGTTCTCACCAAGGCAAATAGGAGGGAAACCACATGGGGAGTTCAGCGGGTTTCAGAGGGAGTATAAAAGAAGATGAGAGAGCTCGACAGGTGGACCACAAAGTGAAAAACAACTGATTCTTCTCCATGGCTGCCATTAACGTCAAGTTTGAAGAATAAAACCCAGAAATTCAGTTATTAGCTAGGCAAAGGGAAATCCTAGTCATCAACGGAATATATGTAGACATACACAGGGATACACGTGGCAATTGCGTACAATATACATCAACGAAAATGGGTAGGTATGGTTTTTGTTTTGTATTTACAGTAATGGATTCTCCCCATTCTTCCCTTAGCTCCAACCGATACTGAGAGGACCATCTTAATCTCTTTATGTCGCAGGGGAGAAAGGGGTGGTCTTACTTACTCTCGTTTGCAATGGTTGATGGGAGCATGGCGGAGAGGGATGGGTGTATGAAGGTCAAAATTCCAACAAGGCAATGCTCATAGAGGAGACCATGTCGTTTGGGTCCGTTAGGAGCAAGATAATGGAGAAGCTCGTGGTTGACCCGAGGTGCTACGAGTTGGAGTTGAAATAACTACTCGATACGAAGGAGGGATGCTATCTGATTCAAGTGGATGATGAAAGTGATTGAGATGCTTTCAAGTACTGCAACTCAAGGGGTGGCGATAGGGCATGACCCCTTCCTTTGTACGCTTCGGTGAACGAAAGTGGAAGCCAACATGGAAGTCGCTCGATGGTTGTGAACATGGGACAACGCAGCAAATCACCAAACAGAGACATCACAACAGTCGTGGTGGAAGAGGATGGTTGGGTTGATATGGCCGTCGATGGGTCGACATCGCATCTTGATCTGAATTTAGAGTATGCCCCGGATAACACTATTGATGGAAACGAAAACACTTTAGCTGGCAAGGAAACTCACACAACTGGCAATGTAATCCAGAAAGCTAGGGCAGAACCGAGAACCGTTGCTCCGGAGATGAGAGGTCAAGTGATGGACGGGGACCGGGGGAAACAGATTGTATGTCTGAGTAGTGATGAGGAGGATACTATATATTTGGGTGGGCATAAGGGGAGTGTTGTCTCCATTGACATGGGGACCATGTCGGAGGAGGAGAATGAAAATCTCGGAGTAATAAAATTGGAGTCGCTTGAGGAAACGTCATCAATGGGATGTATATCATCCGATGATGAGATGTACGAGGCCGGACGGTGGGTTTCGAGGACAAAAGCTGCATGGATGTCGACCGAGGATGTGGAGGAGATGTTGGACAAAGCTTTTCCGCAGGTAGGGGACCCCCGCCGCTAGAACACCGACCTTCATGAGGGATTGTTGTTGAAGTCCAAGGAGGAGGTGCAAAACCGGATAAGGTGATATGCGTTGGAGGGTTGTTTTGACACATATGTGAAGAGGTCGTCGCCGTCAATCTACACCGTTGTGTGCATCGATCCCCAGTCCAAGGAGTCGCTTGTAGTGAATAATTTTTACCCATGTATTATCTGGTTCTGTCAATACTTTTCAAAGGAGCTTTAATTGAAGTGCGTCGTTCATGTATTTTGACTTTCGAAGGCCCATTCCACTCTTGTGTTTTGGTTTACAAATTTTGTCCCAGCTAATAAGCGGTTTGTAACTTAAATCCTTATTCCAAAAGAATGACATATTGATCTAATCTAATTTGTTATGAATGTGAGATGGGAGTATGAAGTTTTGCATAGTATAAAGGGGTTTTGATGATAGTTTAGATGCAATAAGCGTCGCTCATCCTTGCTGTGATAGAGAATCTGTTCTCCATTTTGTTAATTGGTTTGCGGATTTGATGACTATTTCTTTAAACGTAGACTTATTCACTCTATCCGTTTATGATATGACACCCTAGATATTTGTCCAAATTTATTTCTTTGGAAATATTCAAGCATCCTTCTATTAGCAGGATTCTGGTTCTGGGTACCCTCTAGGTGACTTGGAAAGCCGACTTGTGATAATTAACTTTTTGTCCTGACATTGTACAATATAAATCGATAGTGTCTTTAACCTTTTGACAAGTAGTTAAGTTACCTTTGGAGAAGACAATGATGTCATCCGCAAATTCGAGGAATGGGATACGGGGGACTTGTTGCCCAAAGGGAAAACCAATCAACTTTTCTAATGAATTCGCTTCCATTTGAAGTTTTCTTGCTAAGACTTCTGCTCCGAGGATAAACAAAAATGGAGAAAGGGGGTCGCCTTGGCGAATACCTCTGGATGGCTTGAAAATTGATGTTGGTTCGTTGTTGACCAAAACAGAGAAAGATACAGTAGTTACACACTCCATGACAAGGTCCACGAACTTCTGATGGAATCCAAACTTCAACAGGACTAATCGAGTGAAGTTCCAATCAACCCTGTCATAGGTTTTTTCCATGTCTAGTTTACTTGCTAACCATCCATCTTTTCCTTTTCTATTCCTAAAATAGTGGAATATTTCATGCGCTATGAGCACATTATCTTGGATTGATCTATCAGCTACAAATAGGGATGGCAATGGGGCGGGGACTCCCCGTGGCGGGCGGGTATTGGGAGATTAAATGGGGATGGGGGCGGGGATGGGGATAATAGTCCCCACCCCGATCCCCGCCCCGCCCCCGTAGGGGAACCTCGTGGGGATCCCCGATGGAGAGTATAAAATCTCCATTTTTATTTAGATTTTATGTAAGTTTAAATAATTTTTCTCTTATTTTTAAACTTTAACCTTATAATTTACATTTATGAAATATTATATGTAATATTTATATCATATTTTTACATAACTTTAATAATATCTTATAGTTTTCTATTAAATGAGGGGAAACCATGAGTTTTAAATGGGGAACCCGACGGGGAAACCCGCGTGGAATGCATACGTGAAAAATTAAGTGGGGACGGGGATTCCCCGATAGGGACGGGGACTCGACAGGGATGGGGACGGGGGACATTTTTTATCCCCGAACGGGGATGAGGACGGTAGTCCCCGCCCCGAACCCGCCCCGTTGCCATCCCTAGCTACAAATGCACCTTGAAGCGGATGAATGAGTTTACCCACGACTAGCTTTAGTCTTTCCGTTAAAATCTTTGAGATAATTTTATACTCCCTCCGTTAATTAAAACTTGACGTTTTACTATTCACGCACGCTTTTTGAGGTGTTAAAAACTATTAAAATATTAACTTTTAATAATGTTTTTTTTAATAATTTCATACTTATTATAATTAAGTATGAATTTATAAAAACAAATGTAAAAAAATGTTAATATTTTATATAGTTTTTATCATTCTAAAAAAGCGTGCATAAATAGTAAACAACAAGTTTTAATTAACAACGGGAGTGTAAAGTAGAGCATAAGCTAATAGGTCTATAGTCCATACTTTTGCAGGGATTTTCACATTTCGGCAGAAGAGTGATAAAAGGGTGGTTTATTTGTCGTAGTAGTTTTCCATAATGGAAAAAACCTTTTATATCACAGATTATGTCATTGCTAACTATTTCCCAGTAATTTTCATAAAATTTTGTTGTCATGCCAATGCCATCCAGTCCCGGAGACTTATTTGATCCTAGATTAAATACAACCCTTTTAATTTCGCTGTTGGACGGTGACGCAATAAGGGACTCATTTTCTTTATGATTGATTTCCCTACTAATGACATCAAGATATGGTATTAGGCTAGTAGTGTTGGCCATATTACCTGTAAATCGTTGTTCAAAATCTTTTTGAAGTTCCTCCCTAATATTAGTACTGCTAGTAATATGTGTCTCATCTGCCGATGTAAGGTTTTTGATTATTTTTCTATTTCTTCTCCCCGTCGCCACCCGGTGATAATACGCAGTGTTAGAATCAACAAGGACGAAAAAGGATCAGTCCAAGATGTTTATTGAACCTTGATCTTAAAAAGGCTTATGATACCATCTCCTGGAAATTTATTAAACAAATGCTCATCCATCTTAATTTCCCCTCACAGTTCATACAGTGGATTCTTGAATGCGTGTGTTCCACTACCTTCTCTATTAGTATTAATGGGTCCTTGCAGGGTTACTTCTATGGAAAAAGAGGGTTAAGACAGGGAGACCCTATCTCTCCACTCATCTTTGTGCTGTTTGTGGATTATTTGTCTAGAATTCTAAAATGCAAAACAAGACTTCCAGGTTTTAAATTTCATCCAAAATGTGAAAATCTCCAAATCTCACACATTGCCTATGATGATGATATAATCTTAATGTCACGGGGAGGCAAAACCTCAATGGATATTTTATTGGATGCACTGGAACATTTCTCTGAGGTCTCGGGTTTAGAGGTCAGTTCCTCAAAATCTTCTTATTACCTTGCTGGTGTTAAAACTGAAGACAGGTTGTACTTAGCTGCAAGATCAGGTTTCTCACAAGGTTCATTCCCTTTCAGATACCTTGGTATCCCAATTTCCTCAGGGACATTGACCATATTCTAATTTTTCCCTTTTCTTGACAAAATTTTAACTAACATCAGCTACTGGAATTCTAAAACCCTTTCGTATGCAGGGAAAGTAGAAATCATTAAATCTGTGCTACAAGGGATAAGTGCTTTTTGGTTTTCAATCATCCCATCCCCCTCTACTCTTATTGATAAAGTTAACAGTCTTTGTGCTAAATTCCTTTGGAAATCACATAGAATAAGATGGAAAGATGTCTGTCTACCTAAGGAGGAAGGCAGTTTAGGATTAAAAGATCTCAAAACTTGGAACACTGCCTTCCTCTCAAGAATGCTATGGGACATAGAAAGGAAAAAGGATAGTTTATGGGTCAGATGGGTGCATCACCAATATCTGCAGCAAGGAGACATATGGAGCTGGCAAATACATAATAAAAATGACTCTCCTTTGCTTAAAAAAATCCTTGCTATTAGAGATTCTTTACTAACCTCCACAAGAAACATACTTGATGCAACTGCAAAGCTTAACAGCTGGTGCCTTGATGGTAAATTCAACATAGAAGCAGCCTATAACCACTTCAGAAGAAGGGCTACAAAACCTCCCTGGACGACAGTGGTGTGGGATAGAGCAATCACTCCAAAACATGCATCCATTCTATGGTTAGCAGCTAGAAGGAGGCTAGCAACAAATGACTTGATCAAAACAAGGGAAGTAAATTTAAACTGTCATTTATGTAATCAAGCTATAGAATCTCATGAACATATCTTCTTTGCTTGTAACTTCTCTCCACATGTTTGGTCACAGGTGAAACAATGGCTTGGAATCTGGAGGGGGATGAATACCCTAAACAGTGGACTTAAATGGCTAAAGAAAGAAGCAAGAGGAAAGGGATGGTTCTCCAAAGCCAAAAGGGTAGCCTTTGCAGCAACAGTCTACCACATATGGAAGGCAAGGAACGAGAAGGTTTGATGAGATCTTCCACCTTATCAAAATTCATGTATACAAAACCTTATCCCATGAGTTCTCACTTCACTTCAAACCATCAGAAAGCTTGCAAGGTGGACTGGACCAACCAGATGGTGATAGGGGACAAAACTGATTTCAACGGCCTTTGAATGATTGGAGCACAAACTGTAATTTTTGATTTATCAAAACCTTCTATAGCCTCATGCTCAGTAGGTGATGCGTAACTAGGAATTTTGGTTGTAATGAACTATGCCTTGTATTGCTCCCAATTTCATAGTCTAGGTGTGCTAAGGTGGTGATTGTGTAAATCTCTTGATGGCCGAGCCGAAGGGAGATTTATACTAGCACAACCTTAGGGGGTAGGTCCGACTTTTGATAGCCGTGGCTTGAAGAGATAGGAGTTACCCCGAGCCATGAGCTCAACCCACCCATCGATTGGAACGACTTAGTTCGTTCCATCATTTTGGCACCATTAGACAAGTGATGATATACACTTGGTCCTCTTTTTGTACATTGTAAATATTTCTATTTTCATGCAATATATTAACCTTTAAAAAAAAAGAATCAGCAAGGACGAGATGCTTTGCCTTGGCTCGTTGTCTCCAGAAGACTTTTTGATATTGCAGTAAACTCTTCTTTTTAATGAGCATTTTGTCTTTTTGAGTTGCGTTTCTCGTTTGGGATGCATTGTTCGTACTTTGAATTTCAATAAGATTTTTTTCCACTTCTGCTAATTTGCGCAATCTATTCCCAAATGTGGTCTTATTCCAATACTTTGCCTTCTTTTGTAGAATCTTAGTTTTGTATATTACCTTAAACATTGCAGATCCCTAACATGAGGCTCGCCAAGATTGTTTTACAATATTTCAAAATTATTTTCTCTGCATCCAAACGTTCTCAAATTTGAAAGGTGATGTTTTAAACTCGTTAGCCGTTCGTATTTCAATATATATAGGGCAGTGGTCAGATATGGATCGAGAAAGCACCGTTAACTGTTTGTAGTTCTGGAAAGGCTTCTAGCAGTTGGTGATGGATCAAGATTCTATCAAGTATTTCCAAGATATTGTCCTCACCGTCTAATTTCTTTCGCCATGTGAATAGATTACCCGCCATGGGGAGGTCAATAAGAGAGCATGTATTTTTAAAATTTGCAAGTCGTTGAAATCGACGTCCATTATTCTCTCCATCACCAGATTTCTCTATGCTTGATCCTATCTCATTTAAATCCCCAATAATCATACATGGTCGTGTTTCGTTAATTATTAAATTTGTAAGAGTAGCCCAAAAGGAGTCTTTATCGTTCTCTTGTGGAGGCCCATATACTATCAAGATAGCACAACTGAAGTTTTTATCAGTATGTTCGTAATTTAGACCGATGATACGAGCCAGATGGATGTTTACTGAGATATGCTCATTTGAGAGATTATTCTCATTCCATAAAACACCGAGGCCACCAGCTCGACCACAAGCTGGAGACTAGACAGCATTAGTGAACCCAATATTTCTCCATGTTTTCTCATCCGGGATTTTTTCTGTTTTAGTTTCTGCTAGGGCGATTAATTGTATGTGGTCATTGATCCGCATGGCTTTGAGTTCTGTCCATAGGTTCTTATTACCGATACCTCTAGCATTCCAAAAACAGATTTTCATAATAAACTACTCATATGCCCATGCCTACACGGATTTGTAGGATCATGGATCAGCATCATTTTTCTCAATAAGATTCCTGAAATTTGTGACTTTATGAAAATTAGTTTTATCTTATTAATTTGCTGTAAAATAATAATTTTAGTCGTAGGGATTTTGTTACTAATTATGATTAGCATATTGCACCCTTTTTGACTTTAGGTAGGAGTGTGTTTTGTTTTTTGAAAATCCAATTTTGCTTTTATACTTTCAATTGGGTGATAATAGTTCTTAGCGGTATCGTCTAAATACGTTAGGCTTTGATTATATGGATAAGACGTGATGTTGTACGTTGAATTCTTTCTTTTTGAGTGTCGTTTAGAATTCAATGGATTGGGAGCTTTAAAGATATATTGGACAGTGAAGCAATGACGATGGTGACTTGGCCATTCAAATTAAAGATGTGGATAATTAACATGATTAGTCAGGCTATGAGCAACTGAATTTGTAATCTCAAACTTGGGCTGCACCACACAGAAAGAATGGTAATGAAGGAAACTACTAATCTGAATAGCACCCTTAATGATTTTGAAAGAAACTATTATGAACAAAGGATCAGATGCAAATAAAGGAACACAATCAGCTTGTGCATATAACAATAGACATCTCCATTTTTTTTATTAATCATTGCTAGAACAAACATCTCAAAAGGAGCTAATTAAAGACTCCTTACTGGCCTAGACAAGCTTGGATAAACATCAATTTACAATCAAAGGATACCCAAGGCACATTACAATACTTCATATGACACTTCCAGACAAACCAACCGATAATTTTAACCATAACAAACAGTACCCATACATGGCAACCTACTAGACATAGAACTCTAGAAAAAACCATGATCATAAGAAAACCACCAGCTGACATAGGACCGAAAAGAGATGGTTTTGTTATTTTCATGGCAGGGAGGAGCAAAGAACCATCGGACAGCTCGACCCACCGCCAACATACCCATGGCATACTCATGCTTACCCTTCTTAGCGCTGCCACCCATCAGAGTAAGAGTGGAACAAGCGGAATCGCCCTCCTCGATCTTAATTTTGCGCTTCCCGGACTCAGACTTTGAGTTTCCACCCATATCCAGCTGCTCAAGCTCTCATGCCACTAATGGGGATGCGTTAGGAGTATGGAATTGGAAAGGCTCCTGAATAGACGCAGCAAGACGATCCGGCCTGGACATGTCAGGTAAAATGAACTCCACGGATGGTGGAACGTTCAGGAGCAATGCATCATAGTCGGCTTGGGTTAAACCAGGGTCAGCAAGTCCATCACCCATCAGAATCTATGAGGCCTAAATGTATTCACATCGATCAGTTGGTCAACTACTCAACTCCAACTTTCATGCCATTTTTTTTTTTTTTGAAAAAAAATGTGAAGTTTCAAAGGTGTTTGACATGCTCAGTTCATGAGGGCTAATAATATATGGAATGATATGCATCATACACGCTCCCAAACTACAATATTTACCGATTGAAGGCAAACATAGAAGAGAATTGCACGTGAAGCTACTAATTTCAGCATGAAAGAGCCATAGACAACTACTCCCAAGAAACTCGTTTGGGAAAATGTTTCAGATAAAGCCAACAATAGCCTCTGAATTAATGAACCAACTATTCAATTGCACGTGAAGCAACTAATTTCAGCATCAGATTTTTCCAGACCAAAATCCGCAACCCTAATTGCCGAAAACAAGACCGAAATCACAATCATGAACCGCCAAAAAGGAACAAAAAAACAGATGACAGAGACACAGATATAGATACATCGCTCAGATAAAGGTGCACGTGTGAAGGCCGAAAGCAACGGTCATCTTCCCACGGACTTTGTTTCTCGTTAAATGATCTGAATATGTACTTCCCATAATGTTTGGTTGATCATTTGAAAAAGAGAGAAAAATAAAATCGGAATTTTGAAATAATTTTACCACTTCACAAATATTCCAAGAATACATTGATGTGGTGTTTAATCAAATGATAGAAGAGAAATATAAGCGAGAAGCCACTCAACAATTGCTATGTAACACCAACTTTTCAGCATTTCCAAACAAATATGAAAGAAGCAAAACTCCCAACTCCTTCACTGTTTGTGTGTAGCAGTTGTTAGTTACGCTTTACCCATTTGCAACCAAAATGGGGTAGTAGCTGACGTTGCCACATGACATAAGAGTTGTCTCTCATCCATCAAAATCTCACCAGCCAACTGTTACTTTCTATTGTAACATGAAGATGACAAAAACCAAATGTTGTCAGAAAAATAGCTACCAAGAGTATCATAAATGGGAATCAAGAGTAGAAGATATGAGACTCACCAAGGATAAATAGCTATTCCAGGGTGCTTATCATATCTTTAAAATCAAAAGCCAGCCAGTCTGCTTTGTCTGCAACGGCTTCTCGGTGCTGAACTCCTGCGTAGCAGATGAACAAGTCGGCACCCCCAGGCTGACGAGCCTGCAAACGTCCAACATCAGATGGAAATGAGCCTTGATAGATCCTTAAAAGTGAACATTCTTCAGAGAGGAAATCGGAATGCATTCAAATACTCACGGGGAAAGTAGGCAAATACTCACGGAAATCAGAAGTCAATTATCCAACCCCAAGTTAAAAGAATTAAAGAGATGCATACACAGCCAGGGATTCAGAAGTTGCTTATCTCACCTCAAGATCAGTTGCTCCATCTCCTATCATGACCAGTGTCTTGTAACCATGAGCCTGAGAATTTGGTCCGTTATGACTTTGTAAAACATCTATATCCAATAAAAACAGTGATTGGTGATGACAAGCACTAAACCAACCTTCCTTATTTGTTGAACTGCAACGGCTTTTCCACCACTTCTTGAAGTGGGTTCCTCTCTGTCAAATCCGATGAATCTCCCAGAGCTATCGAAGAGCAGTTGGTTGGCAAATATGTTTTCACGAGGAATCTCAAGGATGGATGCAGCAGGCTACAATAAAAAGGCAACTCTTGTCAGTTATATGATGAGTTATATATCTCTCAAATCTAGCTAGGGCTCTTACATTTCAAAAATGTGGAAAGCGGAAGTAAAGAGAGCATAAGTGTACATATATTACTTATTAGAAACATACATTAATCATCTGACGAAAGCCTCCAGACACCAAATAAACTTCTTTTCCCTTAGCCTTCAGTTTTTTAATAAGATCAGCAACACCCGGAGAAATTCTGCATGTTAAAAGAGCAAGCAACAGAAGTTAGTACTCCCAGTAGCTCAATATAAGTACACTGTTTGAAATTGAAAATTAAAAAGAAGGCCTGTATACATGCAAGGCGCACTAAAAGGTACTCCCTCCGTATCAAAATATTTGTTGTTTTAGTTTGGACACGTTTTTTAAGAACGATAAAAACTATATAAAATATCAATGATTTTATTAATTTACAAAAATAATTTCATACTTAATATAATTATCTATAAAATTATGAAAAAAAATTATGAAAAAAATTATTATTTTATATATTTTTTCGCTTCTTAAAAAACGTGTCAAAAAGTAAAAAGACAAGTATTTTGATACGGAGGTAGTACAACATTTTTACCACATCCACAAAAAAGCCTAAAAGAACAGTTCTGAACAATGAAAACCCTAACAGAACAAATTTTAAATGCAGGTTGTGTAGAATAAGCTAGTAGCCAAGCTCCAAAATATGCATTCAACATGTGAAAAAGACCAATTATTTGGCATATTATACAAGTCTGTGTTTTATGGAAAGCAAAACATTACTTAAAAGTGATGTTATATGAACAAACAGAAAAAATAGATGGCACAATAATGAAAAGTTAAAAACTTCTTATTTTATCACATCCACAAAAAAGCTTCTTAGGTAATCTCATTTCAGCACTTCAAAGGTACAGGTTGAAATTTTGCAAGAAAAGCCCCAACGTGAAATTTTGAATTGATCTCAGAGTAAAACATAGCTGTCATAGCATGTAAATGTTGAAATGCTCACAGAAGATACATCAAATACCTCGGAGGCCTACTCTGAAGAAACTCTTGGAGCTTTGCCAGAGATGGGTTTATTAAAGATAGCCTAGCAGCCAGAGCCTCTTGGAAAGTAACAGATCCATTCATAGCCCTATAATAAAAGGAAATGAAAAAAAAAAAAAAGATGTTTATATTTGAAAGAATCAGAATCAGTCATCTCTTTTTATTTTCAGTGAATAGGAAGGTGTCCAACTTAGATGTCCACTCTGCTACAGCTTTTCCAGCTCCACAAAAGTCAGCAAGTTCATCAATACCCTCATCAGTGCAAACTGTGCTATCCACATCAAAACATACGGCATCAGCCATTCTCCATAATTCGAGCACCTCTGCAACACTAAAAGAGAGGAGTTATAAATATTGAGTTTGATCTATGATCGTGAGAAGTTAACACTTAAGACTATCACCATCACATAAATTTCTCAGCATGAAAGAGGATAATGTGCCAAGATAATTATTCATTTTCACGACATATTTTGATGCCTTTAGCTGATGTTTATACACATTTTATCTAGAAACTAGACAAACTATTGCTTCCTTTCCTGTGCCCATTTCAATGCTGCTTCTAGCATTTTGATGTTCTGCATAATTGTGTTTTTTTTTACCACGCATTAGGAAATATAGCAGTGTAGTGGAACCAGACTTTGAAAAGATACTAATATGAAGAATATTAACATGTCGATGTCATGCTTCCTACAACACGAAAAAGAAGATAAACACAGTGTGATACACCCGCACTACTAAATGTTACATGATACGAGATTCGATTCGAAACGGAGTACGAATACGGATACGAGATTCGTTACTCCTACCGAATCGGATACGATGGGATATTTTTGCTTTTATGTTTTTTAAATAAAAGTATAACAAATCATGGTGAAAATATTAATATCACGTTGAATGCACACATAAAAAAGAGTGAAATTGAATGCATTTCAGGTAATTTTGAAAATAAAAAAATGACACAAAAAAAGGTGAAATTGAATGGGAAAAAACACATGAATCCACATAGTCTCAATTGAATAAATTAGGTCAGCCACACTCCTCCCTCATTTACGCACAGCCTCCCCTCTCTCTCTCTGTGCACGCCGTTCCATGCTATTTCCTCTCTCTCTCTATAGAGGCCGCTCCCTGCTCTCTCCTTTCTCTCTCTATAGAGGCCGCTCCCTCGTCTCTCCTCTAGTCCTCCCTCAAAATCGAGTTCGATATGGGATTCGTTGCCATGAACGAATCGATACGAGTATCCTCTCGAATCGGACACGAAGTATCCGATTCGAGATTCGCACTACCGTATCCGTATCCCTGCTTCTAATTGCATATGTTGTTTCAATGCAGACTAACCATTCCAAGTCAAAAGTCTGACATCAGCTCCCCAAGAGTTCTTACAAGTTGGTCAGTGGAAGATAAACTGAAATGTTAGGCGAGGTATAATAAAATGGGTATTTGATGTGGAGTGCTCTGAAAAAATTGCCAATAGCTTGGGCAAATGGATGCTAATGGCAAATCAACTCTCCTAACAATAGCTCAATCTAATCTCCTAGTCCAAGCTTATAAGTTGCAACCCATCACTAGCATTACCAATAAAAAAATCTAGCTATTTTCATACATCCAGGAAATATATATGTATACACAAAAACCTAACAGACATTCAGATCAGTGCTAAATTCTTATTTAATCACCCAACCTACCTTCGGAAGGTAATGTGTTGTCAAAACGCTCCTCAGTGGACACTTGGGAAGGCTGCATAGTAGAAGCAATTGGTTTGATCAAACCCTTAAGTGGGAGAAACGAGCTCCTTCCCAATTTGACCGCCAACCTTTTGGATGAGATAGGCGAGAAAGAATAGCTATTTTGTTGCTGCTGATGTTGTGTATTGCAGACAGGTAGGTGTGTAGTATGCAATCTCAATAGCGCTTCCATCAGTTTTTTCTGTTTCAGAATCAATAAAATCCTCACAATAGAGTGAACAAACAAGAATCACAGATTCCATGTGCAACTTAGCATTCTAGAAGGAAATTAATAATCTTTTGTAATCCCAACAAACTGTGAATTCCAATCACAATGATCCGAAAAGTTGTTCAATCTGTAAAGGGGGATCCAAGGATCCAACACTTTGCTACAGCTATGATTGTATAAAGTAAGTAGAGAATCCAACCCTAATTCATTAACCGTAATTAAACACCTCAAATCGGAGGTTCGGGGAGGCGGCCAGGAGAACAACAACCGGGTAAATCGAACTTCGTAGTTTTATGCTTTCAACGATAAATCGATTGAGCGAAAGCAGGTAGTCTCCAAATTCATTGAAAGCATTCAACCTATACAAATCTAAAATTCAATTAACAACAAAATTGCAACGCCGGAGAACAATAAAAAAATACAGAATGAGGAACAATTTAGCAGAAAAGCAATGGTAATCAGAGATAGATAGAAAGCGAGAACGAGAGAGATTGAATACCTAGAGAGATCGTAGAGGTGTAAGTTCTGGAATTCGGGACACAGAAAGTTCGACGTTTCGGATGTTTGGAGCTCGAGTGGGTGGAATGGGCCAATAGTGAATCTGTATTTCAGTGAGCGACTGAGCGATAATATATAAATATGGGGAGGTAAAATGTAAATAAGGTAACGATGTGAGAAAGTACATATTTCCAATAATATCCCTAACTCCTTCACCAACTTTATCATATGACATTATCTAATTTGGGTATTCCATTATTACCCCTAATATTTTCAAAATACTACCCAAAAGCCCAATTCTTTTCCTTCCCTCGCTCCATTGTTTGACACAACACTACAATCAGCTAGCTGTTCGGAGTTTTTTTTTTCTATTCACAAATTTTCATTAACTGTCCTAACACAACTTATTAATATATATATTTAATAATATAAATAATCTATCAACTTTAGCTATTCAATCTGTTTGAGCTATCTAATTAGCTACCTTTTTGCCAAACGTATCCTTCATCTTGTTTTTTAAAATATTGTCTCGGTTGAATTTTGTTTACTTTAAAAGATTACATCGATTTCAACTCAAGATCTAATAAAGTTTATAAAATATTTTCAATTTTCAACATTATCACTTATATATTAATCTTCATCATTGAAAATATATTGAAATGTTTAATGCTGGTTATTTGAGGTTTTAATGGTTAAGGTATTTGGAATTATAGGATTTACAGTTACTTTTAGTTTAGGAATTTGGAGGTTTTAAACTTTAAAATTTATTTATTTTTTCAATGGTAAAATTCATTGAGACGAGATAAAAGTGAAAACATTTGACAAGTTACCTTATTTATTTCCCGTTATCATTTTGTATTTTATATTACTATCAATATCAATCTGTTAGATTAGTTAAGATTTTACTTTGGGCCTATTTCTTTCTTTTGGTGTATTGATGGACTAGGCCTGTTAGTGAAAAGGCCGACTCACTCTTTCCTTTATAAAAGCCCAAATTTGTAATCTTCTGGAATTAGATTTTACACAATACAGAATTTCTTCATTCTTCCAGTTCATCTCTCCCTCTCCAAATCACGAAAACCTCGTTCAAATCTCAGGTCGAATTTTGTTTCCAACATGGTATCAGAGCTAAATCTGATGATTTGAGCAGTGTTCGGTTTCATCTCCAGCTTTCATTCGCTGTGATTGATTTCAATTTGCTCTCTTTCGATTTCTGCATTTTTTCTTCCCGCCATGGGTGAAGAAACGATAACAGAAAAATTGATCCAAACGATCCCTATTTCATTCATCCTAGTGATCATCCTGGCTTGATTTTGGTCACACCTGCTTTCGATGGCAAAGGCTTTGGAGAATGGAGGCGTTCAGTTCGAATTGCTTTGTCAGCTAAGAACAAAACCGGATTCATCACTAGGAAGATCGTCAAGCCGAGTTCTGACTCCCCTAAGCTGATTTTGTGGGAGAGATGCAATGATATGGTTATATCATGGATCGTCAATAGTCTTAGCCCCGAGATCAAGCGAAGTGTTATCTATAACACTACCGCTCATGCGATCTGGCGTCAGCTGGAGTCTCGCTTCAGCAAAACCGGAGGAACACAACTGTATGCTAAGCAGCAGGAATTGAACACCACAGTGCAAGGTACAAGCTCCTTTTCATCCTATTTCACTAAAGTTAAGTCGATTTGGGATGAGCTAGACAGTATGAAGACTATGACTGGTTGTGCTTGTGGTTGTAAATGTGGATATGTTGATTATACTTCGAAATCTAATGAGGATCAGAAAGTTATTCAGCTTTTGATGGGGCTAAATGAGTCTTATAAATCGATGAGAGGAACAATCCTGTTGATGGATCCTCTTCCCGATATAGATCGAGTCTATTTTTTGATTGAGCAAGAAGAGCACCAGAGGGAGGGAAATCCGAGTGCTAGTGCTGGATCTAGCGATGGAGTCTCTATGCACGTTAAGTCTCAGTCCAATCAGGCCAGCTCTAGAGCTCCAGGTTCTGGATCTAGTGTCAATGCAAGTTCTAATTCATCTCAGATTGGGAATTCTAGAAATAATTTTGATAAAGGCAATTTTGAGAAGGGAAGAGGAGATAGAAAACCATTGTTCTGCACCAACTGTAAGAAGACCAATCATACAATTGATCGGTGCTTCTTCATTATTGGCTTTCCTCCTGGTTACAGCATCAACACCAATCCTTCCAACTCTAATGCTAATAGAGAGAGGAAGAAGAACACAGACAGGAGATTTGCAGGATCAGTGTCACAAACTCAGAAGCCAGACTTTTCTAGTGATCAGATAGCTCAATTGGTGGCTTTATTGCAGTCTTCAGGCTCGTCTTCTCCTCATGGAAAGGAGCCCAGTGGTGATGATTTTGCTGGCTTCTCAGGTATGATGCTCTCAACACAGGTTCTTAATGGTCTTGTTTGGATTATTGACAGTGGAGCTAGTGGTCATATGTATAGTGACATCAGGCTATTTCTCGGTACTTTTGATCTATCTAAGCCTTTCAAGATCACATTGCCTACTGGAGAGATGACACAGATCACTAAGGCAGGCACTATTGAGATCTTGCCAGGTCTCACATTGCACAATGTTTTGTTTGTTCCAAATTTTGTCTGCAATTTGATATCCGTGGGCAGAATTATCAGGGAACTCAATGCTTTCGTCATATTCACTGCTAGAGGTTGCTATTTGCAGGCTCCTTCTATGAAGAGCCCTATGAAGCTTGGAGACATGGTTAAAGATTTGTTTGTCTTGGGATGCAGTCCTCATGCTCAGTTTGCTGCTCATTCAAATAAGGTGTCTTCTGCTGTGGATGCTTCAGTTTGGCACATGAGGTTAGGCCACCTCCCTCCTCACAGGCTTTGCAAGATGCCTGGGGTTGTAATGACTAATACTTCTAATTCCTGTTTAAAGACATGTGATGTTTGTGCAAGAGCTAGGCAAGCTCGACTGCCTTTTCCATTAAGTTTTATAAAAATTGTTGATGCATTTGCTTTAATACATGTGGATGTTTGGGGACCATATCGTGTGCCTACCTATGATAATTATAGGTATTTTTTTACAATAGTGGATGATTTTACTCGAAATACATGGGTGCAGCTTCTAGCTGATAAGGCAAGTGCCTTCACTGTGATTAAACAGTTTATAGCCTTTTCTGAGAGGCAATTTGGTAAACAGATCCGTGCTATCAGATCTGATAATGCTTTTGAGTTGGGAAGTAGTCATGAACACTCTCAGTTTCTTCTTGACAAAGGCATTGTTCATCATAGATCCTGTGCTGCCACACCACAACAAAATGGTGTAGTTGAGCGCAAACACAGGCACATTTTGGAGGTTGCTAGAAGTCTGTTATTTGAGTCTAATCTTCCTAAGAAGTTTTGGGGGGATAGCATCCTGACTGCTGTGCATATCATCAACAAACTGCCTAGCAAATTGTTGAGAATGCAGTCTCCTTATGAGTTGCTCTATGGTATTGCATCCAGCTATGAGTATTTGAGATGCTTTGGGTGCCTGTGCTTTGCATCTACTTTGTCTCAAGGAAGGGACAAGTTTTCTAATAGGGCTTCTCCATGTGTTTTACTTGGTTATCCTGGTGGGCAGAAAGGCTTCAAGTTGTATAATCTGGAGACTAAGGGAGTATTTGTCTCAAGAGAGGTGGTTTTTCATGAGAATGTTTTCCCTTATAAATCTTTTCCTCCAGCTGCTGATGCTGGTATCCCATCCTTTACTGTCAATCCTCCTTCTTCTCCTACAGTTGTTGATGAAGAATTGGTGGAGCCTCCCACTCCTCATTTTCCTGAGAGCCCTCAACCTGCTCCACTTCGACAATCCACTAGAGACCATCAGCCCCCTGCTTACCTTACAGATTATGTGTGTTCTAGTTGCACAGAGTTTGGTGTTTGCTTCCACACCATCACTTCTACCTATGATTTCCCTTCAGCTACAGCCCCTATCTCCTCTCTTCCTGATCATGAGCCTCTCACCTTTCAGGAAGCTTGTGAATATGATGTGTGGCAGACTGCCATGACAGATGAGTTCAAGGCATTGGATGCCAACAGAACTTGGGACATTGTCACTTTGCCTAAAGGAAAGCGCACCATTAGTTGCAAATGGGTGTATAAAGTTAAGAGAAAAGCTGATGGGAGTATAGAGAGGTATAAAGCTCGATTATTTGCCAAAGGGTTTACACAGAAAGAGGGGGTAGATTACACTGAAACTTTCTCACCAGTGGTCAAGATGACCACAGTCCGAGCATTAGTTACAGTGGCCTTGCAGAGAGATTGGGATGTGTTGCAGCTCGATGTTAACAACGCATTCTTGCATGGTCATTTGGATGAAGAAGTTTATATGAAGATACCTTCAGGTTTGATTGTTCAAGGTCATAATCAAGCCTGTCTTCTTAAGAAATCCTTATACGGGCTCAAGCAAGCAATCTAGGCAGTGGTATGCTCGCTTGTCCCTTGCTTTGATCAGGAGAGGATATGTTTTGTCTAAAAATGATCCCTCTCTTTTCTACTTCAAGAGGAAAGGATTGGCCACATATATTGCTGTCTATGTGGATGACATTTTGATCACAGGCAGTGATCATCATGAGATGCAATCTCTCAAGGCATTTTTGGATTCTGAATTTCGTATTAAGGATCTGGGGTCCCTCAGCTTCTTTCTTGGCATTGAATTTGTCAAGGTCTCTGGTGGTCTATTGCTCAGCCAGCAACGTTTCATAAATGACATCTTCCTCGATTTCCCGTGTTCTGGTCCCCCTGTGGTTTGCCCACTGGAACCTCACCTTCAGTTGTCTCCAGATGATGGTCTCCTGATTGATGATCCTACCTCTTATCGAAGGCTTATAGGGAAGCTCAACTTCCTTGTGCATACACGGCCAGACCTTGCCTTCACAGTCCAATTCTTAAGCCAATTTTTGCATTCTCCTCGTGTTCCTCATATGAATGCTGCACTACATGTTCTTCGATATCTTAAAGGGACTTCTTCCAAGGGACTTTTATTGACAAAGAGTTCCAATTTAATTCTCCGAGCTTACTGTGATGTAGACTGGGCGAGTTGCCCTTATTCTCGTCGATCTGTCAGTGGTTACCTGGTGTTTCTGGGGCCTTGTTTACTCTCTTGGAAGTCTAAGAAGCAACAAGTTGTGTCTCTTTCTTCTGTTGAAGCAGAATATCGTTCTATTCGTCGAGTTTGCACTGAGCTGGCCTGGATTACTCGACTTCTTCATGAGTTTGATGTTCCTGACATTATTCCAGTGCCCATCAAATGTGATAATCAAGCTGCTGTGTACATTGCTCGAAACCCAGTGTTTCATGAGCGTACTAAACACATAGAATTGGACTGCCATTATGCTCGCGAGAAGGTTCTGGAGGGTCTGGTTACACTTGACCATGTTCCCTCTCACTCTCAGCTTGCTGATTTCCTCACAAAGAACATACCTGGTGCCCATCTTCGGCCATTACTACGCAAGATTGGAGTCGTTTCTTCGTCGTCTCCATCTTGAGAGGGGGTGTTAGATTAGTTAAGATTTTACTTTGGGCCTATTTCTTTCTTTTGGTGTATTGATGGACTAGGCCTGATAGTGAAAAGGCCGGCTCACTCTTTCCTTTATAAAAGCCCGAATTTGTAATCTTCTGGAATTAGATTTTACACAATACAGAATTTCTTCATTCTTCCAGTTCATCTCTCCCTCTCCAAATCACGAAAACCTCATTCAAATCTCAGGTCGAATTTTGTTTCCAACACAATCAAATTTCATCATTTGATTTCATTTAATGATCGAGATTATGCAATCTCATTAGTATACTTTAAAAACAACAAAATATAAAAAACTGCAATTGGAAATATGTAGGAGGATTAAATGATTTCCTTCGAAATTAATAAAAAATACAACTTCTCTTTTATTATTTTTGACAAAATTAATCAACTAAAGATATGGCAAAATCTCAACCATTAAATAAAATCAGGTGAAATTGGACAAAACCAACCATCATTAATTCATTACCGAGGTTGCTCTTGACCGGCCATAAGTCATAACGACGTCGTTTGGGAGTGTGCCGACAATCTAGATTCTAGATGCCCTATGAAGTGATGGGGTGGGCGACTGGGCGGGGGTGAGCTTTGAAATCATCGACAAAGGAGGATTTACTTAACGAGTTCCGAAATGGCAGCGGTAAGGCTCGGAGTTTTCAAATCACTCGCTGCAACGACGCCGTTTCGCCATCCATCTCTGCGCTCCTGTTTCCGTCGCAACGAAGTTGGAGTCCGCCATGTCCGAGCTTTCTCGGCGAACATGTCGCCGCCCTCCATGGCGGTGGTCTACGACCAGCAAGGCCCACCCGATCAAGTCATCAGGTTCACATCAATTCTTTACATTCTTACCAAATCTGTCTCTTTCTGTATCTATCATGGATGACATTCGTTGGATTGCAGATTAGTTGAGCTTCCACCAGTTGAGGTCAAGGAGAACGACGTCTGTGTTAAAATGATTGCTGCTCCTATCAATCCCTCCGATATTAATCGAATTGAAGGTCTATTGTTTGATCCTCTTTGTTATCATTTGTGTTGATCTTACAGCTAGTGAGCTAGGGTTTGTTTTCAACCAGTTTGATTTTCAGTTGAAGATGAGTGTAATTAATCTGAAATTGGTCACGGAATTTTTATTGCTGTATTTTTTTCCGTCTGTGTCGACTGTCGAGTAGGTGTATACCCTGTGAGGCCGCCGGTGCCGGCCGTCGGAGGATACGAAGGGGTTGGGGAGGTACAATGTGTAGGATCTTCAGTCAAGAACCTCTGTCCTGGTGATTGGGTTATATCGTTTCCGCCTTCCTCCGGTAATTTCACTTTTGTTGATACTCTTGATGCTGTTCACATGCTGCGGATTGTTTGTTTAATGCTTAATTGCTTATGTTCTGTGTATCCATTCCATTTGCTCTCCCATGTTCATCAATTACAATTCAGTTGATTCGATTGACAGCTCGTGAATCTCATACAACATTTCAAATGTCAGTCATGTTGCTTGCTTAGCTCCCAGTCTGGACTTCTGATTGTAGGATAGAGGAATGAGTTTTTATTTTGTGGCTAGCCACTATGAGTTTCTAATGGTTTACTGTAGTTAACTTGGTCTTGCAGTTTTATGTCCAATGTTGGAGTTTTGAAATCATTGATTGTTCCATCAGGCACATGGCAATCATATGTTGTAAAGGATCAGAGTGTATGGCACAAGATAAATAAAGATACACCCCCTGAGTATGCAGCCACAGTAATCATTAATCCGTTGACTGCTCTCAGAATGCTTGATGATTTTGTCAAATTGAATCCGGGTTTTGTTCTTTTATTCTTTACCCTTTCTTTATCCATCATTTTCATCTAGGAGTTTGCATTACCTATTTGGATTAACAAGTTTGAAATGTGCACAGGAGATTCTATTGTCCAAAATGGGGCAACAAGCATGGTTGGACAGTGCGTTATTCAGCTTGCTCGACAACAAGGTGTCCACAGCATTAATATAATAAGGGACAGGTACTAGTTGAATAGTGCAATCATTTTGCCTTATTATGGAATTCATATTACCGACCCGTCCATTTGTTTAGAGTTAGTAAAGATAGTTTGTAGAGGATTATGCAATCATGTCTGCAAATACAGAATATCCATTATGAGAAATGCTAATTAGCATCATCTCTTGGATTCTGTGCTCAGGGCTGGGGCAGATGAAGCGAGGGGAATTCTTAAAGAGCTAGGTGCCGATGAAGTATTCACTGAAAGCCAGCTTGAGTTGAAGAATATCAAGAGTCTTTTGGTACATTATACCTAATATATTTTGTGTTATCATTATTTGGGTTCATAGAATAAGTTACTTTCAGCTGATAACTTGTCGTTTCTAATCTGTGCATCGTTTAGGTTAATTTGCCCGAACCAGCTCTTGGATTCAACTGTGTTGGTGGCAATGCTGCCTCTCTTGTTCTCAAATTCTTGAGGTGTGAGTTTGTGACTTGTTGCTGTTGCCAAGTTGTTGGCTTTCTGAATAATGGTTTCCGAATTTCTCAGGAATAGAGGAATTATGGTAACTTATGGTGGAATGTCCAAGAGACCAATTACTGTCTCAACATCAGCTTTCATCTTCAAGGTAAGCTCTGATGTTTCTCGTAGCCGACATATCACTTAGTTTGGGCTAACACTTGGAATGATAGCTATGAATGCCTCTTTGAGCAATACCCTGACCAACGACGTAGAACTTTGATGTTTGTTGTGTAATTGTATTTTGCAGGAACTTTCGCTGAAGGGTTTTTATTTGCAAAACTGGTTGGGCATGGACAAAGCTCGGGAGACTAAAGTCATGATTGATCACCTACTCACCCTTATCCGAGTTGGGAAGTTAAAATATGAGTAAGTTCTTCTGTTTAGTGGATCTTGAAGAGTTATTCATAATCTTTAATTCGAGAATCCGTCTCTTTGCTGAAAGTCTTGCATTTTTTGCTGCAGGATGGAACTTGTTCCTTTCGAAAACTTCCATATAGCATTGGACAAATCACTCGGAAAACTAGGAAGCCAGCCCAAACAAGTACTTGTGTTCAAATAATCTTCAACTCTTATTCATCAGTACTGTCAATTTAAACCCCATAAGTGTACTCTGTTGCAATTCCCAAGTGCATGAAGTGAGCAGTTGTAGAAACCTCAACAAAATTATGTGAGTCATATTCGGCAGTTTTCTTGGAGATCGTATGTACGTTACACACCTCAACAACCAAATTCAAGTACACAACCTAACCTTTCATGGAAATGTAGTGCATAATTTGATCCTATTGCGTTTAGATCGTCCATTTTCCCCCTTATCTGTTATTGTATACAACCTTTATGTGAATTCAAGAATAAGATCACTGCTTTGATTCCCGAATTCGTAGGTGATAAGTCATCCGCAAGTTACCCTTCTCACATATAGGCAGGTAAGTCACAAACTTGCAACGAAAATGACTGTCATGAATCTGAATTGCTAAACTACACAATTAGATACTTATAAAAGATTATCAACCTTTTCAATGTTAAAATATACAACAGGATTCGAAATCCAATTTGTTTAAAAAGGCCACACTTTACGTTCAAACTAGGCACGTATATAATCACATCTCCATTCTCCCGCTAAAGAAATCACACAAAACCCGGCCAAAGTCCGAATAACCTTAAGGATGAAAGTTGATCCAAATTTATGTACGTGTACCAATGGAATCAACGTGCTTTAAGAGCATGTTTGACGTGAACATTTTTAAATCTAGTTTAAAATTATAATCTAACTTATAGAAATTTTTGATGAAAAGTTATGACAGGTTAAATTTTTAATCTTTGTGTAGAGATTAATAGTTTAAAATCTTGTCTGGCATGACTAGATATTGTCCTAGCTTTTTGGAGATCGATTGAATGCCGCTTGATATCAAAATGTGGTATCAATTTACCGAAATCTGACGACATGTGGCAGTAAGCTTTTATTTTAGCATTGTATAAGATATGAAATATAAGATAAGATAAGATGTTATTAATAAAAACATTAAGAGTACATCTCGCTTTAGACATAATTTAGGAGTCAATTGCATACACCCTTCTCTTTACTATGTTGATAGAATATTTTCAAATTGACCTAATAATAACATAAAAGAAAGAAATACACATTATTTTAGTGCTAGTGTTTGCCTTTGTTGCATCTTTATTTCTCGGTTTTGTAGGGTTTCTTTACTTTATTTGTATCTGTTTGTATGACGGGTTTCCGTCGCCGTTGCTACGGCCTCTCGACCCACCGGGCCTGTCTGGTGCGTCGAATTTTTACTTAATCAAAAAAAAAAAATGTATAACACAGACTTGTACGGAGTATATTATTAGCAATTTCAATAGCCCAACAAAACAAACGGATCTAATTAATTCTGCTTAGGTCATCTCCCACCAAAGGACAAAAGTTGGTTTTTGGCCTATTTTTACTCCCACCATAGGCCGCCAAAACCCAACTTAGCAATTTTTTTTGGGCCTATTTCCAAATGAAAGACTAAATTTGACTTCTTCTTTTGGAAGGTCAAATGTGATTTTTTAAAAATTGTTTATTTTTAATTGTTTAATATTTATATATAACTATAAAAAATACAATTATAAATCTATATATTATATAATTATGATTTTAATTAAAAATAAAAGTTATAGTATTGCAAAGATATTCAAGAGTTTTTCGATATGACTACAATATTGACATATTTGATTTATTATTGCATAAGTAATATTTTTAGAAAATGACATTCATTTTTTTTAAAATATAGATTCATCAAAATTATACTTCGGAAATAGATATTGAGTTGCTTAAAATACTAACGAAGAAAAAAAAAAGAATTATGTGCAATATCTTGTTGATCACGATAAATGGTAAGTAACGTCTTGATTGAACGTCATCTTCTTCGTTGTTGATATGTTCTGCAATGAGTAGATTGTTATTAGAATACATACGAAATAACACTTTTTTCTCTGTTCAAATGAATCAGATATAGAATTAGAAATCTCAGTAATTTCATTTGAAGAGTGAGATAGTGATGATATTTTAGACGAATTCATTGTTGATTCAAATCGAAAGGATAAAGATATGGTTGAGTAACGGAAATGAAACGTGAAAGAGATCATTTACATTAACATTTATAGGTACTTTAGCATGCCAAAATTGGCCTACGGTAGGAACTAAAAAATCATATAATAGACCAAAAGAGAATATTATATAGAATATTCTCTTTTGATAAACTATTAATTTCTCCTTGTCATTGTGACCTACGGGGTACCCTTAGGATATATATGGTTGGAAGTTATAAGATATGCATCATTTATTAAAATTCAATGTGAATCTAGATAGAAAGCAAACCAATTGACCATAAGTCATAACGACGTCGTTTGGGAGCGTGCAGACAATCTATTTGCTCTAGATATGGCCATGTGTTCGACCCCTCGAGTCGTGGGTCAAAATATGTCAACCTGAACCCTAACCCTGGGAAGGGATGGGTTGGCGGGTTGATGTGACTCGGCGGGTCGAAGGGTAGGCCCACTGGGTCATGCAACTTGGCGAATTTGGGCGGGTCCCTGAGTTGACTCATCGGGTTTGTTTGTTTTAAAAAAAAAATATGTCGGATTTGGAAAAGAAACTGTTCCGTTTATATATTTTTTGTAAAGTCGTAAAATAATTGTAACTTTTAAAATTGACTTGGGAAAAAAAAGGGGGAATGATGGGCTTTGAGCAATTTCCTGATTGCCAAAGTAATCTCACATGGAAGAGGAATCAAAGCACACGTAGTTCTTTTACCTTTGTTATGAACCTCGCTTACCTACGCATCATATTGGTCATTAGTGAGCCCGTCATCCAATGAGCTCCCAACTGATGTAGCTTTTGACTTGAATCCATCATCAGCTTCGGACTAGTGGACAAAATGTTCTTCTAAATTCTCATATCCTTCGTCTTCCAATCGGCGAGGAAAACCTGGAATTTGAGGTTCTCGGGGAGTAGCCTTGATCTCTTCTCATTTAGAATTTGACTACCTCGGCTAAATAACTGCTTAACTGTGACGGTTGAGCAAGGGGCTCCAAGTAACATTCGAAGTTATTTATAATGCGAATTGTAAAATATTAAAACCTATCCCCACCGGCTATTTTCCACCAATTTGATTTTTTTTTTTAAAAATGGTTAACCTGACGAGTTAAACACTTGGACCCGATGGGTCGGCAAGTCGCAAGAGGTCGACCCTAATCCGCATCCGTCGAACCGTTCAACCCACTGAACCGTTAACCCGGATCCGACGGGTTGTTGACCGAGCATGACCCGGCGGGTGACGGTTAACCGGTGGCCATGCCTAGAGTTGCCCAAAGGTGCGGGGCGGGGGTGAGCTTTGAAATCATCGACAAAAGAGGATTTACTTGACGAGTTCCAAAGTCGAGAAAATGGCAGCGATAAGGCTCGGAGTTTTGAAATCACTCGCTGCAACGACGCCGTTTCGCCATCCATCTCTGCGCTCCTGTTTCCGTCGCAACGAAATTGAAGTCCGCCATGTCCGAGCTTTCTCGGCGAACATGTCGCCGCCCTCCATGGCGGTGGTCTACGACCAGCAAGGCCCGCCCGATCAAGTCACCAGGTTCACATCAATTCCTTACATTCTTAACAAATCTATCTCTTTCTGTATCTATCGTGGATGACATTCGTTGGTTGCAGAATAGTTGAGCTTCCACCAGTTGAGGTCAACGAGAACGACGTTTGTGTTAAAATGATTGCTGCTCCTATCAATCCTTCCGATATTAATCGAATTGAAGGTCTATTGTTTGGTTCTTTTTGTTATCATTTGTGTTGATCTTACAGCTAGTGAGCTAGGGTTTGTTTTCGACCAATTTGATCTTCAGTTGAGGATGAGTGTAATTAATCGGAAATTGGTCACGGAATTTTTAATGTTGTATTTGCTTCCGTCTGTGTCGAGTAGGTGTATACCCTGTGAGGCCGCCGGTGCCGGCCGTCGGAGGATACGAAGGGGTCGGGGAGGTTCAATGTGTAGGATCTTCAGTCAAGGACCTCTCTCCTGGTGATTGGGTTATATCGTTTCCGCCTTCCTCCGGTAATTTCACTTTAGTTGATACTCTTGATGCTGTGGACTGTTTGTCTAATGCTTATGTAGTTATGTTCTGTGTATTCATTTCGTTTTGTCTCTCATGTTCATCAATTACAATTCAGTTGATTCAATTAACAACTCGTGAATCTGTTATAACATTTCAAATGTCAGTCATGTTGCTTGCTTAGCTCCCCGTCTGGGCTTCTGATTGTAGGATTGAGGAATGAGTGTGTTTTTTTTTTTTTTGGCCAGCCACTATGAGTTGCTAATGCTTTACTGTATTTAACTTGGTCTTGCAGTTTTATGTCTGATGTTGAAGTTTTTTAAATCATTGATTGTTCATTCAGGGATATGGCGAACTTATGTTGTAAAGGATCAGAGTGTATGGCACAAGATAAATAAAGATACACCGCCTGAGTATGCAGCCACAGTAACCGTTAATCCGTTGACTGCTCTGAGAATGCTTGATGATTTTGTCAAATTGAATCCGGGTTTTGTTCTTTTACTCTTTACCCTTTCTTTATCCATCATTTTCATCGAGGAGTTTGCTTTACCTATTTTTATTAACAAGTTTGAAATGTACACAGGAGATTCTATTGTCCAAAATGGGGCAACAAGCATGGTTGGACAGTGCGTTATTCAGCTTGCTCGACAACAAGGTGTCCACAGCATTAATATTATAAGGGACAGGTACTAGTTGTACAGTCAAATTGTTATACCCTATTGTGGAATTCGTATTACCGACCAGTCCATTTTGTTTAGAGTTGGTAAAGATAGTTTGTAGAGGATTATGCAATTGTCTGTACTATTAGCATCATTGGATTCTGTGCTCAGGGCTGGGGCTGATGAAGCGAGGGGAATCCTTAAAAAGCTAGGTGCCGATGAAGTATTCACTGAAAGCCAGCTTGAGTTGAAAAATATCAAGAGTCTTTTGGTACTTTATCCCTAATATAATTTATTTTATCATTATTTGGGTACATAGAGTATGTTACTTTCAGCTGTTAACTTGTCGTTTCTAATCTGTTCATCTTTTAGGTTAATTTGCCCGAACCTGTTCTTGGACTCAACTGTGTAGGTGGCAATGCTGCATCACTTGTTCTCAAATTCTTGAGGTGTGAGTTTGTGACTTGTTGCTGTTAACTTAAAATGTCAAATTATTGGCTTTCTGAATATGTTTTCCGAATTTCTCAGGAATAGAGGAACTATGGTAACTTATGGTGGAATGTCCAAGAGACCAATTACTGTCTCAACATCAGCTTTCATCTTCAAGGTAAGCTGTGATGTTTCTCGTAGCTGAAGTATCGCTTACTTTGGGCCAACACTGGGGATGATATCTATGAATGACTCTTTGAGCATTACCCTAACCAAAGACGTTGAACTTTGATGTCTGTTGTTTACTTGAATTTTGCAGGAGCTGTCCCTGAAAGGTTTTTGGTTGCAAAACTGGTTGGGCATGGACAAAGCTCGGGAGTCTAAAGCCATGATTGATCACCTACTCACCCTTATGCGAGATGGGAAGTTAAAATATGAGTAAGTTCTTCTTGTTAGTTGATCTTGAAGAGTATTCATAATCTTGAATTCGAGGATCCATCACTTACTTGAAAGTCTTGCATTTTTTGCTGCAGGATGGAACTTGTTCCTTTCGAAAACTTCCATACAGCATTGGACAAATCACTCGGAAAACTAGGAAGCCAGCCCAAACAAGTACTTGTGTTCAAATAATCTCCCTACCACGGCGTTCAACTCTTCTTCATCAGTACTGTCAATTTAAACCCCATAAATATACTTTGTGACCATTCCTAAGTGCAAGAAGGTGAGCAGTTGTACAAACCTCAACAAAACTATGACAGTTATGTTCGGCAAATTTATTGGAGAATGGTATGTAAATTAAAAAGCATGAATCGTTACACACCTCAACAACCAAATTCGAGTACACAAACTAACCTTTCATTGAACTGTAGTGTGTTGGGGGCGACCTTATGCATAATTTGATCCTTTTGAAATGTAGTGTGTTAGAGTCACCTTTAGAGATACATGATGCTTACTACATTTCTACCTCTATTGCGTTTAGATCGTCCATTTTTCCCCTTATCTGTTAGAGGATCAGATCACTGCTTTGATTCCCGACCTCGCAAGCGACCAGTCATCGGCAAGTTACCCTTCTCACATATAAAACTCGCAATGAAAATGATTGTCATAGAGATCTGAACTGCTTAACTACACAAGTTACAAACTGACTACACAATTAGATACTTATAAAACCTTATCAAGATATACATTTACAAGACACATCGACTCAATAACACACATCAAACCTTTTCAATGTTAAAATATACAACATGATTTCGACTACATGAAATCACTCAATTTGTTTAACAAGGCCACGCTTTACGTTCTAACTAGGCACGCATATAATCACATCACCATTCTCCCGCTATATAAATCACACAAAACCAGGCCAAAGTCCGAATAACCTTAAGGATGAACGTTGCTTTGCCACATCCTTGTTCAGGCAAAAACCAGATGCGCAGTAAATCAGATCGGAGGAACCAAATTTATGTGTATCCTCCAATGGAATCAACATGCTTAAGTGGTCAAAATTTCGAGCTCTGCCCACCAAAGAGGTGATGAGCTTGGTACCGCCTCATCAGGCTCCATGGGAATAACCTCCTTCAGTCTCAGAACAACATCTTTCATCGTAGGTCTCTCAGTTAAATCAGGGTTTACACAATCCTTCATGATCTCAAACATCTTTTGTACCTCTTCCTCTTGAAATGTATTCAGTGTCGGGTCGATTGCTTCTCTTGGGAGCTCTCTGCCTCCCAAGTACTCCCAAACCCAGTCCTCTATCTCACCATCATCTGTGAACGGGATCTTGCCTGTGACGATCTCGAACAGGAGAATCCCAAAGCTGTAAACATTGCTCTCAGTGTCTGCCATTGATCCTTCAAGTAGCTGCATCGATGGTGAACGCATGGAAGACGAATTCATCTTCTTTGACGTTGTCTCTGTCCAGAAACTGAAATCTGAGACTTTGGCCGCATAATCTACAGAGAGATGCACCGACGAAGAATGAAGATCTCGGTGAGGTATAGGGGGGTCTAGCTGGTGCATATGCTCAAGGCAATATGCCATGCCCATAATGATTCGCAGTCGCATTCTCCAGTCTAAGCGTTCTGCTTCTTGTACTGGAACAGATGCAAAGGTAACTAAATCAATGGTATGCATCTTGAGGATAGGAAACATGACAAGGTTGTTTAACGAGCAGATCATAAAGACAGCTAAAGTATAAGGTTGCAGTGGTTTGTCTAGAACTGAATAGGATACTTACTGTGGAGATGTTCAAACAATGTGCCATTAGGCGCATACTCAAAGACCATCATCCTGGTGAAGGGTTTCTCCTGCTCACAGTAACCAAGAACGTTGACAAAGTTCTTGTGGTTCACTTTCGACAACATCTCTATCTGCAGAGAGAGCAAAAGGAGAAAAGGTTAAATAGAAATGAACTTTAAAAATGAAAAATAGTTTGATCATTTTGTTTTGAGAAATACCTTCTTCTTAAACTGGGTTTGAAGTTGCTTTGACCACTGGAGACTAGATTTGTCCATAGTCGACACAACTGCTATTTCAACTCCATTTGAAAGGGTTCCCTTATAAACTGTGCTGTCTGTCAAGTTGCCAATTATGTTACTAAAATCTTCACAGGCTGTCTCAAGCTCCGCCCTCTTGAGCTTTGATATCCCTAGAGAGCAAATTACAATGAGAAACATGTCAACATACGATCAAGACTGACAGTAATAGGGGGAAAATAGTGTGTTAACAAGTACAAGAGGCACAAAAATACATGCAGCATAAGGAAAAACTTTCATCAAATTTCAGATTCAGAAAGCCAAAACAAATCTGGTCCTAATCGTCATCTTTAAAGCCATGTCATCATCCCTTTCCGTGTTGATATGAATAAATGCAAAAATGCTTCCCACCCCTAGCATCAGTATCTATTCTATCAGGAAAAGATAGATTGCTATTGTTGAGTATAAACCATCTTATTTTTGTATAGCAAAGTGATTTCGTGCTGCAAGGGAAGGAAGCAATACCTGAAACAAATGCTTTCTGCAGCGGCCCACTCAAACCTGTGGCCCAAGGTTTCACAGTACCCATCCTACTGCTTCGACAAAATATCATGGCAGCCACTGCTACAATTATAGCCAAAGCGCCTGCCACGACAGACAATCCAATTAGAACTGCATGGCTTTTGTGACTCGACTTTGAAGCAGGAGAAGATGAAGAATTGGACGGCACTGGTGATGCAGTAGTTGGAGTTGTCTTAGGCGGGGAAGCTGGTGCTATATTTCTTGTAGGAGGAGGAGGAGGTGGATGTGGTTTATGAGATGGTGATGCAGGAGATGGGGCTTTCTTAGGCGCAGAAGCTGGTGCTTTATTTCTTGTAGGAGGAGGAGGAGATGGATGGTTTTTAGAGGATTGAGATGTTGATGGAGAAGGAGCAGCAGCTTGTGATCCTTTTCGGGATGCACTAGAGGGTGGGTTATGTAGACTAGCGGCTACTGATAACATTTTAGGAGACTTGGGGTTTGACGCCTGTAGTAGCACCCGCTGAGCAGGAAAGTGGCCCATGTTCCTGTACAGGAAAGAAGAGACCCAACAATTAGGTAAGGTCACATTAACATGAAATTCTCGGTAACTACCTCGTAGCAGTAGGCACTATATATTACACTAAGCTACCAAATCCTTTGGAGAAAGTTCAATGTTGATGATTCTACTAATCAGTTCAAAACTTTCAAATTGCTAACAGCAGTAAGATAATCTGCTTCACTCACCAAGCAGCAAGGTTGTCATCGCAAATTTCTCTCGGAGAAGCGCTATTTGGCTTATGCTCATCTACCTGGTTCTCAGACAACATGAACTTGTACTGCTCAGTGAAAAGACAATCAAGGAACCTATTATTGTCAAGTGAACTGCAAGGAAATAGATACGGGTTACTATTGACTTCAAAACAAGATGACACTTAACTGTACATCGATACTGAAATCTTACAAACAAGAGCTCACATCATTGCAAGAGAGATATTGTTGTCTCCAAGCTCAAATGGAAGGGGTCCAGTGCAGTCATTGTAACCCAAGTCCAGCACCTCCAATTCCTTTAATTCCACAATCTCTCTAGGAATGGTTCCATAGAAAGAGTTATTGCGCAAAAGACTAGCAACCACAACACATGAACAAGACATCAGAAACACACACCTATATAATTCAGACTCAAACATCTAGTAATTCCCTATACACTTACATATATTTTAGATGAGCTAGCTTTCCAAGATCGGGCGTCAGTGTTCCTCTAAGACTCATATCTTTCAAATTCCTGCAACAAAATTAGCTGATCATAACAGGAAGAAATATGAAAATTGTGTAGACAAAGTTACTGATATTTTTCAGCAAAGGACATGAAATAGGAAACGCACAACGCTCAAGCAATCTCCAAGCTTAAATTTTTTCACAATCACAAAAAAAAAAAAAAAAAAAAAAAAAAAAAAAAAAAAAAACAAGGCACAGGCGCACAGCAGCAGACATAGATGAAAGCTGCTAATAAACAATTGCTTCAACACTTTCTTAATGTTAATTTATGCACGATTGATTGATGTGTTTATCCAATTGCTGAATTAAACTTATATACACGGAGTCAGAACTTCAAAACTTGTTTACTACGAGCTATACTGGCCACTTAAACCTTGTTAGCTTATCCTAAGTTGATTTTCAGAAGAAAAAAACAAACATGAAAACGAAAGGAAAGGAAGAATGAATTACATACAGAGACACAACGTTGCCGTCGGAGCATCGAACTCCGAACCAGGAACACGGATCAGCATCTTCACCTCGTCGATTCCAGCTCGAAAGCGCGTTTAATGGATCTCTCACCACTCCATCCCTAAACCTAAGCAGCGCCAAACCTGAAATTTCACCAACAAACACTCTTTCAGCGTAATCCGTAGCTCGATCTCCTCTCTCTAGAAGAAATCAAATCATTTACCTTCGGCGTTGAGTCCCGAGCAGAGAATGAAACTATCGTGAAGCGGAAACAACAGAAGCAAGAAGAAGAGCTTGAAGAGCAAAGGCATGATGCAGAGATCCAAGCGATTTTTGTTCAAAGTACATCCGGAAACTCGGCCAATTAACATCCCTGGTTAACGCGCGGAGAAGATGAAGTCATGGAAGAAAGGAGAAGAGGTCGAATCAAGGAGGATTTACAGGCAGAGCCACAGAGACTAGAGAGGGTCAATAACACCAACAAACACTCTGAATTCGGGAAAACGAAGATGCGGAGCAATTGCTTATTTGCTTTCAACTTGACGCTTTATTGTTTGTGAATACCAATTGGTATTAATAGTCAATTTCCCGCGGGCCAAAGAGAATGTTTGATATTTTCTTTGCAAAACCCTTCATCACGAGGTCGACAAGAAACGCGCTTCTACTTATCGAACGGTGTTTTTTTTTCTTTTAACCTAACGGTTATTCGAGCCGAACGAATGGAGTATTATTCATATTTAGCTTGTTTAGAAACAAATCGAGCTTAAAAATATGTTCGTATTCGTTTATGAAATGAACGAGCTCGAGCCGAGCGTTTGTTCGAACATTAACCAATACTATTTGTTGATAACATAGTGACTTAAAGACGAGACAACGTCATAAAATGGGACATATTATCATAATAACTCATAAAGTCGTCCGCAGATATAAATAGTAAGCTCTAGGACAAAACAATGATCCGTGGATCGTTACTCAAATCGGCTCATACATGGACACATGTGCCAGCACGGGGCAATGTGACACCCATGCCCACAGGCCACAACCCATATAACCCTGAGAAACTAGACATTTGGAATCTCAAGGTCTTCACGTGAAGACAAGCGTCTGTACAACCCCTAAAGTATAACAGGGAGAAGAAACGACCATATAAGGACTTTTGAAAAGGGAGAAGAAATAGAGAATATACAAATAGAGCACGACATTACGTAAGTGACAGCTACAAACCCTACTACGCTCGCTCCGCAAACGAACACAATGTACCGAGCCTAGGTGAAAGTTACTAACGCACACTCCATCCGTGAATGGTGTTCGATGCTCCACCGGATTTCAATCCTTGCTTTGCGGGGGACAGATGAGGCAACTTAATCATAACAAGGAAGTGTCACTTGATCGATATGGGAATCGAGAATATCGATTCCTTTGGTGGGTTGGTGGTATCATTGGCGCCAAATTTTAGAAATTTCACAAAACTCGAGCTATTTGGGCTTAAATCGAGCGAGTTGGTCAAGCTTTGAATCGAGTTTAAAAATGTGCTCATACTCGACTTATTTAAAAAATGGACGAGCTCGATCTGAGCTTTTATTGAGTGAGCCTAAGCCAAGCTCGAGCTATACTCTACTCATATAATAGTCCTAGTTAAATGTATTCATAAAGTTTCAATTTGCACTTGTGAGTATTTTTTAGGGTAAAATCCATTTATAGTCCATGAACTTTGACAAAATGTTCAAATGAGCCTCTAAACTTTATTTTTGTTCACTAAAGTCCATGGAATTTGAAAGTTCGTATACATTTAGTTCTTCTGTTAGAAATCTGTTAAATAGGCGCTAAATAATAACATGACATCAATGTAGCTTTGTATTAATGGCATGAGTTATGTTTATACACATGTAATTGCTCGAAGTAAAAAATTGGGCTTTTTTTCTTTCTCAAAAGACATTAGACATAATAAAGTTTTTTTAAAACAAAACATAATCTATTTTTATCAAAAACACTTTACATAATATAATCCATTTAGTTGAACCACCACCTTTTATTTTCTGATCAAATGTTATAATTTTCCAACGCTAATTTATTTAACATTTTTTAATGGCTGAAAAATATTATATACGATGCCATGTCATTATTTTAACATATTTGAATTTTCTGACGAAAACTAAAATGATTATAGAACAAATAGCATATGCAATGCCTTTAAAAAAATTAAAAGGTGTTTTGTTAAAAAAAAAAACTCTATTGTATACAATTCCTTAAAAAAATGTTAGTTAAATAAGGAAAATTAAAATTATAGACAAATGTCATCGCAAAATAAAATTACAATTTTGATACTTTAAATGAATGAATTATATTATATGAGGTGCATTTCATTTTTTTTTTTTAAAAAACTCTATTTTATAAGATGTAAGAAAAAAAACTTAAATATTTAATTTTGTAAAACAAATACCGAACAGTTACATGTGTATAATCTAACTCATGCCATTAATACAAAGATACGTTGATAAAACTAAAATATAGGAATTCGTTTGAACATTTTGTCAAAATATAGGAACTATCAAAACAAATATAATCATTAGACATTATATAGTGTAAAGTGGGTTTATGTTTTTAGAAACAATTTGCGAAATAGCCACGAAATAGGGCCTAATTTGCGAAATGTCCACGTTTTGGGACAGTTTTGTGAAATGTCCTAAATAAAAATCCCTCCTTTGTCCCACGCGCTCTCCCTCCCTCTGCACCGTCTCTCTCCTGCGCGCTCCCTCTGCCGCTCTTCTCTCCGATTCATCTGGTCCTGCCGCAGAGGAGCACCGAGCGAGTTAGCAAGCGAGGCCGAGCAAGCGAGCGGTGGCGGTTTCGGATCTGAGAGAGGCGGTGACTGGTGGCGAGAGCGAGCGAGCGTCGGAGGCGGTCGCTAGATCCGTGTTCTTCATCTGAAGCAAGGCCAAGATCTATGGCGACATCGTCGCCTTCTCCCTCTCCCGCTGCAGAATATGTGTTCCTTATTCTATGTCGCTGAGTTCTTCGGATTCCAACTCCAATCGAGTTCGGCAACTACATTGATTTGACAACTACATCGAGATCTGCTCGATTTCGGCTTTCTGTGCTCAATTTCTGCTCGAGTTCTCCAACTCCACATGTATTCTCTCCCTTTCTCTTGCTCTGGATTTTATTTATTTTGTTCCTTATAATATTATTTCTTGCTCTGGATTCTTGATTTTGGATCACAGAAGAATTAGAATTAGATGCATAGGTTAGGGAAACCATATCAGTAGTAGAGCAATTTATCCAGTTGTTTCAGTATTCTGACAAGAGACGGATGATTTTTAATGCATTGCAGTTCAATGGGCTCACAAAGTGTTTGTGGAGACAAATGAACATCCTGATGCTGGAAGTGTATGTTTCGGTTCTTATTTTTGCACACTTATCTCAAAGTATTTAAGAACAAATTCTTTGACCGCCTTGTGCTTGAGTGATTCCGAATGCATAGTGTTTTACAAATTTGTGAAAAGTAACAAGTAGGAGAGGATTACAGCGAGACTTGCAAGAAAACTTTATTTCTGGAAAGTTTCCGCTCAAAACTGGTCTCAATAGTTATATCTTATAAGACAGAAATGTGGATACAAGTGACAACTGTGTAAACTGACTAAAATAGTTTATCCATTGCTCTTTATTCCAATAAGGTGGCGTCTGGTTAAAATTCAGGATGGCCTGAGGAAGAAAATGCTAATTTATGCATCAAGAATGCTGGAAAGAGTACTGATAATGTGGCAATTGATTTAGGTTGGTTTGAAGTGATCAATTTAGACATCTTTACCTGGCTGTTGGGAAAAGACTTCAAATAATACAGTTTTAACATGTTTATGTTACTCCGCATTATTTATGGGAAATGTTAGTTATTTTTTGGGTAGATTTTTTTTTATGGATTCAGTTTGAGATATGTTGCTCTTATTTGTTCCATGGCGTAGTCTTTTATAATTGCATTCTGTTTTCAGTAAGGTGTCTCCAATCTTAGGCGCTCCACTAGAACGAGGAGGGCATCTATCAACCTTGGAGATTACACTGACAGTTCTGGTACAGACGAGGACTTGATGGTGCGTATATTTCTCACATGGTCTGTATCATTGGAGATCAATTATTAGTTTAGCGCGTGTTAGATTCTCTAATTGCTTTTTGACATGGCAGTGTAACCCGTTTATGTTATTTTGTTAGATGAAGAGCAACTAACTACATTATAAACTTCAAACTACCTTTCCCTGAAAAATTTGCCTACTTTTGACATAGTGTGGATAGCTGTTGTTTCATTATTCATGGAGTTGCTTGGTTTTTTTTGCACAGCTCGAGCTTAGAGTTGCACAGCTCGAGCTTAGAGTTGCACAACTCGAGCCATTTGAGTATTGACACATGGAACAAGCATTTTCGATTTGCTTCTTTTGTTTTTATCAATAGATTTGAATTTGGTGAGAAATTTTAGTTGAAGAACTTTGTGATTTATACTATAATGACAGGTTACGAAGCAGGATTTGGAGGACACTTTTCAACCGCCATTCAAGAGCCATATTCAGGAAGGTAAAGCCAGTTGTTTGATGTGTTCATACAACAGTGTCAATGGAATACCTGCATGTGCAAGCAAGGATCTCCTTCAGAAAGCCCGGAATGATTGGGGTTTCAATGGGTAAGAATTTCCAACTGTTGCTTACTTCATAAATAAAGACCTATTATTGATTGTATTTGGTCTTGCTTCCGGTTTAGGTATATTACCTCAGGTTTCTGGAATCGTAGTTCTCTCATGATCTGTTGTTTCCATTCATTCATTGATGTTAAAGTCTCTGTTTTTCTTGGCATGTGATTCTATTGACTTTTAGCAACATAAGTTTATCTACTTTGATATGCTAAAAATATCATATCTTAAAAAAAGGCAATGGAGAGATCCAGCCGTTTTTGGTCTAAGTTAAAACTGACTTTATTTTCCACCTCACTACATTGTACTTGAAAGCTTAAAGGACGAAAAGCTAAGTATATATTTTAATTTGTGCAGGATTTCCATGTGATCCTATAAGCTACACTACAGGAATACAAATGTATGCTCAGAAAACGATTTGTGTGCCTGGTTGCGAAGATGTAACCTGTGCTTCTGCTTCTGGATTTGACGATGTTGTTGCTGCCGCCAGAAAAGCAGACCGTGTGATTATGATTGTTGGGATCGACTTGTCCCAGGAAACGGAAGGTAGGGATCGAGTCAGTCTTCTTCTGCCTGGTAAACAGATGGATCTTGTAACCTCAGTGGCTGCTGCCTGTAAACATCCAGCACATGTGTTGTGCTACATGTGTTGTGCAGCTTCAATGTATATGATTGCATCTTTGGAGTGGATTTTTGCTGTTATGAGTAATTGATTAATTTGATGACTGATTGCATCTTTGGAGCTACATGTGTTGTGCAGCTTCAATGTATATGATTTGGAAAATGTTTCAATGTAGATTTTAAGTTTTAGTTTTAATGGTATATGCAAATCTGAATGATGCTTGTGTTATGAGAAATGAGAAGTTAGTTGAGTAATCAATAGGCTGAGTTTCCTCTTTCCTCATATCCTTGTATTCAGTAGTCACTCTATCTATATATGTGTTATGTTTATGGTGCTTGAGAAGTTATATGCGCACTTTCATGTGGAACTTTAATGCCTACAATTTGCAAAAGGTTTGTGATTGCTGTGGCTTTCTGCTCAGTTCAAATCCCTAGCATTGAGAGATGAGCTTGTCTTTGTGAAGTAGGTTGTTTGATCACATCTTCTGTTTGACTTAACATTCATTTTCATGCTCTAGAGTATCTCATATGTACATAGTTGAATGCTTTTGCCCCTATGCCGATTCTCGGAGGCTGAAGTAGCTAGCTTCTTGACTGTTGTGTAGGGTAAGCACCATGCTTTTCAGGTTTGGTACTCTTTCTGCTTGTAATGCTCCCGCCTGAATGTCTTGGTGGTTGGGTTCATCTGGTTTCTTTTATCCCAGGAAGGTGTTTGTTTTGCTGAGTTTTACCCTTGTTGTTGTGTGAAATGACCATGAATCTACGACTTGTGAGGTTGCGCTTTGACTCACCATGATGATGACTTATACGGTGTTCTTCAAACAGAGTCGTGCAACTCTTACAATAGAGTCGTGCAACTCTTACAATAGAGTCGTGCAACTCTTAAAACAGAGTCGTGCAACTCTTACAACAGAGTCGTGCAACTCTTAAAACAGAGTCGTGCAACTCTTACAACAGAGTCGTGCAACTCTTACAACAGAGTCGTGCAACTCTTACAACAGAGTCGTGCAACTCTTACAACAGAGTCGTGCAACTCTTAAAACAGAGTCTTGTAACTCTTACAACAGAGTCGTGCAACTCTTACAACAGAGTCGTGCAACTCTATAAATCTAAATTATTATTCTTGCACCGTCATTTTATTATTATTCCAATATTTTTGCGCACAAATTAATATTATTCCAGAAAATAGTGCACAAATAAATACTATATGTGCATTTTATAATCTTATTTTTGCATTTTATAATCATATCCTAGCGTTAAGATATATAAGCTCAAATAGGAAAGAGCATATGGACATATTGTTGTTCCGGAGGTTGGTGGTTCGACTCCACCTAGATCTATTTATTCAATTTAGAAACATTTTGTCGTGCAAATATAACCGTAAGTTGTGCAAATATGACCAAAGTCTAGTTTTTTTATTATTTTATTTTATTTTTAACATTTTGTCGTGCAAATATAAGAGTATGATGTGCAAATATAACCGTAAGTTGTGCAAATATAATTAGTATGTCTGACATCCCTATTTTAGTTCATTCCTTTTCTTCATTTGCCTTGATTTCCAATGGTGTAATTGGATTTCTTCTTTGCTCGACAGAGGGACCGCTTACTGATTTTCGAGAGCAGGAAGACCACCCTGCAATAGAAAGATTTCAATAGGAGAGTTCAAGAGAAGGATAAAGCATTCAAAATAAGGCTGTCAGCACAATTCTGTCATCGGTACTATATAAAAGTACTACTAGGAGAGATTATATCTTAGACATTTATGTTCCATATTAAACATTAATTCAATATTATAGAATAATATTTTAGGTTTTATCATGTAATAAGACAAGTTTGTGTATTCTTTTTTATATGTTAGCACAATTCTGTCATCGGTACTCATCAAATTTTAGATTTTATCATTATTGTTTACTTAAAAAAACAATACCATGTTGAGAAACAACATGGTATTGCTTCTCAACATGGTATTCTCAACATGGTATTTCTCAACATGTTGAGCAAATTTTCACCACTAATTGTAACTAATATCAGTGTCAACACTAATTGTAACTAATATTAGTGTCAGCACTAATATCAGTGTCAGCACTAATTGCTAGTGCTATATTTGTTTATTTCTTCCTTTGAATTATTGTGTGCATCATCTTTTCTTTTCTTTTGGTCTAGATTTTGGTTTTGTCTATATTTGATTAGGAAGTTCTTTATTACCCTTTTCACCCCATCTACAAAATAGTGCTGGAGTTACTACCACCTAAATATCGGTTTACCAAAGCTCTCACCATCCCTTCATGATCCGTTTCCACTTGTTCTCAACTGGAAAGGAAATAAAACAAAACAAAACAAAACAAAAAGAGACAAGCATAAATAGCCTATGCGTGATTTGAACCCGCATCATTGTGCGTATGCACATTGCTCTACCATTTTGAGCTAATAGGCTTTAGTTGCACAACTGTATTTTAGAGCTGCACAACTTTAGTTTAGAGTTGCACAACTGTATTTTATAATTGCACAAATTCAACCGTAAGTTGTGCAAATATGACCCAAGTCTAGGTTTTTTTTTTACATTTTGTCGTGCAAATATAAGAGTATGTTGTGCAAATATAACCGTAAGTTGTGCAAATATGACCCAAGTCTATTTTTATTACATTTTGTCGTGCAAATATAAGAGTACGTTGTGCAAATATAACCGTAAGTTGTGCAAATATGACCCAAGTCTCTTTTTTTTTTACATTTTTCGTGTCAGCACACATCATGTTAGCGTTTTCGTGTCAGCACTTTCTATTAGGCGTCAACATTTTTTTTTCGTGTCGCCACATTTTAGTTTGAATATACAATTTAGAACTTGTTCATACTCCTATCCAATAAACAATTCATATCAGAGCTTTGTTCTGTACATAAGAAACAATCAATCAACCCACAAGAATAGAAACCAATTCCTACTGTGAGATCTCAAAACATTTACAACCCATGATAACTATAGAAATAAGCAACCTGCTTAATGAGGTATGTCACGTGCTTGAGACCGTACTTCACTACAATTGGCTTCTTAGCAGATGCATCATCCTTTCCAACAACTTCAGCCTGTGCCTTGTTCAACATCATACTTGTATTTGTTACGTTCTTCTGCAGGATTGTTCAAGTGGGCACTAGGACTACGGTTAACACCAGCATCTAGAATCTCTCCTGGAAGCATCAACCAAATGTAAGGAAGACATAGTTGATGATGGAACAGAACAAGAAATGAAGGTTAATGAAGCATGTACATAGAGAAATCTAGGACTGAGTCTGAGTGCAATTCAATGATTTTCTTTTGCAATATAGCTCTGTCCATTATGAATGTTTAACTGATAACAGGGCTGAATTAACTACAAGGTAACTTTTCATTGCTATTGTTCAAAGGGATACTATCATTTGATTAAACATTATTTTAATATTTGTATTGTATGCATCAATACTGATCTCAGATTTTGACCTGAGAACTTGCTAACAGTTGCGACAGCTCCAACTAGGCTCACTAGGACCAAATTCTCTGATCACTCATTCATTTAACCAAGCATAAATCTTGCAGGGCTAAGGCTTTTTCCTAATCTATAACTTTCATGCCAACTTCATGCAACAGAAAGAACTTTTAACACTAAGGTTGGAGTATGGAACCTGGTGTAAAGATAAATGGATAGCAGACATTTATCTAAACAACTGATCTGTAAAAAAACCTCTAGGCCCTTACCTTTGTTTACATATATTGATCCTGACCTCAGATTGTTGTAGGATCTTATGATGCTTTGCTCAATGCCATCAACAACAACGTCAAATGACCGGCGTACAAATCCTAGAGAAGTGACAATGTACACAATATACTGTAGATACCCCCCTGGACCAGAATGTGTATGAATACCACTTATGGCAACATTCTGTTCAATATACAAATCGCCATACCTGCCACCAGAGTCTACTATTTCAAATGCATACGACAACCAACGCTGGAAATTAATAGATCCATCAGCAATTAAATGTCACAACAAGCTTACCCGTTACAAAATCATTAAATACAACTATCATAGGCTCATAGCTAGCACACTTGGAAGAAGGAAGACACAGTCTAAATCCAGCTCTATTAAATCCAAATCATTTTTAAGCTAAGTAGGATATATTCCATAGAGACATAGAATTCAACCTAAACCACTTTTCTAGAGCTAAATATTCATCTCTTTCTCCCCACAAAACAAGCAAGTAAAATGAAAAGCCTTCCAACTAAACATGGAAGTTATAAAATAGCTTAATTTCTACAATATTTTACAAATATCAGTGAAAAAACACTGATAATGTTCAAGGAGATAACATATAACATAATAAATACACTATATAGTACATCAAACCAAATCCAAGTGATTTCAACTTACAAACTGTACGTTGAGCACAAGCCCATGGAAAGGCCTTACACTTTTCCCTTTACCAGAATCATCTTCCTACTCTTAATATATACAGTACATCAAACCAAATCCAAGTAAGCATCTAATTTCTCAATGCTAAACAAGTCAATGTTGGAAACTCTTAATTCAGAAACCAATTAAATCAATTCTCAGCCAGAGAGAAGGACATAGAGACATACAGAGTGCAATGCAAGCGAGGAAGAGGATGACTCAACTCTCTTACACTTGTCTGAATAATGCCTTCTCGTTGTACTCTAGTCTATATGAGCAAATCAGATTTGGCGTTGTGTTGGCTCCATTCCTCTCCAGTTTCATCAATTGCCTGAGATGAGCATAAAATTGATTAAATCTCATCTGACCTAAGACCGAAAAGGGAAGATGTTCATAGAAAGTCCGTACCTTCTTAAAATACAACGGATAAGGTAGAATCGGAGAGCAACAATCAAAGGATGAACAACGAGAGGGCGAACTACAGGGAGAAGGCCAAATCGATCGCCATCGAGAGAGATCTAAGACATGGAGAATGGCGGCGGCAGCGAACCGAAGGAGAGGAGGAAGATGGAGGTCCGGAGAAAAGGAGGACACTCGCCGCCATCAAAGCCGGATCCGGCGTCGAGAGAGAGAACAGATCGAGAGGGCGAGAGGATTTGCGAAACAGGAAAAAATGTCCGTACAATCCGAGAATAAGTATATATAGTGGACATTTTACTAATTAATTTGTCAAAAAAACGTGGATATTTTACTAATTTGTCCAAAAAAAATGCTCGCAAAAAATTTCATTTTTTTACGGGTAAACAACACTTATTAGAATAGATTTAAGCTTATTGTCAAAATCCATAATGATAACAATAATAAAAAATTCTCTAGTGCATCCAAGAATCCCTTACCCGTTCAAAATGCGTGAAGTTGGAGTAAGTAAGCACATGCATAGTCCGTACCCTATATTGTTAGATCACATTATAATATTCCTAATTCAAGGTAAAATAGGTAAGGATTTAAAATTGTAGTGGTCGTCCATTTGATGTCATGTAAAACTAGTAAAAGTTAGCTAGCGTTCTTCGTTATTTCCTCCGGCAAAACAAGTAAGCATACTATTAGTATTTTTTAAAAAATAATAGGTAAAAATTATATAAAATACTTATTTTTTAATAAATTTTTTTTAACAATTTTATAGTTACTATTAATAAGTACAAAATTATTATAGAAAGTATATAAAATATCATTAATAAGTATAAAACTGTTAAAATATTATAAAAAATGATACTTTATATAGTTTTTATCATTTAAAAAAAACGTGTAAATAATAAGTAACTTATTTGTTATGAACAAATAGAGTAGTTTATAAAGATTTTTTTGTTTTCATGTGCCAAACTCGCCAGCATTGATTAAGAGGCAAGTGTTGAAATCACCTCACATAGCTAATACTCTTATAGAAATCTTAAAACTTTTTCTTAAAGTTTATAATATACTCCGTATTAAATCAATTCTATCGATGAAATAAACATGTATACTTCATTAATTAAAAAATGTCATTTTAAAATTTATAACTTGTCATTTTAGAAATTGCACATTTTTAAGAAAGTAAATAAAATTATTATTATTATTATTATTATTATTATTATTATTATTATTATTATTATGGGGCACTATTGATTATTGAATGAAATGGACGTGGTCTAGCTCAAGCGGCAAATATATTAACCTGCAATAAACAAATAAAGCTGCGGCGTTGACTAGAACTAGGATCCATTAAACTTTGATGAATTCTCCATAGATAGCTTCGTCTTTCATACTTAGAATAAAATAAGCTTGGATTCTTTCTGTGATCTGTCCCTTGATTGAAAAAGGTGTTGATTAACTTTTTTTGGTGGGAAAAGGTGTTTAATAACTGCTGGTTACTTTTAGTTTATTTCATTACTGTTTATCAACAATAATCAATTGATAAATAATACTGTACGGAGTATTAGTAATTTTGTTTAGTCAGTTAATTAACCATTTTAATAATCACCCAACAAAAGCAACTCAAAACAGAGATTAAAAGAAGGGAAATACTAAAGAGCAAGTTTTGTACCAGTGAAGACATCAACCATACATGGTTCATCTATATCAGTCTAGTCAGGCTGCAGGGACAGCAACTCATTTCTCTGTACGTACCAGTTTGGTTTTTCAAGGTGTGACCATTTGCATTTCGAGATCCTAAAACTTCTCTCTAGGCAAAGTATACAGATACAAGAGGGACATCAACGTCGTTGTCGTCCTCGTCTTCGCAAGCCACAACCACATCCACGTGTCGACGGTAAGGAGGAACCTCGACTTTGGCTACATCCTTCACCAGGTCCACGACCTTCTTGTTCAACCTGTCCTTGTGCCTGGGGAACAGGCTGTTGTAAAGCAAGGAGTTCCCGCACGAGATGCTGTATGGGCGCAGACCTTTCTCCTTCAGCCAGTTGATAAGCTCCTTGAGAGTCGGATTGCCTCTCAAGACCCACCTGTCCCAAATAGTCCAGCTCAGGTCCCGGTGCTTGCATACCTTTGGAGGCACGGGTTCCGCTATGGAGAAGAGTGGGAGGGCCAGATTGGCGAATGTGTTGCGGTAGTCCTCCACCTTGTGGCATCCGTCTAGAACCTTGTAGAGCTCCAGGCAAACGAGCCCCGTTGCCATTGCAGTTGTGGTCGCTATTGCTGGGATGATCCTTCCAGCGATGAACTTGGCTTTCAGCTTGTCAACTTCGGGTATGCTGTAGTTTCTCGCCCTCATATTGGCAAGTGCGGCTATGAGGTCCATGTGGTAGTTAGTGTCATCATCCTGCAAAAGAGTTCATTTATGACGCTAAGGAAAGACCATGGTAGATCTTAAGAATGCATTATAACTAATATGTCCAAAACAGACCACTAGACCAGTAAACGGATGACGTGCAAAAATACATACGCAGAAACAAACACAAACCTTTTCAAAATGGATTGGTTTCATTCTGAAATCTTGTGGAAAATTTCCTCGGCAGCGTTCCAACTTGCTTATCAGTTCATTTATGACACCTGCATCATCTACAGAGGCAGCGGAGAGACTAGTAGCTTTCTCATCAGTGACAATCTTTGCATCTTTCTTTGGCTGAAATTCTGGCACTATAACTTTGTCAATGGCATCAGCCAACATTTTAGGTTGTTTGGCCCAATCAGGAATTGGGATTCCAAATGCCTCAGCTCGCAATATTGATGCAGACAGTATAAAGTGAAGATGGGAAGGGTCAGAAGTAGAGAACTGCAGCGGACGAGGAAAACGCTTCGGAGCAGACCAGAATGGCAAACCAGTACTTGTAGCAGCATCTTCAGGGAAGGTATATGTCAACTGTTTCACTCGGTTTGCAAAATAATCTTCAAACCTGGGCATAATGAAAGCACAATGTCAGAAATTGAAGTGAAAATATATGCATGAAATCAAATAAAGAATGATAGAATTAATGGAGCATACTTCAGCCTAGCCCAAGTGATGCAGTCCTGGAAAGTCTCACATCTCTCCTTATCAAGGCATTCAAGAACGCGCTCCAAGGTGTCTCTGGCCTGAGCATCACCAGCATTCTTCATGGCTGATGCATATTCAGCAGAATTTTTAAGAAATGCATTCACTTCAATTGGTGTTTTCTCAAGTAAACCTTCAAATTCAGATCGAGCCCATGTTAGGCAGTGGTCAATGTTATGCGGGAATGAATGCACAGTACACATTGGTGCTTGCTTCTCCGGTGGATCCCTTGAGGCACCATAGTTTTCTGTCATATGAGGAATCACCATCTGAGTGTTACACTTGGCACCTAAGGTTCCTGATTCAAGCAGCGGTTTTTGGAAATACAGACATCTCTGATCCACATAGAGCCTGGCATTCACATTGTCAAGAGCGTTGATAACAGCACTCAAATTCTCCCAGTAGTTATCATCAAATACGTTTTCAGTCTCAGGCCCAACACGGTTCTGCAGAGCTACAGCACGGAGTCTAGGATTTATAGAAGCTGCAGCAGAAGCAGCAACAGTTGATTTTGCCTGCCCGATGTTCCAATCACGAAATAAGAACTGCCTACTTAAATTGCTTTTTTCAATCACATCATCATCAGTTACTGTCAGCTTCCCATGGTTACCACATGAAACACCCATCAAAGCTAGATTTTTCAGGAATTCACACCCTAATGCACCAGACCCCACAAGAAAAATTGTAGCATCTTCCAACTTCTTTTGGAGCTTGGAACCAAATACTGATATTTGAGCATCATAACGAGTATTCAAAGGTGCAAAATCACTGGGATCCAGGTCAGCAGGTAATGATTCAACAGAATCAAAATAAAAGAACTGCATTCATGAAGTAATTAACACAAGGTTACAAGATGTGTATGGTGTATGCATTTAAGTTGGAAATACGGGAGCAGAATAAACTGAAAAGGAATATCAATTCAAAGAAGATTAATCACAAGATAAAGGTAAAAAATACCTGAAATAAAGGATGGAATTTTCCAGAGCAAGCCTTGACAACCTCTTGACCAGCAATACCTCCAAACATGGCTGCCATAGGATTAAGAACTGCTCTAGCCCCAAAAGCAAAGTGCCTCAAAACATTAGGGTTAATGGATTCTGCTGTCTCATTCATATTAGTTGTTATAGAAATCAGCTTCTGAGCATCTTCCTCTGAACCAGCAATGGGATAACGCCCCAACTTACACACAAATCTATCCAAAGCTTGAAAAGCCAGATGTAACAGAGATGGACGGTCAAATTTAGAAAAATCACTCAAAAGAAAATCGCCAGGATCCATGAGTGCTTCTTTCAAAGGCTTAAAGTTTAGAATCTTAGGCTCTTTAACCTGTGTGACAATTCCACCCTTCTGATAGAGACCATAATTTGTAGTGTCCTCCTCAAGAGTAAAAGAATAAGGCCTTGAAGCTTTTATCTTTCTTGGTTTCCCATCATTTAATTCGGTCATTCCCTGTACTTCAGAAAACACAACAAGATCTCCATCCTCAAACTCAAGCCTCTCATCGTCAACACAAGACACAAGGGCAGGGTTATCATTGCTGATGGATGCAATAATACCAGTGTGGGGTTCCTCGCCATCTACGTCATAAACTGTAAACTTGGGACCAAAGTCGCAAAACACATTACCAAAAAGGCCCCTAACTTCAGTCTTGATAAAAGCAATGGGTGGTTGGTGATTGTGGCAGTAATCATTGAATTCAATTGCTTTTTCTAAGCTGATATCCGTGAAGACAACAGCCTGCAGAGGCACCAAATCATGAGCCATTTATTAATATGTAATACAACATAATAAGAATGACAACACATGAGCCGACAAAATATTTAATTTAGCTTAGGTACTTCCATCCAAACTCAAGCTCACAAAGCTTTCATAAAGTGATGCCAATTTGCATTGTAAAAAAAGAACACTGAGTGCACAGCATAATATCGCTAAACAATGAATAGAATCTTAGACAAATATGCACTAAAAAATACAGTCACTGCGCATTAAACATTCATAAACATTGAATCAACAGGAATTATGAGAAAACTGCAGCTTGTTAACTGAAGTGAGGCTAGAAAGGCATAGGACAGGAGTACCTGGAATTCAGAAAGTTGTTCTTTGGCCAGCTTGTCGGTCTTGGCTGACACAAGAACAGCATTGTTGAGCTCTTGCAACTTCTGAACACAAGCAAGGGCTCTATTTTTCCCAACATCACTTTCAGAGAACACAAAATTGCTAGATAGATCCCATAGTTCTACCAGCCCTTCATCGTGCAAGGTCACAGATTTCACACCAGCAAGAATTAGGTTTTTCGCTGTGAAAGGAGAAGTGTTAGCCATTGTTATGTCTATCAAGAATACTTTCAATCAAGCCAGGAAATGTTTTACTTAACAAGTAAAATACAGGATTGGTTGCCTAAAATGGCTTTGGCATTAATACAAGCACTGCATATGAACAATAGTGCGGGAAGTGGTGTCCATAACATATTTTGAAACCACTCAAACCAGTGATGGTGTCATTTTCGGTAAATGAAATTAAATGAAAGGAACATGCATCCTCTGTAACATATTTCCATTAAACAACAGAGAATAATTTCTCTTGACGCAAATGGAAAAACATAAGACAATTTCATAGGATGTAAAAGATACTTAACAAAATTACAAAGAATATTTGTTACAGGAAGCATCCAATACAGGTGGCCACAACCGTGGGTCTTTAATGTCACCAAAAAAAAACTCTCAGCAATAAAGTAAGAGCTACATTAGGCATGCTTCATATCAAGAAGATCACCATCCGGTTTTCATTGAATACAATGAATGGTGGAAAATGTTTTCTGTTGAAGAAAATATGCAAACCCGAGATCAAAGACAAGTATGAACAACATATACAAAGAATGTTGTTACAGACAGCAAAACCATCCAAGAAAGACTACTTTAGCAGTGAAGCCCTTCACATATCACCAAAGAGAACCCTCGGGAAATAACATATATAATCTGAAAAGCAAGAATTATCAATAAAATCACTACAGCATTGATCAGAAAAAAAAAAGTAACAAGAAAATCATAATACTAGCAGTTTAGCACATTACCAATCTCAGCGCCAAGGCCTTGCATTCCAGAGATGAAAACGTTGGAGGCAAAAAGACGCTTCATAGTCTCCCGACCATAAACAGCAAGCTGTCGACTATGCAGATCCTCGTCAATGTCAGGCGGATTAACATCGCCCATGGTGATCGGCACATTGCCATTGCCGTTGTTGCTACTGATGCTCCCGACGCCGAAGTCCATTGGACCGCTGTTGGAACCACTGGTCGACATCTCGTACGTCGTGGTTTCCGTAGCCTCGGAAGGAGCGATCTGATTTTCAGCGAAACGATGCTTCTTGCAAAATGGAGGAGCTCCAGAAACTTCTTTAATCACCTCACCTTCACTAACTCGCTTGATCGGAAGCATCAAGTGCAGCCAACTGCTGAGAATTCGACAAAAACAGAGACAGACCAACGCAAACGTCAAGAACATGCTGAATTTACCAAAGAAACGAAGATCAAAGCCGAAATGTCTCATAAACAGGTATCCAATAACGATCGGCGCTACGACAACCATAAACCATAGCCTTAGCCTTAATCTGAAATCCATTTCTCATAGCATCTTTGTTCCTTCATTAGGATCAATTACCGCAAAGCAAATTAAAGAAGTTAGCGAGCGGTAGAAAAAGCGAGAAGGAAAGAGAATGGCATACCGGAGAGGAAGCCCACGGAGAGAGATTGGAATCGAGGAATATTAGAGAGAGGAAGAGGAATTGGAAAATGGTTGCTTGGAGAGGAAGATTGGAAGGTGTTGTGCGTAGTAGAGTTGAGGGAGAGGGGTTTGGAAGCTGGAGAAGTGCAGAGGAAGGGAGAAGCGAGAGGCACAGTGAGGAAGAGGATGACGAGGGGAGAGGGCAGGGGTATTTATGGATTTGCATTGGCTAGGGTTTTGGAGGCGGACAAGTGTTCTGCCATGTGTGCATCGCCTTCTCTCTCCTCCCATTGAGAGAGAGAGAGAGAGCGAGAGAGAGGTTTGGTGCTTTGACAGGGCCACAGCCCACGGGCAATTACTCCCTCCGTATCGCAAAACTTGCAGTTTTAGCTTTATGCACACTTATTAATAATACTTATATCTCCTTTACTTTTATAGAATAAAGTACCTAAAATCACTAATTATTACCTATAAAAAGAGCAATTATTACCTATAAAAATAATAACTATAGCTAAAACAAAAAGTTTTTTGATACAAGTTTACTGCTCTAAAACTACAAGTTTTAGATTTCTCTGGTCAGTGGTCACACTATCTTCTTACCAGTTTGTTCCATTTCGAAATTCCAAGTCCTACTGGATCGATGTGGTCGCCGGAGCCTTTCCCGCCTTCAAACTCAACCCTCCGCTTTCCAAACTTACTAATTGACTCTCCCAGCTTCCATCAACATGTAGAACAATTCAACCAAACAAGCCAAAATCCCAATCAATCATCTTCTAGGGTTTCTCTCCGTTCGGCTATCTCTCTCTCCGGTTCTGTTCCTAGCTTTTTCCAGATCTTCTCGAGGTGAGTTTCTAGCACTGTCCGTCGTCTTTCTGCTCTTCAATTCTACCTGGAAGAAAATTATTTATTTATTTTTGGGCGCAGTTCGTGTTTCATTCGATTTTTTGTGATTCGCTTGTTCGTTTTCGTCCTAGCCTGTTGAATTAGTGTTGATTAATTTAATTATCGCCGTTGTTGAGCATTCCTTAATTTTGGAATTCAGATTTCGCTGCCTACAGAATGAGTGAATTTTATTTTAACACTTTGTAATTTTTCCCTTTTGATGTTTGTGATTCTTGAGGACTCGTTAATTTTTTTATTTTATTTTTTGCTTTATTTAAAAATTCTAGCTAGAAATTCTGATTTGCTGCTTACAAAAATGATTGCAATTTGTTGTGGTCAATTCATAAAGCTGTATTATCCAGTGTTTACGTTAAGTATGTAACCCACCTGACTTTCACTGCATTTGTATTCCAGGTATGTTGCTGAACTCATAGTTTGATTGTTTTGTTACCGAGTAAAACAGCAGCATGGGGTTTGCAAATGCCGGTGGGTTTACTTTGCACATTGAATTCATACAGTTGCAATTTCAAAGCTTATAAGAGCCTAATAGACATCAACAGAGTGATTTTAGGAGTACAGTATAAGCCTGGTTCCCCTTTTTCATATTGCAGATGCTATGGATTGTTAGAATGGGAATGTTTAAATGTGAATTTATACTCATTTAATCAAATCTCAACAATCTTTTTTGGTTTTTCAAGGAGCAAGTTGTATCATGATTTTTTTTTTTTTTGATTCATTAGTGGGCATATGGTTTAGTTTTTACTAGTATAATATTGTGTATATATATAGTCCAAGAGAAGAATTGTCAAAGAGAAGAATTGACCTGTTCAATGATTGTTCCATCTTTTATATATTTTTAAAAATAAGGAATTTTGAGAAATTTCAAAGAACCCTTCATGTTTCCAGACGATAAGGCCAGAAAGAAGAAACACTCTTAACAGGGTCTCCTTCATTCTTCTACCATCCCTAGTCAACGAAGAAGAATTTAAAGACAATTCTCACAGTTATCATAAAATTTTGTTCCTTGCAATCTGCAACCAAATTTCACTTGTGTAGGTTTTTCTCTGATCAGCCTCTCTATCCAGCTACTTAAGGTGAGTTCCTATCATGGTTTGTCTTTTGGTTTTCGATTGTCATTTTTTTTTAACCTTAGTTGGCAATGAGGCGTGGAATTTGTGTTCCCTTTAATTCTTATGAATTGCTTATTAGTTTTAATACTAACATTCAGGAGTTCACTGGTGCTCCGCCTAAGGGGCAGGATGCAGATCTATGTGAAAAACCTCTCTGGCAGGACCATTAGCCTTGAGGTGACCAGCTCTGACACAATTGAAAACGTGAAGATCAAACTTCTGGACAAAGAGGGTGTTCCACAGGATGACCAGATGCTCATTTTTGGTAGTACGGAGTTGGAGGATGGCAGAACCCTTGCTGAATATAACATCCGGGAGGAATCCATCCTGCTTCTAGTGCTCCGTGTAAGCGGTAGTATGCAGATCTTCGTGAAGACCGTAACTGGCAAGATGATCACCCTCGACGTTGAGAATTCAGACACTATAAAAAATGTCAAGACAATGATTTGGGACAAGGAATGGACCCCTCCTGACCAGCAATGGCTAATTTTAGGTCGCACACACTTGGAAGATGACAGGACCCTGGCTAGCTATAACATTCAGAAGGGATCAACCATTCACCAATTGCTTGGTTTCAGGGGAATTATGCAGATCTATGTGAAGACCCTCACGGGTAAGACCATCGACCTTGAAGTGAAAGGCTCCGACACAACAGAAAAGATTAAGACTAAAATTCAGGAGAAAGAGGGCATTCCGCCTCACCACCAGAGGCTAATTTTTGGTACAACACTGTTGGAAGATGGGAGGACTCTGGCTGACTATGACATCCAGGAGGGATCAACTGTCAACTTAGAGGTTCGTGTCAGGATGCAGATCTTCGTGAAAACAGTCACTGACACGACAATCTCCCTTGAGGTTGAGAGTTCAGACACTATCGAAAACATCAAGACCATGATTTGGGATAAGGAATGGATCCCAACAGATCAGCAGAATCTAACTTTCGATAGTTTGCATTTGGAAGATGGCAAGACCCTGGGTTACTATAACATCCAGAATGAATCCACTATCCAACTAGCGCCCGCTCCCAAAGGCATTATGGAGATATTTGTGAAGACCCTCAAGGGCAAGACCATTACCCTTGAGGTGAAAAGCTCCAACACAATTGAAAATGTCAAGACCAAAATTGAGGATATAGAGGGCATTCCACCTGACCACCAGAGACTAATTTTTGGTAGTACGCAGTTGGAAGATGGCAAGAGCTTGTCTGATTATAACATCCAGTCAGAATCCACCGTCCTCTTATTGCTTTCTCTTCAGGGGAGTATGCAGATCTTTGTGAAGACTCCCACAGGCAAGACTATCACCCTTGAGGTGAAAAGCTCTGACACAATCGTTAACATCAAGGAGAAAGTTAAGGTCAAAGAAGGCATTCCACCTGACCACCAGAGACTAATTTTTGGTCTATGTGAATTGGCAAATGGCAGGACCCTTGCTGATTATGACATTCAGAGGGAATCCACTATTGACCTTGTGCTCAGTCTCGGGGGCATTATGGTGATCTCTGTGAAGATCCTCAATGGCAAGACCATCACCCTTGAGATGAAAAGCTCCGACACAATTGAAAATATCAAGACCAAAGTTCAGAACAAAGAGGGCATTCCATCTGAACATCAGAGGCTAATTTTTGGTGGTACGCGGTTGGAAGATGGAAAGACCCTGGCTTACTATAACATCCGGAAGGAGTCTAGTGTACTTCTAGAGCTCTGTTATAGGGGTGTTATGCAGATCTTTGTGAAGACCCCCATAGGAACGACCATCACCCTTGAGGTGAAAAGCTCTGACACAATCGAAAGCCTCAAGACGAAAGTTAAGGACAAAGTGGGCATTTCGCCTGACCACCAGAGACTTATTTTTGGTCTATGTCAATTGGAAGACAGAAGGACCCTCGCTGATTATAACATCCAAAAGGAATCCACTGTCCACCTACTGTACCGTGTCAATCATAATGCACTTATGGAGATCTCCGTGAAGACGCCCTCGGGAAGGACCTTCAACCTTGAGGTGCAAAGCTTAGACACAATCGAAAGTGTCAAGACCAAAATTCAGGCCAAAGAGTGCATTCCTCCAGGTGAACAGCGCCTATATTTTTGTGGTAAGAAGTTGGAAGGCGGCAAGACCCTGGCTGACTTTGACATCCAGAGCAAATCTACTATTGACCTTGAGGTCCATCTCAAGGGCTGATACTCCTGATAGGTACCGGGGTATCTAATGACCAAGAAAGATGGGATGAAGTCGAAGTTTGGGATAAACCATTGTATAGAATTGAAAGTTTTAGGAGTAATATATAAATATGGAGATGGTGATGTTTGGGGTTGGCTTATTGTGAAAGTTGGATGTGTTTTATCGCTTTTGTCGGGTAAGGGGTTGTCTTCCGTTTCAAGGTAAGGGGTTGTCTTCCGTTTCAAGGTAAGGGGTTGTCTTGTACGGGTACCATTCTTGAATTGTTCTCTGATATCTCATACGTTCAAAATATGCTATTTCTTTCATTTACCTTAATATCCATGTTGCAGATCATCATGAATACAGACCATCACTGCCTTTGCTCTCTCGGTATCTTGTTGAATTTGTCGAGGCCTTCCATTAGTTTGTTACTTTGTGTGTAAATAAGCAGCAGTTGGGTTTGGTTGTCCACTCTTTCATTTTGTGTTGCTTTTGATGTTTTAAACTAGTCATGTTATTACAGTGCTGCTATATTTGTGAATCCCAGTAGATTACTTTGTCATTGAGTTCCCTTGGTTCTGATTCAGTGTAATCACAGTTTGGGAGGTGTATCTGTTGCAAGGCTTCAACAGCGTGATTTTAGAACTGGATTGCTAGAGTCTAGTCCCTTTTTTTTTTTATAAATGTTTGTCAGCGAATCATATCATATGGGGTTGATCTCTTTATTGAAATCTCGGCTTGGAAATGGCAAGGGCAAAGCAGGTGTTTGAGACATGCCCTGGCGAGATGCTAACGTATACATAGTTTAAAACTATCCAATTCACTACAGGTACATTGTTGTCATTTTCTTTGCCTTTTGTATTCCTACAAATTTATAAACTTTTCTTCCAATTCAGGCACTAACACAAGTGTAGGAGTTCTAAATACCATACTTCTTGTTCGGTTTGTTGTTATTGCTTTCAAATAGGTGTCAAGCAACTGGAACTACTAGCAGGCTTCTGAATCAACAATACAGATCTTTATAAACATGGTTTCTCCTTCATGAATGATGAGCCACTTCTGCAGCTAGAGTGTCAAGTCCTTTGCCACTGCAACAATGTAGGAAGGTTACATTGTGTTTGTCGGTACACCCTCGTCTACTAAGATCATTCAACAATGCAGGAAGGTTACATTGTGTTTCAGCCTTTCAGGTGACTCTCATCTTTGCTAATCTTGTTGAATACAAGTCATTGAGATTACTGCTTGCTCTTGCTGCTGTTTATGACTATGAAATTGATCAAATGGATGTGAAAACTGTCTTCTTGCATGGTGATCTTAATGAGATTATTTATATGAGACAACCTAAGGGTTTTGAGGATAAGTCTAAACTTGATCATGTGTGTTTGCTGCAAAAATCTCTGTATGGTCTGAAACAATCTCCTAGGCAGTGGAACAAAAATTTTGACACCTGCGTATTAAACTTGTCATTAAAATGAGCAGCTATGATCCTTGCTTGTATTTCATGCATATGAAGTCTGAATTCCCCTTATATGTCTTGTTGTATGTGCATTAGGGCTCGGCAACTCGTATGGACTGGATCGGACCAAACCGAAAATTCCGATCCGGTTTCAAAGCCGGTAGACCGGAAATTTTGAAACCTTGGACAGTAGATCGGACCAGGACCGCAAAATATATGGTCCCGGATTTTCCGATCCACGGACCGGTTGGACCGGATAGATCGGTTTGAAAATTAAATAGATTGAAAAATAATTTATAATATATCTTAGATTAATTCAACATTTCAATTTGTGCTTCACGAATTTTTTTTGAAAAAATATTTTAACATCTATCAATTTTTTTTGTGGTGTCTCCATTATTTTCGACATCACAATTTTAAAAATCAATGTTAAAAACTTATTGGCGAAACTAATTAAAATAACCCGACCTTTAAGGGTGTGTTAAAAATATATCTCAACCTTTCAAATGTAAGATAAATACCCCGACCATTAAGAATATGTTAAAAATATATCCCTACCTTTCAAATGTAAGATAAATATATCAACCTTTATAAGTGATGTTCAAATAATATATAAAATAATTCTCTACCAAAAAAAACTAACATGGCATACATATTTGGCAAACTAAATTAATAAAAAAATAAATTTTTTAAAAAAATATAAAAAAAATTAATAGAAGGGTTTGAGAAAACAAGTTTTTTCATTTATTATTTTAAAAAAAAATCAAGACACTTTATTAATATTTCAATTTTCCATATTATTCTTCTTTATTCAATTGTCCCATTTTTTTTACATAATTTATTTACTAAAATTCTAACTATTCTTCTTTCTATTTTAAATTTTCATCAAAAATGCAAAATTAGTTAAATGATCCATTATACGAATATGGGTGTTATCCCTCAAATATAAAAATAATCTAAATAAAATATTAAACACTTGTAAATATATCATTTTTATATATATTTATATTTTATTAATTTATTTCTTTCCCTTGATAAAAAAGAAAAGAAAAGAAAAGTGGTTTAATAAAACAAGGTTTTTAATATAGAGTTATAAGAAAATAGTGTGTATAAAATATAAAAGACGAAAGATATGTAAATCTATAATTTTTTTATATAGATTTTTTAAAGTTTTTTTATTAATTTTTTTGTCATATATGCATGTCCTGATAGCTATTTTTTGGTACAAATTTTTTTGAGATATTATTTTAACATCACCAATAAAGGTCGAGATATTTATATTACATTTGAAAGGTTGAGATATATTTTTAACACCCCTTTAAAGGTCGAGATATTTATCTTACACTTGAAAGGTTGGGATATATTTTTAACACACCCTTAAAGGTCGGGTTATTTTAATTAGTTTCGCCAAACTTATTTAACACTATGTGTTTTTCTGATTGATGTTAAATGACAGAATTCTAGTAGTGTTTATCTGAAATTGATTGACAAAAATTATTCGCGGTGGCATGTGACAAATTATTTAATAGAATCAGTAATTTTTGATATGAACTAAATGAAAAAAGATAACAGAACATTATTTGGTAGCAAGTGAAATATTATTCGGTGAAATTGTCAAATCTTTAAAACGAACTAAATCAGGTGGGCTTAAAAAAACATTTATTCCCCACCGAAAAAAAGCATTTTTTTTCACAAATATTTTATATATTAAAAAAAAGAAAAAAAAAAAAGCAAGGGCAGAGGATTTGGTTTTTTTTCCATATGGTTCCCACTATATTAAAAAAAAAAAAAAAAGCAAATCAAAGGTTCAGATTTGTATGGCTTGGTCTTGGTGGCGCTTGGCTCCGGTCTTGTCTTTGTTGTCTTCAGTTTTTTTGGGTTAGGCTCATCTGTTTTTCTAGGGATATTTGTTTGCCGCTTTTGTATTGCATCGTTTTTATTTATGATTGTATGTTTGACGGTTCGCCGTCTGCTGACTCTATCGGCCTTTTGATGAGGCAGGTTTGTCTGGCCTTCGAATTATTACCTTATAAAACAAAAGCCCATATTTTTGTACAAGGTACATCCTAAGGGGTGTGTACACCCGAACCTTCCTCTCTCTATATACAATTAGAATAAATTGGGAATTATTGTTAATAATATTTTATTATAAAATAAAAAAGAACATGTTGTACACAAGATAGTGCAATTATATTATTATATTGATGAGGATAATTAGACTAGGGGTGGATGAAGATGCAGGCAGTAGCCCCTAATTAATTAGGACCGTAGCAACAACATACATAACCGTCTTGTTCACAACTTCCATATCGATAATTGCTCTCGCCGAGCTGTTTGCACAGTGTGTCGCACCTGTCTGGTTTGCAAGATCCGCAATCTGAGGCTATACTTGTGCATCCATGTGGAACCTCTGCTGATTTCACCGTCGTTGAGCTACCTGTTTGATTTTCAACATGCATCATGCGTAAATATAATTACTTAGCAGGATATATAAAGTGTATATACATATATAAAATAATAATTTAATTTAGATCTTACCAACGACGAGGACTATCAACATCATCACAATGCAAATGAAGGTGGTGTTCATTTTTGAAACCGGCCTATATGATTGACCCTATATAGTCGATCGGTCTCTTTGATTCTTTTATAGCTTATGTGTATGAATGAATTTGAAAATGCTATGCGCGCTTAAGTATTTATAATATGACTTAGTGACTCAATATTTAAAGCTCGTATTTGGATCGTTGAATGCATGAATGAGTCAGTCTAATTTAAGTAGGCTAATTAAGGCTTAAACTTAACACGTACAGTGGATCATTGGACAGTTCATGCATAATCTAGGCCATTCATGCATTGGGCCCATTAATATATGGTTTAATTATGCATGCACTTATTAAATTACGCGGAATCGGTCCAAATATTTTATCACTGTGTAAGTGTATACTTGATAAACTAATTAATGGGTCGAGTTGATCGACGCAAGCTGATTTATCTGGTACATGATTCTTGCCGGTTGAGTTACGTGTTTGGGATTTACAATCGAAAGTGGGTTCCTCCTCAGTTTTTTTTTTCTCACAAATATATATATGCATGCAATACTATTTTTTCCCCCTCAAATATATGCAATTAGTTCTATGAAATGATTTTAGGGGTCTTTTTGCTAATTGTCCAAATTATGGACCCTAATTTGCATTCTGCCCACGCCCTGAATTTAATTGGCAAACTGTCCACCGATGTGTGCCCCCGTCATATGGGCCATTTTTTTTTTCTCATCAGCAATTTTTATTAAATTTTTTTTTCTCTCACGTCAAAAATTTTATCTATTTTGCCGATACCGACACCAAGAGAACTGCTAACACTGACACCAAGAAATTACAGACATGATTAAAATTGATTTTTTTTTTCTTAGTTCTTTCCTCTCGTTAGCAATTTATGTTTTGATGTTTTCACGCCAGACTAGAATTTCATGTCCATACTTCAGAAGCCACTAGAATTTTGTGTCCGCCACCAACACACACCAATGCTTCAAACACTTACTCAAAATTAATTTGCTGACATCCATCAACAACACACATGACACATAGAAAATAGTCCACATCAACCTTCAAGAAAACCGTGGACATGGTAGAATCAAGTAGCAAAAACAGAAAAAGAAAGAAGAAACAAATTGCTAACACCAGCGCTTAAACATATGACACATAACAATAATAATAATATTATTGAATAATATAGTTGAGAAGAATACCGTATTCAACATATTATACAAATTAATGAATTATGAAAGCATTTTTCACTTTGCAACAAATTTATATAATATTTTATTATTTTTATTTGAGGGACAAGGTCCGTCCCGTCCAGACACCATCCCGTCCCGAAAAAAAAGTGTCAATTCCGTCCCGATCCCGTCCCTTAAAAATTTCGCGGGACGAGTCCCGTCCCAGCTCAATCCCATCTCGTCCCGTCCCATGCCCACCCCTAAAGATAATCATCTAACAATTGTTGGAGTGTATGTAGATGATATCATTGTTAGAGGCTCGGATATAAACCAAGTGACAGGACTCAAACAACATCTCCAATTCTCTATTACTTATTCACTATTAAGGATTTGGGAAAATTGAATTACTTCTTAGGCATAGAAGTAATTCAATCCAAAGAGTCCTTAATACTAAGTCTGTTGAACAAAAATGCGCGATATAATTGTACAACACATTTTATTTAATTTGTAATATTTGAGTTCGACCCATTTTGGTTATCCTCTTGATTCGAAGTCGTACCGATACCAAGATTTGAAATGGTTTTTGTGATTTGGGCTGCACCCGAGTTTTAACGGGTTGCCTACGTATCTCTTGGAAGAGAATCAAGCCTCATGTAGTTCAGAGTGTTTGAGTTTGTGTGTTTTAACACCTTTAAGGTTTTCATGCATCATTGGATCGTATTAGGACCCACCTTCTCGGAAGGGTAGCCCTAACATAAATCACATTATCATATGCATGAGATTTTCTCGTGTATCACCCGAATAAATTGAGCACACCTTCTCGGAAGGGTTTCCCAATTCAACGGCTATCACTTACACGGAAAATCATGTGTATTTAATTTAGATTTGATTTTAACCTCATTTTCGTTTTTACAGTGAATTTAGAGGTCGACGACTGTACCCGATATAGTTTTAGAATTTAATAACGGGTTACCTACGTAGCCATTTTTCCGGCGTCAAGTCTTTACTTAGTTCTAAACGAACCGATTTGATATTTTTGGATTAACGATTGTACTCGACGAGCATAAGCTTTATGTCGAGCTACCTACGTACCCGTTTGGACGGGATCAAATCTTGCGTAGTTCTTAAAAAGGAAAATTTTGAATTTGGTATTTGGTTTTTTTTGAGGTTTTGGTCATGACCAACTCGACGAGCAGAAGCTTTGTATCGAGTCGGAGGAGACACCTTGGATTTGATAGAAATTTGATATTTGGGACGACTTAGAGTCGAAAAGTGAATTGAGAGGTGGACGACTGTACCCGATATATTTTTAGGATTTAATATCGGGTTACCTACGTAGCCGTTTTTACGGCGTCAAGTCTTTACGTAGTTCTACCTGAAGAACAAATTTGATTTATTTTGTAACCGGTGACTGAATTCGGCGTATTTAAAATTTTATACTGAATTTCCTACGTAACTCGTAAAAGAGTATCAAGTCTATACATAGTTCTTTAGAAGGACAATTTAATTTAATTGGTTTTGAGTTTTGACCTCATATTCATGAAGTGAATTTAGAGGCGGACGACTGTAGCCGATATATTTTTAGAATTTAATATCGGGTTACCTACGTAGCCGTTTTTACGGCGTCAAGTCTTTACGTAGTTCTACCTGAGGACAAATTTGATTTAATTTGAGTCGGACGACTGAATCCGATATATATGAATTTTTAATATCGAATTTCCTACGTAACTCGTAAACGAGTATCAAGTCTTTACGTAGTTCTTTTTGAAACCAAGTTTGATTTGGTTTTAAAAAAAAGTTGATCGTTTGAGGATCGTGATTGAACTCGACGAGCTCGTAGCTTTATGTCAAGCTTCCTACGTACCCGTTTGAACGAGATCAAATCTTATGTAGTTCTTTACAAAACCAATTTTAATTTAGGAAAATTCGGTCTAAGCTTTTGACTCCGTTTTTTGTTTAGGAGCCGACTTGAGATTGACCCACTCGAATTGATTGGCAAAGAATTTTTGACGAGTTTAATTTTACATATTTTTTTTTATTAAACTCGAATTCTTAATTTATGTCAATTATAATTCTTATACTTTAGTGGGTCGGTTTTGCAATTAAATAACCTATCTTTCAAACATATTATACATGTACGTATGTAGATAGGTTATTCACTTTTTTTTCTTTTCTTGGTGAAATAGATAGGCTACTAACTGTGAGTCTGTGACCTATAGTTTGTATGTTTAAATGAAGAGGGTAATTACAGAAGTCAATGGGCTGAGCCCAACTCAATCCCAATTAAGCCCCTTTCATTTTACTTCTCTTTCCACTATGAATGGAACCCAATTTTAGCTCCCATCACACGCCTCCTCCCTATACAGTCGACAGAAGTGAGTTGCCGTCTTGCCGAGGACGACAACAGCGACTTGAAGGCCTGGGCGAAAGAGGGCAATAGATCCGGCGATGCCTTCAGGAGCGGGGCGCCTAGGACATGTCAAGGCCTCGGAAGCACCCTGGCGACATCAGGCAACGGCCCTCACCTTGGCTATTTCAATTAGCTACTGTCGCCTCTTTTTTTTTCTTTTTGGAGATTTTCCATCTCAAATTCGCTATTTGGCCTAATGCTTAGGCAATTTGTGCCTCAAATCTTGAATTTCCGCTCACATCCCCTTCTAATGGAACCCTTTAATTGCTTGATTGATTTTTGTTTCAATTTCTAGGGTTTCAGTTTGGGGCATTTTGGTTCGAGTGATAGAAGGAAGCGGCTGATTAGAGACCTGGGGTGGCTGAGAACGAATAAGCCGAGAGAGTACCGATCAACAAAGATCCGTCAGTTAGGTATGTGAATTCTTGGAGATTTTAGTCCGAAATTTACTCCTCTCTGTTTTTGGTTCATCGTTCAATTTCAATGCCCGAATTCAACTTGATTAAACCGACACTTGTTGCTTTAATTGGAATTTTTCTGTTTCTGCAATCTCTCATTTCACCCGGCTTCAAATGTTCATCAGTTTTGACAATTTTGGGCAAACCTTCAGGAACTTCTGATTTAAAATTTTGCCCACTGAATTTAGTTCCAGCTTGTGAATTAATCGGCCTCATTTGTTAAAACTTCATTTGGGGAAATTTTAGCAGAACTTAGCCTTTGATTAGAGCATAACTTAGCCCTTAATTGGAACTTCATTTTGGCTGCGATGGAATTTTTTTACAGCTTGTCTGAGATTGCTAGTTGGCATGTTTAGGAAAATTGGGCAGCATTTCGGCATGATTAGGGATAGTTTTGTGGTTCCAAAATCCATACCATATACTTAAAACAATATAACTGTACAAAGCTATATCATTTTGCATAGGGGGATTCTGGAAACCATGAAAAACTACCTTGAATCTCTTCTTTTCTACAATAGGAGAGTTTGCTGATGTTGTTTGGTTTTTGTTGTTTTGTGTGCTTTTGCAGGTAACCGTGAAGAGGAAGGGAGAAAAACCAAGAAGGAGATAACTGCTTTCTTTTGCTTTGCAATTGAATAGGCCAAAAGAAGAAGCCTCTACAGTCATGGCCTTATTTCTTTTTATAACTTTCAGTTAGTGTTCATTGTTGAGTGATCGTAAGGGACCTAGCAGTTACCTAGCCTTTCCCCCACTCTATCCCGTACAGCAGTTTTTTTAACAACTGCAAGTTTGAGCAGTTTGTAATTTTTTTTGTTAACTGCTTATTTGTCACCTGACTCACCTCCCATTTCAGCCTCTTTTTTTATTTGATTTGCTTGGGCTTGACATGTGGGCTTGTGATGGAATTTTCTAGGTCCAACTTTGGACTTGTAAGTCTTGTATTTTTTCAAAGAAAATTCATCACATTTTTTGGACATTTGACATATTATGAATTTGATGATTTCAAATCATGAATCCCAAAAAAAAATAAAATTCATGAAATTTTACCCTCTAACAGTTGCCCCCCGAACTTTGTGCGCGTGAGATATCGAACGCGTTCAAAGTTCGAACAATGTGCTATTTATGCACCATTTGTGTTTCGAACGGACCTTTGCTTAAGGAAGCTTTTGGTTCAATTTAAAGTTCGAAGAGAATTGGAACTTGGATATTTGTTTCGATAAAGATTTGATCACAGAAAAGCAATTCTACTTAGAACTTGCTTATGACCAATGAGAGGTAATCTGGTATGGGTATGTGAGAGTCGGAAATATTTTCCTTCTCGAAACCAAATTTTTCTACTTTTCTGGTTTTCTAACCAGTTTGGCTTTTGAGCTTTCAAATCGGTAGGTTTTGGCTTGAGTCAATTTTGGTCTTGACTTTTTACCGACTTGATTTTTGGCTTTTGGTTGAAGATTTTTGACTTTAAGCTTGAATTTGGATGTGAAGGTTTTCTTGTGAGAGACAAGAATTTGGTTTTGACGACTTGATGTCGTAGGCTTGAGCTTTTAGTAACCTTTGTGGTTGAAGCTTTGCGATCAAAATCTCATATGAGATGATTTTGAAATATGATACCCATATCATTTAGAGCCAAGACATTTAATGGCTTTTTTTCCTTTGAATTTTTGTTTTGAATTTTGGGGGCTTTGAATGACCATACATATACAAATAATGTAGATCAATTTTTGTTTGGGAGGGTTTGAAAGGTTTTGAGAGGCTCGAGCCTTTTTAACTTTGAGAGAGGAGAAAACATTGACCATTTGATTAGTCAAGTTTTGTGACATTTGGCGTAGTGTTCCTTGGGAGGAGAATTTGATTTATGTGACTTGATTTGATCACCACCTTCAGATATGATAATCAAAGTAAAAAAAATTTAGGTATAAGCCTTTTGTTTGTTTCTCTTTGTGAGAATGTCTTTGACTTGATAATCAAAGTCATAAAATTTAGACAAAAGGTCTTTTTGTTGATTTCTCTCTCTGTGAGAATGTCTTTAAAAGACAATTTTTTTCTTTCTCCTCTCTTTTCCTTTTGCCTCATTTTCACTACAGGCAAAAAAAATTGCAAGTCTTCAGAATATATTTGATTTTTCTCCTTATAGTCGAGACAACGCTCATATGACTACATACATAGAGGAGTTGACTTCTTTTTCTTCTTTGTTGAGAGAAGAGGGTGTTTTGTTTGTTTTTGTGGCTGCACCTAGCATTTTGACTAGCTAGACTGCCTACGTACCCTCTTTGTGAGGGATCAAGCCTCTCGTAGTTCTTTGTGAACCCATTTTTCATATATGCTTCCGGGTCATTTGAATTTCGGACTAATTTCAAGTCCTTTTTTTTCCATATGCATCACTCGAGTTACTTGAGCACACCTTCTAGGAAGGGTTTTCCAAAAACTCGACTATCATTTGCATATCGGGATTTCTTTTCCCTTTTTTTTATTTTTATTTTTTTTTACCGCATCATTCAGATCACTCGGGCCCACCTTCTAGGAAGGGTTTCCCGAATAACCTGGCTATCATATGCGAACCCGGAAACCTTTTTTTCTTTTTTTTTTGTGCGACTGAATTTGACATAGATTTTTTTTCCATGCCAAATTTCCTACGTACCCCTTGTTGGGGGATCAAGTCTTAACGTAGTTCTAGGCGAAACTATTTGTTTTTCCGCCTTGGAGACTACTTGATCATTTTGACACCCTTACTTGGCTTTAGGTGTCCATGATTTGGTTGAGCTTATAGAGGAGAACTTTTGACTGTTTCTTCCGGAGCTCTTGCTTTTGGTCTTTTTCATTTGGACCTTCTTGCTTTTAGACTCATCAACTTTTCTGAGTCTTTCAAATATCAGAGCTTTAGATTCTCCACTTGTCGAGGCCATATTAAGCCTTTGAAACACCGAAGGTTTGGATTCTTCATTTCTTGAAGCTAGCTTGAGTCTTTCAAATACTGAAGATTTCGGTGCGTCGCTTGTAGAGGCTAGATCAAGCCTTTTAAACACCGAAGATGTAGGAGTTCCACTTGAAGCCGTCTCGAGCCTTTCAAATGCGGACATCCTAGGCTTTATCACACTTGCAGTTAGAACACCGTTTTCGTATGAGATTTGGAAATTTTTGACACAAGCCTCATCGACAAGTTTTTGTGGAGCTTTACCCTTGAAAGAGGGTTTTAGCTTTTGCACTTGAACTTTATGCTTCTGGTGCATTTTTGAAGCTTTTGCGAAGCTTGATTTCTTTCCCTTTGATTTCTCTCTTGATTTTGAGGAGAGAATTTGCTTCTTGGAGTGAAGAGTAATCTTTTTAACTCCTGCTTCATTTTCGTCCATGTCATTGGTCCATGAGACCATACAACATTGAGCGATGTCTTTTTCATTCAAGGACTCTTCTTTTGAATTGTCATCTTTCACCAATGCTTTAAAAGGCAATGAAACTGTGGGGCTGCCCCCAGCTTCAATAGCCCTAACAAATGTTTTTTCTGTTTGAGAAGACACTTGGAGTGAGGGAGTGAACTCTTCAGTGTCTACCACTGAAATGGTATTTGATGAAGCTGCTTGAGTTGAGGATGTTGCCCCATCGATTTCAATTTCTCCTTTGTTAACCATCTCCTCTATGATGTCTTTGAAGACGTAACAATCCTTGATTGGATGACTAACGAGTTGATGATACGAGCAATATTTTAGATCACTCGTTTTGCCAACCTCTTTTGGCCTTTTTGGCTCCGGGAGTGTTAGAAGTCTAGCACTCATCAACTCATCGAATATCCCTTGTACATCGTCATCGTCAAAGGGATATTTCTTTTGCCTTCTTTCATGAAGGGCGAGTCTATAAGTTACTTAACCAATATTACTCGTCCAGATATCTCATTTTCCAGTGCAGGTTTTAAGTGAATTTCTTAAGGCTCTTGATGTTACACACCAAGCTGCACTACATCATCTTCTGAGATATGTGAAAGGAACAATTCATTATGGAATTCGATTGCAGAAAGGGTCATCAATCAAACTGCAAGCTTTTTCTGATTCTGATTGGGCTTCGTGCCCAATTTCAAGAAAATCAGTCATTGGATATGTGGTCTTGTAAACCGTGGCAACGACGCCAATTTGATTCCCTGGCAACGACGCCAATTTGATGGACGATTTTTAGTCGCGTAAACCGTATCAAAATAAAACTCAAACCTACAAACTAGTATAACAAGTAAGTAAGAGGTCGATCCCACAGAGAATCAATTATTTTTCAGCAATGTGTATTTATCAATTAGTAGAAAGGGGGGTTTTGGGTGATTGAAATAAGAAAGAAAACAAACTAAACTATAAACAAGTTGATGAAAAACAATTTAGAGAAGATCGCTCTACCTACAACTATCCATTTTATTTGGTTGAATTGATATTGTAACTTCCTCTTGTCCTTTTAATCTTCCTATGAATGCTCTTGTCCCGACCTAATATAGTTACTAGTCCAATCAGTCCTAGAAACCCTTATCAATCGAACAGTCCCTAAAGAAGGATTTAACCCAATTGATAGCTTTAAGTTCAAAGATTAACCAAGGTATTTGCAGTCCCTAAAGAGGGATTTAACAACACATCCAACTTCCTACCCATCCAATTAATTCAATCAGCCCCAAAGGGACAAGTTTGCTACTTGGGTTAAGGTTCGCAATCAGGAATCTACAAAGTAATTGAATTGATCTAACTAGTTGGCCAGACAAGATAGAACAAAACAATAAACAATCAAGTACAAAGAAGTTGAAGCATTCAAATATAGGAAACAAGGAACGAGAATTAGAAACTCACAATCAATCCAAATAAAGCTTCAAATTGCAGGCAGAATAGATGAGTTTAGTTCCTCATGGAAGACATCGCTCAAAATCTCTAAAGTGTCTGATGAAAGAATAGAATAGAAGTTGTGGAAAATAAACTAAAATTAGACTTATAAAAGATCCAAAGTCGGCCATAAAGAATATCCAACACAAACTAGGGTTTTCTTAAATTAAAACGCAGCGTTCACGCGGTGACGACCAATGCGGCGGCCGTGGCATGGATGCTGCGGCTGCGACATCAGCAGCTCTCCCATATCCCGCTGCATCCTCACTGAAGGCGGCTGCGGCATACATGCTGCGGCGGCTGCATCTGTCTTTCACGGAAATTCTGTCTTAAATTTGCTCTTCTTTTCAACAAGAAAGTTGTAGCCTTTGAAAGAGCTTTCCAATGCATGGTCATAATAGTCAATCGGACAACCGAGGCCTCCAGAAAGTGCAAAACAAGTTCAGCATGTCTGGCGACAACTTCTGCAGACTTGTTCTTCGTTTAGGTCCGCGCGCTTCTTTTTCTCAGGACCTCTTGAGATCTTCATGTAAGCTTCTTCAATCAACTAGACATTCTCATCTAATGCATCACCAACCCATGTCTCATCCTCGGATCCACAGTTACCTGAAATAATCAATAAAAATGTGTAGATTCCGACTCCACCAACATAGAGAGCAAATATGCAAATTGTACTTAATCCATGCATGAAATGCATCTTAACTAAGCTAAATGCAACCTATTATGCCTACCTAAATGCATGCTATCATGTATGTAGATGATATCATTGTTAGAGGCTCGGATATAAACCAAGTGACAGGACTCAAACAACATCTCCAATTCTCCATGACTTATTCACTATTAAGGATTTGGGAAAATTGAATTACTTCTTAGGCATAGAAGTAATTCAATCCAAAGAGTCCTTAATACTAAGTCAAAAGATGTTCTGCCAGGAGATCATCAAAGAAGCAAACATTGATGATCAAAGATCATGTGTCACACCTTTACCTTCACGATTCTAATATGAGTAAATTGATTGATGATCCAACTAGTTATAGAAGTCTTGTTGGAAAATTAAGTTACTTAACCAATATTACTCGTCCGGATATCTCATTTTTCAGTGCAGGTTTTAAGTCAATTTCTTAAGGCTCTTGATGTTACACACCAAGGTGCACTACATCATCTTCTGAGATATGTGAAAGGAACAATTCATTATGGAATTCGATTGCAGAAAGGGTCATCAATCAAACTGCAAGCTTTTTCTGATTATGATTGGGCTTCGTGCCCAATTTCAAGAAAATCAGTCATTGGATATGTGGTCTTGTATAGTGACAATCCTATTACCTGGAAATCAAAGAAACAAGCCACAGTCTCAAGGAGCTCCTCTGAAGTCGAGTATAGATCAATGAGTCAAGCTGCTGCAGAGGTTGCATGGCTCGTCAATATGCTACAAGAGCTTGGAGAAACTGATTTGAAGCCAGTCACCCTCCATTGTGACAACAAATCAACAATTCAAATTGCAAGGAACCTAGTTTTTCATGAAAGAACAAAGCATATAGAGATCGATCGTCATTTTACAAGGGAGAAAGTAATGGATGGATTATTGCAGCTCACTTATTTACATACACAAAATCAACTCGCTGATGTTCTAACGAAGGTTTTGTTGGCTACTCATCACAAAGAATTGCTTGTCAAACTGGGAATGCATCTCACAGATCCATCACTAGTTTGAGGGGGGCTGATAGTGTAGTAAACCGGGTTTTATTTTTGTTTTAGAAGTGAACCCGGTTTCCCTGTAAGGTTGTTAGTGAGGGAAAAGGCTACACATACATTTGATGTATGTATACACCATTTTTTTTTGAAAATTTATTTTTCTAGGGTTCACCATTTAAAATTTAGGGTATAATTAGTGGTTATCGAAATTTTTAGGGTTTATTCTTTATAATATGGGTATAATAGAGTTTTAAAGAAAAATTTTAGGGTTAATTTTTACAATTTTAAAAGTAGTTGATAAATTTTATAAAATTTTACACATGAAAAAAAGATACACCGGTGTATGTGTATCATCATCCGTTACTTTTATTTATTTTAAATGTAAATATATTAAACGGAAAGAAAAGATATTTGCAAAATTTTGAAAGGTCCATAGGCTAAACTAAAGACGGCCTTAGTTAGCCTTATAAGTGAGTAAGGCTCACATCCTAGGTTCCAATGGGGGTGTTTAGGACTGCGTCCTTGTGTGGATCCTATCTCTTCCAGCCACGGCTATCAGAAATCGAACACACACCTCAAGTGTAGGGTAATATACCTTCCCCTTCGACTATGCCATCAAGGAGGCTATATCACACTACACTGAGCACCCCGAAACATAAGTCTACTTGACTTACTAACAAACAATAGCCTAAAGCAGAGAAAACCCCTTTACATGTCTGATATGATCTAAATGATAGGCAACAAGCGATAAAAGGTTTCCTTAACATGAATTCCGAGGCTATGTTACTGCTGAGGTAAATGCATGGGATTAAAAAGTGGCGCTTGCATTGTCATTGTGGTCCTATTGGGGTAGGCCACTGAAATCTTCTATAAGTAGCCCCTCCTGGAGGGTGTGAGTTGAGTTGAAGATTAGAGAGCGTGAGTAGCTCAGCACTTTGTATACGTGTAGCTTTATGAGGTGTATGATCTCAGTTGGACTCTTCGTCACATCTTCAAACACCTTTTCATTTCTGGACTTCCAAATGTAGTAGACTGTTGCTCCAAGTCCAACTCTCTTAGCTTTTGAGATCCAGCCCTTTCCTTTAGCTTCTCTCTTCATCCATTTTAATGCACCTTGTTGGGTGTTCATCTCTCTCCAAATGCCTAGCCATGCTTTAACCTGTAACCAAAATTGGGAAGAAAAATTACAAGCAAAAAAGTTGTGATCCTCCATTAGTGTTCATCCTCTCGGTCGTTTTCTCCATTTCCAACAAGGTTCTTCACACCTAACTCCCTCTAACTCGCCTCTTCCAGTGCCCGGTGACCCTAACTCCCCTAACTTGCCCCTTCATGGATTTCATCCACTTCATCAACTTCCTCCAAGCATTCCTCCACGGTGTCCACGCAACTATGCAATTCCTAAAGAAGATAAAAAAAAATGTCACTCTTTAGCTTTGCAGTGCTATGTGTTATAGCAGTAGTCTTAGCTGTTGTAATGGTCAAGAACCACACGAATCTCTCCTCCATCAAATTCACAATGACCAACACTTACGTGTCGGAGATGGCTCTATCCATGAATGGGCAATTACTGATTTCCTTGAATACCAAACTGTATATTACTTCCATCGGTAAAGCCTTCAAGTACCACCTCTACGCCATTGGTTCCTTCAATGATGTGCAGATCACCCGCGTCATTCCCATCGACACCTTTGAATCCGGGCAGTCTACCTGGGCGCTTGAGATTTCACCTCCTACGGAGTTAAATGGTGGGATGTCCATATTGACGGACATCATCAACTTGATTTCCCACGAGATTCTCAAGGGCGTCTTTCATATGGATCTGTACATTTCAGGCTTCTTCAGGCTGGGAGAACATTCAAAGTACGACATTAAGGCAGTGTGCCATTTGGAGATTATCATCCAAGATGGCACACTTGAATCCAGCTTCATAGGAGGGGTCTGTGACTCCCCGGACTGCACAATTATAAGAGTTACAAAACGCAAATGATTAGGGCTGGCAAGTGGTACGAAAATTACCATACCAACCACGTACTAACCACAAACCAACTTGATAACTCCACTCCCCTTGATGAAAATCGGAATTAGTTTCAAAGGCTTTGCCGGATAATTTGTGTCAAAGGTTTTGAAGCGACAGTTGTGTTGATGAAACACAAAACCTGTATTTTATGTTATTATTATCTTATATTATTTATGTATGGTTTCCGAATATTATTATATACATTATATACTAACCATACAGCAAGGTTTCCGAAGATATCTCCTTCCTTAAGCTAAAAGACGTGAAGATCAAATCTGGTGGATCATGGCTTCGGAGTTTCCCAGAATAGAAGATTGTGAAGATTGCCATGATCTCTAATAGCCGTTGGAGAAGATTCCTTCCTCAAGTGGCGCCGATGATCTTCACTATATAAAGGAGATGAAGAAGAGAGAGAGGGACGCACTTCACGAATATCATTGCACAATCAGCCCTCAAGTTTACTTCTCTCTTCAACGTGTTCTCTCTGCTTGTTCTTAAGAGTCTTATATTTTGTTTCAAAGCATTTGAGAGATACACAGTGAGCTTATAGGATATATTTCGAGAGAGTGTTATACTCAAGAGTTTGTAACTCAGGAAGTAGACACTAGGCGATTTTCACTAAGTGTAAGAGGATTGTACTAGATAGCATAGAGAGGTGGGGCTCTTCTAGATTGGTCTAGGACTCCAAGGGAACGTGAGTTGAATAGATTGCAATTGTATAGGAGAGAGGCTTCTCGGGGATCTACTAGGATCCTAGGTCTTGTGAATCAATAAAGCCGGTTGAATCCTAGGGTTGTGGAAGAACCCTAGGCGGGGACGTAGGCCAAGTTCGTGCCGAACCTCGTTAACAATTCGTTGCGTCCTTTACTTACTGCTTTACCATATTTCTACACTTTGTTCAAATTGTTTAACTTCTGTGATTCAGGTTTTCAGAGAAAAGACTAAGTCTAATCTCAAAGGGTTTTGCACGAGCTTCAAAAGTCTTGAGACTATCTGCGAAAAACCGGCATACTCTATTCAACCCCCCTTCTAGAGTATCTTTATATTACTTTGTTTTACATTATCGAACCTTCAATTGGTATCAGAGCTTTACTCTTGTGAGTTTTCGATCATGTCTGGTGAAGCAAGCGGAGGATTTGCACAGGGAAGGTCCACAAGCAGACCGCCACTCTTTGTAGGAAACAACTTTGTCCACTGGAGATCTTTGATGAAGATGTTCATCATAGACCAAGATCTAGAGCTTTGGAACATTATAGAGAATGGTCCAAAGATTCTAGAGAAAGATGGACCAAATGATACCAAAGTTGCAAAGAAGGAGTCTGAATACAACCAAGCAGATCTTGAAACCATCTCCAAAAACTACAGGGCTATTAACTTACTCTATTGTGGTCTTAGCACTGATGAGTTTAACCGTATTTCATCTTGTAGGTCAGCTAAAGAGATTTGGGACAAACTGGTCGTCACCTATGAAGGAACGAGCCAAGTGAAGGACACCAAGATCAGTATCTTCCTTCGAAAGTATGAGCTTTTCAAAATGAAGCCTGATGAGTCTATCAAGGCCATGTTCACATGATTCACGGAAATCACCAACAACCTTGACTCTCTCGGCAAGAGCTTTACGAACGTTGAGAAAGTAAGGAAGATATTGAGGTGCCTCCCAAAAGACAAATGGGGTCCGAAAGTGACAGCCATAGAAGAAGCCCAGAATCTCACCACGCTACCCCTTGATGACTTGCTTGGGAAGCTGATCACACATGAGATGATTCTCAATGAAGACGATGGAGAACTTCCAACAAGCACTAAGAACTTGGCACTCAAGTCTAAGAAGGATGAGCCGAAAGATGTGTCTGATTCTGAAGATGAGGATGATGATGAGGATGATCCCTTTGATCTTATTACAAGGGGTCTTTCTCGAATCCTCAAGATGAAGAAGCAATTCAACAACAAGGATGAATCAGTCTTCTAAAATTCGAGGTAAGTCTCAATTCAACAAATATGAGAAGAAGACTAAACCTTTGTCTTGTTTTGAATGTGGTGAAACAGATCTTGTAAAAGACTGCCCTTAAAAGACGAAGAGCCAGTTCAAGAAAGGCGATAGATGGAAAAAGAAAGCCATGGTGCCAACTTGGAGCGACTCTGACTCAAATTCCGATGATGAAAAGGCCAACCTTTGTCTCATGGCCACAGGAGATGAATCTCATGATGAGCAACTCGAGGTAACCGTAAGAGAGCTCATGGCAAGTCCAAAAGAGGTACTATCGGAATTCCTTTCTAATATGATTGTCAATGAAGAGAAACTTATTGCCCATACTAACACTCTTATCAAGAAAACCGTGGACCAGGAAAGAACTATTGAGGAACTGTCTAGGCGGGTCAAAAGTCTTGAAACTTCTTATTCAGGTCTTGACATTAAAGTCAAGACTCTTGACTCAGAGAAATCTGAACTCAAGCAAGATCTCTCATCTCTTAGAAGTGAACATCATGTCTTAGAGAACGAGAAGATCTCCCTGAATAATAAGATTCAAGACCAACAGACAGCCCTCATAAGTTTTACCAAATCCAAAGGCACTCTTGATAGGATGTTGGGTGAGCAACAAAGTTCTCTAAACAAAAGTGGTATTGGTTACAATCCAAGGTTTTTAAAGAAGCAGCACATTACCACTTTTGTGAAGGCAAAAGGAAGCAGAACCTCTCCTATATGTCACCACTGTGCGAGAAAGGGACATGTAAGAGAGACCTGCCCCTATAGAAGAAAGGATCCTCATATTATTCGCAATACATTTCCTATTCACTTGAGAAAAGAACGAATAACGCAAGTTTGGGTCCCCAAAGGCACTATTTTACCAAATATGGTTTATCCCAATAAAGGATCTAACTTTGCTCACTGGTCTAGCCACAAAGGTTGATGTTTGTTTTGCAGGAGATCACCAAGGTGAAAGAGCACAAATGGATCATTGATAGTGGTTGCTCGAGGCATATGAGTGGGAAGAGTTCTCTCTTTCATGATCTAAAGAAGCAATCCACTGGAACAATCACTCTTGGTGACAAAGGAAAGTGTGACATCGTTGGTATTGGTAGTGTTGGGAGTGATCCTAACCATACTATTAAAAATGTTTATCTTGTTAATGGTTTGAAGTATAATTTTCTTAGTATTTCTCAACTATGTGATTATGGTAATGATGTTGGATTTAACAAGAAAAGATGTTTAGTGTGCAGAGAAGATACAGGTGAAATAGTTCTAATTGCCTATCGTTATAACAACATCTATGTCGTGAATGCTGAGCAAGTGGCACAAGGAAGCTTAACTTGTCTAAAGGCTTTGACGGACGATCCAAAGCTCTGGCACAGGAGACTCGGTCATGTGAGTCCACTACAGAAGCTTGTGTCCAAATGGCTTGTAAGAGGACTACTTGAGATGGACTTTAAAGGTATTGAGATGTGCAAAGCATGCACACGAGGTAAACAAACACGTAGCTCTTTCAAACCCAAAAAGGTTGTAAGTACTTCTAGACCCCTTGAACTTTTACATATGGATTTATGTGGTCTTATGCGAGTCAAATCTCCCAATGATATAAAGTACATGCTTGTTTTCATATTTGATGAATGCAATGACGGTTCTTTGAGTGAAAGTGTTGCAGATTTAGATCTTAACATCCATACAGAGAACGAGGATGGTGATGATGCTGCTATCAAGAACACAAAAAAAGAGGAACATGCAGGATCAGATTCTCAACACTGAAGAATTGGCCCAAGGTGTTGAAGATTCGTCCAAAGCCCTTGGTGTCCAATCCAATAGTGTTGAAGCGTCAGAAACTGCTGTAACTGAACCTAACAGGACCACGGAGTCAGATGTACCACAAGTCAATCCTACTGGTGTGACGAATCAAGGAGCTGAGACTAGCAAAAGAAAATTCAAATACTCCTCATCACACTCATTAAAGGATATCATTTCTGACCCTACTTCTAGTGTTCAAACTCGTTCTAAACTTAAAGATCTTTGTGCTTTTCACGCGTTTGTTTCTCTTATTGAGCCAAAGAAGGTAGATGAGGCACTTCAGGAGCCAGACTGGATCATTGTTATGCAAAGTGAGCTTAATGAATTTGAAAGGAACAAAGTCTGGACCTTGAAGCCTAGGCCAAAGCATCAATCAGTCATTGGAACACGATGGGTATTTCGAAACAAGCTAGATGAGAATGGTAAGATTGTGAGGAACAAGGCAAGGCTTGTTGCTCAAGGCTACAATCAAGAGGAAGGTATTGACTACGAGGAGACCTTTGCTCCCGTAGCCAGGCTTGAAGCCATTCGCATTTTATTAGCATTTGCATCTTTTATGAGCATAAAGTTATATCAAATGGATGTCAAGTGCGCTTTTCTCAATGGTTTCTTAGAAGAAGAAGTATATGTAGCTCAACCCCCAGGTTTTGAAAGTTCAGAATTTCCCAATCATGTTTATAAACTTGACAAAGCGCTTTACGGTTTGAAACAAGCCCCAAGAGCTTGGTACGAGCGCTTGTCAAAATACCTTTTAGAAAATGATTTTAAAAGGGGGTTGATCGACAAGACTCTTTTTATCAAGACCAAAGGAAAGGACATTTTGGTTATTCAAATTTATGTTGATGATATATTATTTGGTGCTACTAACACATCTTTGTGCAAGGAATTTTCTGACATCATGTGCAGTGAATTTGAGATGAGCTTGATGGGTGAACTCAACTTCTTTTTGGGATTACAAGTTCATCAATCCAAGAAAGGGATCTTTGTCAACCAAAGCAAGTACACTAAGGATCTCTTGAAGAAGTTTAAGATGGATCAATCCAAAGCAGCCAAGACTCCCATGAGCTCAACATTGTCTCTAGATCAAGACAAGACTGGAATAAGTGTCAATCAAAAGGAGTATCGAGGAATGATTGGATTGTTATTATATCTCACGGCTAGTAGACCTGACATCATGTTTAGTGTTTGCATGTGTGCTAGGTTTCAAGATGATCCTAAAGAATCTCACCTCGTGGCTGTGAAGAGGATCTTTCGATATCTCAATGGCACTAAGGAGCTTGGACTATGGTACCCAAAGCAAAAGGATTTCACATTAATTGGATATTCTGATGCAGATTTTGCAGGCTATAAGGTGGATAGGAAGAGCACATCAGGATGTTGCCAATTCTTAGGAGCATCCTTGATCAGTTGGCACTCAAAGAAACAAAACTCAGTCGCTCTATCCACTGCAGAAGCTGAATACATTGCAGCTAGAGCCTGTTGCTCCCAAATCCTTTGGTTAGCTCAACAAATGCGAGATCTCGGCATCAACCTCAAAGGCATTCCCATTAAGTGTGACAATACAAGTGCCATCTCCATTACAAAGAATCATGTTCGGCATTCAAGGACCAAACATATTGATGTAAGGCATCATTTCATTAGAGACCATGTCGAAAAAGGTGATGTGTCCATATCCTTTATTTCAACTGATTATCAATGGGCTGACATTTTTACTAAGCCTTTGGCAGAGGACAGGTTCACCTTCATTAGACGTGAGATCGGAATGCTTAACAGGGATGCACTTTCGTAGGGGGAGCTTTCCCTTTACGAAAGATAACTTCTACTCAATGTCAAGATCCTTGAACCTCATTTCAAAGGTTGTGAACTGAACAGTAGAGTACATATAACGGATCATATATTTGGTTGATATCTTTTTAGATATTTGATCAAATATCGTTTTAATGGATTTTAACCTTCTTTATCTGTTACCGATCTTATTTTTGAAAAATCCTTTTATTTTATCCGAGTATATTTTATTATGGAAATTATTTTAAATCGGATAAATATCTTCTTTTCTTGCCTTTAAGAATTGAAAGGATCTTTTTAAAATTTGAACTTTTGGTTACTGGTTTACCCTCCTCCCTTTGTTGAAAGACAAAAAGGGGGAGATGATTTGATGATGGTTTAGACTTTGAAACTGCAGTGAACCAAGGGTCTTGGAAGACCTTGTTCTGTTTTACTTTATTGGATATTTCTCGTTGACTTTATGATCCAACATTTGTCTAACCCTTGCAAGTACTTAGTCCGATTTTGCTTATGATATATCTGTTTGACTAAGTTGTATTGATGTACAGGTTTTGTCTTTCATCAAGGGGGAGATTGATAACTCCACTCCCCTTGATGAAAATCGGAATTAGTTTCAAAGGCTTTGCCGGACAATTTGTGTCAAAGGTCTTGAAGCGACAGCTGTGTTGATGAAACACAAAACCTGTATTTTATGTTATTATTATCTTATATTATTTATGTATGGTTTCCGAATATTATTATATACATTATATACTAACCATACAACAAGGTTTTCGAAGATATCTCCTTCCTTAAGCTAAAAGACGTGAAGATCAAATCTGGTGGATCATGGCTTCGGAGTTTCCCAGAATAGAAGATTGTGAAGATTGCCATGATCTCTAATAGCCGTTGGAGAAGATTCCTTCCTCAAGTGGCGCCGATGATCTTCACTATGTAAAGGAGATGAAGAAGAGAGAGAGAGGGACGCACTTCACGAATATCATTGCACAATCAGCCCTCAAGTTTACTTCTCTCTTCAGCGTGTTCTCTCTGCTTGTTCTTAAGAGTCTTATATTTTGTTTCAAAGCATTTGAGAGATACACAGTGAGCTTATAGGATATATTTCGAGAGAGTGTTATACTCAAGAGTTTGTAACTCAGGAAGTAGACACTAGGCGATTGATTCACTAAGTGTAAGAGGATTGTACTAGATAGCATAGAGAGGTGGGGCTCTTCTAGATTGGTCTAGGACTCCAAGGGAACGTGAGTTGACTAGATTTCAATTGTATAGGAGAGAGGCTTCTCGGGGAGCTACTAGGATCCTAGGTCTTGTGAATCAATAAAGCCGGTTGAATCCTAGGGCTGTGGAAGAACCCTAGGCGGGGACGTAGGCCAAGTTCGTGCCGAACCTCGTTAACAATTCGTTGCGTCCTTTACTTACTGCTTTACCATATTTCCGCACTTTGTTCGAATTGTTTAACTTCTGTGATTCAGGTTTTCAGAGAAAAGACTAAGTCTAATCTCAAAGGGTTTTGCACGAGCTTCAAAAGTCTTGAGACTATCTGCGAAAAACCGGCATACTCTATTCAACCCCCCTTCTAGAGTATCTTTATATTACTTTGTTTTACATTATCGAACCTTCACAACTATGTTGGCAACCACGCTTGTGGTAACCGACATTATGGTAACCATCGTGGTAGTAACCACGTGAAGGTGCTACGGTAATGGTAATGAAATCTGAATACCATGGTTACTAAGTATTTATATATGTATATATGTATATATTTAATGTTTTATTGTTTTTACCTTTAAACTTTAAGTTTTTAATTTTAAGTGTTTACTTTATATCGTTTAACCCTTGAAAAGGGATCATAAACAAACAAGCGCGAACGAGCTTTATCATTCCTTTGTTGGCCCAATATTTTAGGAAAACAAAGAAAGTACCCAATTTCCAAGTGCACTCACTGTTCACTTCACGCCACAGAGAACCATTTCTTCCCCAACAGTGGCCGACGAAGCACCCCCGACGCATCCATCGGCAGAGGAATCCCCCAACCCCCAACACCGCAGCCGAACCGTCGTTGGACGAGGCGACGCCGGAAAATGAACAACAACCAGCTCCGATTGAGGTGGCCGCTACCGGAGAGCTATGTTCCGAGGCGAAAGCGGAGGAATCAGTGGTTGAATCCAGAAGTGGCGGCAAGAGTTTCATCCAACCGGTTGTGTCGTTCAAGGAGGAGAGCTACTTCGTGTCGGATCTATCCGAATCGGAGAGGCGCGCTCTCAAGGAGATGAAGAAGCTCGTGCGCGAATCCGTCGCCGATTCAACTCCGCGAGAAGCTCAAGGAGAAGCAGCAGCAGAAAAGAACCCTCTTCCGATGATCGCAGTGGCAGACCTAGGGGGGTCCTAGGGGGTCACGTGACCTCCTCCTCATCCGACAAATTACCTAGGTGTATTCTCCTCGTCGATAGCTTCGTTTTGATGTATAATACGCCCTAATCCGACATCTGAGTAAAAAGTTATGAATGTTTGAAAATTACAGTTGTATTAATCCCTTTAGTTTTATTTCAATATACTATAATACTTTAATATTTTACATAAATTGACATTCACATATGATAATTCATCTCGAGAGCTTCGAAACCATAGGTTATATTACTTATTTTGAGAATATGGTAAGAAGTTACGCAAGTTTAATTTTTTTTATATCTAGTTATACATTATTACATGTTAATAATGCAATGTTTATTTATTGCGTTTTCTATCTTAATTTTTAATTTTTTATCCTTATTTTCGTATTATATATTTGTAGCATTTTCGAAACCTTAGGTTGACACTAGTTTGTACTATCGATCACGTTGTGTTTTGCGATTTTTTTCTCGATCTTATTGTCGACTAGTATGGTGACCCCCCGCTAAAAACTTTATGGGTCCGCCACTGGATGATCGAATCCATCCGAATCGGAGAGGCGCACTCTCAAGGAGATGACGAAGCTCGTGCGCGAATCCGTCGCCGATTCAGCTCCGCGAGAAGCTCAAGGAGAAGCAGCAGCAGTAGAAAAGAACTCTCCGATGATCGAATCCGCGCTGCAGGAGGAAGAAAGGAGGACGGATCCGAGAATTAGGGCTGTTGGGCCCGATTTTAACTTCTTAGGCCCATTTTCATTCACTTTAAGCACCATTTTTATTTTAACACTTTGTAATTTTTACCTTTTTGATGTTTGTGATTCTTGTGTATTCGTTAAATTCTTTTTGTTGTGAAAATTTGAGAGAATATACCTTTTTCAGTTTTTATTTTGTTAACTATATTCTTTAGCTTTTCTTTTTAGTAATGATACTTTTTTAGAGTAAATTTTACCTATATACCCTTAAAATGGAATTTTCATCTTTTTAAAATTTTAAAAAGTAAATATATATATATATATATATATATATATATATATATATATATATATATATATATATATATATATATATATATATATAGATAGATAGATAGATAAGGTTGTTTAGATTATAGATATGATGATTGTTTACAAGGTTACGTTTATTAAAAGGGGCCTTTAGTGAATTATCCATAAAAATTGGCTAAATTAGAGGAATATCCATATATCTGAAAATTTTGCAAAAGTGTCCATCCCCCTTGCCCCCCCTGCCCCCCTCGGTGCCCCCAAGGCCCCCCCTCGCGCGCCCAGATTTTTAAAATTTTTTTTTTTTTAAATTTACATGTCAGCACTTTTAGATTTGCAACTATAATCCGATGTTATGCAAATATAATATTATGTTATGCAAGCTTAAAAAACCTTATGGGAAGAATATGCAAATGCATTTGTATTTTAAAATTGCATTAATATATCTTATTTGCACATAAGCAAATCGCTCTACCATTTATTGACCTAAGAGGCTTTAAAATTGCATTAATGTCAAACCCGATGTTGCTGACACCGACATTCCTGACACCGTTGACACTGACATTGTTGACATTGCTGGCACTGCTGACACTGTCACCACTAACATTGCGAACACCACTAACATTTTTCGTATCAGCGTTGACGTTAATGTCGGCTAACGCTGACATCGGAGATGCTGACGCTCATGTTGGATGACGATGATGTCGGCTAACACCGACATCGGAGATGTTGACGCTGATGTCGACTGACGTCGACGTCGAATATGCTTTTTTCCGTGTCAGAAGCAATGATGTTGACATTGTTGATACCAACATCGGAGATGCTGACATTGATGCTAACATTGCTGACGTCAGACGGCCTGACACTCCTAACGTTGACATCAGAGATGATGACACTAATGTTGATGTTGCTGACGTCAACATCGGAGATGTTGACGCTGCTAACACTGACATCATAGCTGTCGACGTCAGCCGACATCGATTTTGCGAACACTGTTGACGTCGACGTCGAAAATGCTTTTTTTGTGCCAACACTTCTTTTTTTTCGTGTAAGCACTAATATTGTTACACTGCTGACACTGTCACCATTAATATTGCGAACACCACTAACATTTTTCGTGTCAGCGCTGACGCTGATGTCGGCTGACGCCGACATCGGAGATGCTGACGCTGCTGACATTAATACTGATCAGTATAAAAGAAAGTACAGTTGTGCTACTATTATGTAGTACCTATGCAAACCTCAGATGCTGCTGACAAGTATTAGTTGAGCTCAATCTAAGGTGTTGGTTGAATGGCTTCTAATGTAAAATGCAGTGAGATGTTGTGTTAGTAGCTTGTAATGATTATGCACAACCAAAATCTGATTTTGATGTCAGAATGAATTGAATTACTGCAAAAATCTATTACACTGCTGACGTTTGATATAATGAAGTCAAATTTGTGCATTCGGCACAAATTTAGATTGAAATTTATGAAGTTAGTACTCTTTGTATTGAAACTAAAAATAAATTAGTAGTGATAAGTCTAAAAGAAAGAATAGTTGTGCTACTACTAATTAATACTTATGCAAAAATCTGGTGTTGTTGACAAGTGATAGTTGAGCTCGGTCTAATGTGTTGGTTGAATGGCTTCAAATGCTAAAATGCAGTGAGATATTGTGTTACTAGCTGGTAATGATTATGCACAACCAAAATCTGATTTTTGATTTTAGAATGAATTGAATTAATGTAAAAATATGTTATAGTGCTGACATTTGATGTAATTAAGTAAAATTTGTGCCTTCGGCACAAATTTAGATTGAAATTTATGAAGTTACTACTCTTTGTATTGAAACTAAAAAGAAATTAATAGTGATCAGTATAAAAGAAAGACCAATTGTGCTACTATAATGTAGTACCTATGCAAACCTTGGATGCTGCTGACAAGTATTAGTTGAGCTCAATATAAGGTGTTGGTTGAATGACTTGTAATGTAAAATGTAGTGAGTTGTTGTGTTAATAGCTTGTAATGATTATGCACAACCAAAATCTGATTTTTGATTTTAAAATGAATTCAATTAATGTAAAAACCTGTTACAGTGTTGACATTTGATGTAATTAAGTCAAATTTGTGCCTTCGGCACAAATTTAGATTGAAATTTATGAAGTTACTACTTTTTGTATTGAAACTAAAAAGAAATTAATAGTGATCAGTATAAAAGAAAGAACAGTTGTGCTACTATTATGTAGTACCTATTCAAACCTCGGATGTTGCTGACAAGTATTAGTTGAGCTCAATATAAGGTGTTGGTTGAATGACTTCTAATGTAAAATGCAGTGAGATGTTGTGTTAGTAGCTTGTAATGATTATGCACAACCATAATCTGATTCTGATTTCAGAATGAATTGAATTACTGTAAAACTCTGTTACACTGCTGACGTTTGATATAATGAAGTAAAATTTGTGCCTTCGGCACAAATTTAGATTGTAATTTATGAAGTTACTACTCTTTGTATTGACACTAAAAATAAATTAGTAGTGATAAGTCTAAAACAAAGAATAGTTGTGCTACTACTAATTAATACTTATGCAAAAATCTGGTGCTGTTGACAAGTGATAGTTGAGCTCGGCCTAATGTGTTGGTTGAATGGCTTCTAATGCTAAAATGCAGTGAGATATTGTGTTACTAGCTTGTAATGATTATGCACAACCAAAATCTGATTTTTGATTTTAGAATGAATTGAATTAATGTAAAAATCTGTTATAGTGCTGACATTTGATGTAATTAAGTAAAATTTGTGCCTTCGACACAAATTTAGATTGAAATTTATGAAGTTACTACTCTTTGTATTGAAATTAAAAGGAAATTATTAGTAATCAGTATAAAAGAAAGACTAGTTGTGCTACTATTATGTAGTACCTATGCAAATCTCGGATGCTGCTGACAAGTATTAGTTGAGCTCAATCTAATGTGTTGGTTGAATGGCTTCTAATGTAAAATGCAGTGAGATGTTGTGTTAGTAGCTTGTAATGAATATGCACAACCAAAATCTGATTTTTGATTTTAGAATGAATTCAATTAATGTAAAAACCTGTTACAGTGCTGACATTTGATGTAATTAAGTCAAATTTGTGCCTTCGACACAAATTTAGATTGAAATTTATGAAGTTACTACTCTTTGTATTGAAACTAAAAAGAACTTGATAGTGATCAGTATAAAAGAAAGAACAGTTTTGCTACTATTATGTAGTACCTATGCAAATCTCGGATGCTGATGACAAGTATTAGTCGAGCTCAATATAAGGTGTTGGTTGAATGACTTCTAATGTAAAATGCAGTGAGATGTTGTGTTAATAGCTTGTAATGATAATGCACACCCAAACTGTGATTTTGATTTTAGAATGATTTGAATTAATGTAAAAATCCGTTACACTGCTGACATTTGATGTAATGAAGTATGATATGCAAATATAAATTGACGATATGCAAATATAAGTTGATGATATGCAAATATAAATTGATGATATGCAAATATAAGTTGATGATATCCAAATATAACTTGATGATATGCAAATTTAAAAATAAGTTGGGGAAATACAAATTGATGTTGTGAAAATGTATGATTATAATATGCAAATATAAATTGATGGTGTGCAAATGTAAAAGTATGATATACAATTATAAATTGATGATATGCAAATATAAGCACTAGTACGAACCTACTAATTAAGAGCGGTTTTTTTATAGGGAAGGACAGCGCTTATTGAAATGATGTTAACTGAAGCGCTAAGAGCATTTGTAAGAGCGGAAATAAAAAAGCGATGTAAAAAAGCACAAGGACAACACGTTTTTTGTGAAAACCGCTTTCAAACTTCTTTTTTCTAAATAAAAAAAAATGCTAAAGGACATCGGTTTTTAATAAGAACCGTTGTCTATCGTTTTTTTTTTAAAAAAAAAGAAGCATCACACAGCGGCTAATACTGATAACCGATGTCTAGGGTTGGTATGGTAATCGAAAATTACCATACCAACCGATTACCAACCGTACCAACAGGTCATTGGTACCAAGAAGTCGGTAACCGACTGAATTGGTAACCGAAGTCTCGGTACCAAGGATAGTCGGTACGGTAACGGTATGGGCAACCCAAATACCGTGGTACCGTTGGTACCGAATATATATTTAATTTTTTTTTAAAAAATAAAATATATATTTTATTTTAAAATAAAAAATAAAATACCGTGGTACCGTTGGTACCAAGGATAGTCGGTTCGTTTTCAAGTATAATCTGTCATTGGTACCATCGGTACCGATGGTACCACAGTGTATAAAACGAAAATCGAATAATTAAAATAGTGGCTTCGGTTACCACGGTACCGACATTCGGTAACCGATACTTTCGGTACCAAGAGTTTCGGTACCGAAACTATTCGGTTGGTACGTGGTACAGAAAATCCCATACCGAGGGGTATCGGTACGGTACGTGGTAATGAAAAATTTACCATGGTACCGTACCGTGCCAACCCTACCGATGTCTATATAGTTTTTATTTTTTATTTTTTGCCACCAGCCAATATATACATCTAGCAATATATCCCTCTTATAAATATACATAATCCACTACACCGGGTATTCAAATGAACCCACAAAATCAATTTTCACGTGAGTTACCAAATACTTGAATTCTCACAATGAAAATGAAATGCATCAATTTCTACAGTAATTCTTCATACAAGGACAAATTTTAAATTCAATGTGGTCAAGGTTTTCTTACAGAAACAGTGATAACTCCTTCCTTCCCAACTTTCTCCACCCCTCTTGCAATAAGCTCGCCAATTTCATATCTCCATTAGCAGAGATGGTTGCAACCTGCTAGAATGATATAACAGTTGTTTAAAAAAAGGCAAGTAGAATAGACAGCCACATAATAATAAACATGGCAGCAATAGATGCTGCCCAAACACTAGTGCAAACACCTATCTATCTATATTCAAAGAGTAATAATCACATTAAGTTCTTCAATAATATTTCAAGCAAAACACTAAAATCACTCAATTCCTATTTTTGACATATTTCTCTCTCTTCTATCCCAAAAGACTTAGATGGTCCACCAACACCCCAGTTCAATTCAGTATGCAATCAGCTATCAGGTTCACAGTTCCCTCATTATAAAGGCAATTTCTATCCCTTCATTTCACATAAAAAAAGAGGGTTAATTCCAACAATTAGCACAACTTATCAGATAAAGCATATAGAAGAAGGTAGAACCTGCGCAATTTCATTTGATGTGCTTTCACTGCCCTGCTTTTCAGGTCTGATACAACAACATTGACAGCCATGTTGATCCCACTCAGTAAATCCATGGCATTCACACCTGTAGCTATGGATTTTCAGCCTTCCATTAATATCGCCTGGGTCAACACGGTTGCACAAGTTGTGCTTGAAAAAGCAAGGATGAGATCCTTAGCTCACTCCTTAAATGTAATTATCTCTTATCGAACACAAAAGATACAACATAGTAGCACTAACATGAAGAGATTGATATCAAATACCATGACACGATGGAATGCAACACTTTTCAAGGATTATTAAGTCTCCAGTCCTATCAGAATGACCAATGGTGATAGAAGATTTCCGATAATAAAAAGATGGTATTCTTTATTTTAGTACAATGTCATGACTAGATAATAACTAATTTCAGTTCTTGCAAGTTTATAATTTAGAAGGAATGCATAAATGGAAAATGTGTAAGTACCATCTCCTCCAACAGTATTTGTCGCCTTTGCAACCTGCTTTACAAGTTCTGCACCAACATAAACCAAAATCTTTGATCAATTCCATGTGCAAACAAATCACCTCTAACATCTCTAGCTAATACTCTTTTGATTGGTATTTAAGCTTTTTGTGCAAGAACAAAAAAATTTGCTATGATTTTTAGCATTCTGAACTCCAAATGTAATGAACTCTTCAACCCCATTCTCATAGTCTATGGTCAAACCAGCCGAAAGGCATAAGACAGAACACTAATATCTTTTAAAATCTCAAATTAACTCAGAGATAGTAACATAAAAACATAAGTCGGTAAGCAATACAACAGAAAGGTCACCATATGCAGGAAATTCTAACCTGGTAATCTAGGCCAGAACATATACCAAGGATCCGATGTCTTGTGGTTTGGGGTTTATCAGCGACGATGGAGAGGTTCTGACCAACCATTTGGTTCGAAAGGGTGCTTTTTCCAACATATGGCTATCCAACTACGGCAACATATCCTGTCAGTTCAACCACGAGCTCAATAAAACATATAACATCGCAGTACATTATAGCCTTCTTTAAATGAATGCATGCAAGTAAAAGAAATTTTCTACGTAGGACATTCCTGAAAGCACAAAATATGCTACTCATTCTTCTTCAACTACAAGAAACATAAAAAACAAAGGAAACCTGCAATGCCTTTTGTCTTATTACATTTCTATTACCAACATTCGCCTCGTACTCACAAAAAATTTCATGGTGAAGCTATCAAATTCACAGGTATCATCATCACTGTCAATTTGTCCACAAAAATATCACCTACAAGACAAAAAAAAAATCACCTAGCCAGAGGTATCATCGAATGGTTAACACACTTAAACTAACATAAATTCACCACAAAAAATAGATTGTTGATGGTGCAGCAGTGAATACTAGGAGTTCATCGCCAACTGTTTCCAAGTTCTTCCTAATTTGCGAGTTTGAAACCTAAAACTCAACCATTACAAAGAAGAAAGAGAGGGGAAGTCGAGAAGCAACTAACCGAGACGGTGATTGGGATGAGAACCACAGTCCAGCTCCTCCATTTCATAATCGTCAAGCAAAGCCATGTTTCTGTCCGGCTTCACACTCAAAGAGAGAAACGACGCCGAAGGGTCGGAATCTGACATAGATTCTTTCGGCTGGTCTTCCTCTGCTGTATACTTGGCCAATTCGGCTTCTAGGCCTTCCAATTCATCCACTTCCTCCGAAATCCATCGTTGACGTCAAAAATCACTCGGCTTCTCTAGGGGTACCGAAAGTTTTCGGTCCCTGATTGGGGTTGGTAGGTGCTCGTCGGTAGGCGAACAGGGGGTCGGAAGTTGGGAGGCTAGTCGAAAGCAGCCCTCGTCGACGGCTAACAGGTAGACGACCTCCAATCCGGCTAGATGTAGGAGAAGAATCGGCCGCCTGTACGTACTACTGTATTAGGGCTTTGGAGAAGATCGATCAATTGGGGCAAAGCAAATTAGGGGCAGCTTTTTTTCCTAAAAAAAATTATTTACGTGCTTTTTTTTTCAACTTTGCTCCAATTTTCTTTTTTTTTTTTCGAAATGGAGGGCAAGCAATTTGTGTTTATCGGGTTTTTCTCGTAGACAGCGCTTTTTTAATAAAAAACGCTAAGAAATATGTTACATTAATAGCGCTTGTTTTATATAAGCGCTATGCTTTAATAAAATATTTTTTTAATAAAAAACTAAATACATTCACAGCGCTTATTTAGAAAAAGCGCTATGCTTCCCATAAATTAACTACAGTTTTAAATAAGCGCGGTTAAATTTTCGCTATTAATTAGTCAATTTGTACTAGTGAAGATTAAAATATGCAAATATAAATTGATGATATGCAAATGTAAAAGTATAATATGCAATTATAAATTACTAGAAAATTTTGTAAATTACTAGAATTATTATGAATTTTAGCCTATGCGGGATTCGAACCCACGTATTTGCGCATAAGCACATCACTCTACCATTGAGCTAAAAGGCTTTTAATTATATTATAACATAACATTCAAATAAACAAATAAGAGTTATGTTCGCGCCACAACCAAAAAAGGAGAAAAAAAAAGTAGGAACTCTTAATAAACAGTACAAATTTGTATACACATTTGCACAAAAAGAGGTCATGTTAACACACAATTAGAAATAAAAAAAACATATCTATCAACTTGAATTGTTGGAATTCATATTAAAATGTGAATATAAATATTTTAAAACTTAATTTTTTTGCAGATTACAGATTTTCACAGATTACAGATTGTTTTACAGATTTTCACAGATTACAGATTTTTTTACAGATTTTCACAGATTACAGATTTTCACAGATTACAGATTATAGATTTTTTTCAGATTATAGATTTTCACAGATTACAGATTTTTTTGCAGATTACAGATTTGCACAAATTACAGTTTTTCACAGATTACAGATTTTTTTACAGATTTTCATAGATTACAGATTATAGATTTTTACAGATTACAGATTTTCACATAGCACAGATTACAGATTACAGATTTTTTTACAGATTACTGATTTCACATATTACAGATTTTTTACAGCTTGTACAGATTTTTTTTCCTGATTATAGATTTACAGCTTCTGCATGAATGATGACAGATTTACAGCTTCTGTTTACATATTTTTTGCTACACAAGCATGTCACCACACAAGCATCAGCAGCTGCTCGTAAAAAAAACTCTTCAAAACCTTGCTATGTTCTCACATAACCAAAAAAAAAGAAAAAAAGAAAAAAGAGGAAGGTAATTTTAAAAAAAAGTTGAAAAATAAGAAGTTTATATTGTGCAAATATAAGTTACTGTTATGCAAATATAACTTCATGATATGCACATATAAACAACTGTTATGCAGATATAACAATCTGTTATGCAAATTGAAACTGCTGACACCGGATGTCAGCAAGATTGTTATTCCCTCTTAATTTTAAGCAAATAATGTGAAAAAAAAATAGTAAAAGATAAAGTTTTTGCCCATCAACGGCTAAATGTAAACATTTAGGCTAAATGTCAACATTGAAGCTAAATGTCAACATTGAAGCCAAATGTCAACATTTAAGTTACAACAGATACAACAATAGAAGATGAAATTCAGAAGCTACAACAGCCCCTAAAAGAGACCCAAAATAAGCAAAAGCAAGATGCAAGTGAAATTCAGAAGCTACAGCAGCCCCGAAAAGAGATCCGAAATCAGCGGAAGCAAGATGCAAGCAAAAATCAGAAGCTACAGCAGCCACAAGATGATACAACAACAGAACCCTAAAACCATAAACTCTCTACGACCTAGAACCATAAACTCAAAATCCCAAAGGGGAAAAAGAAATAATTTCAGAATGACAAGAGGGCTCCTGCACTTATAGAGACTGATAAAAGCATAAGCTATATTTGCACAAGAGATCATGTTAGCACACAATTAAAAATTAAAAAAGAACCTATAAATCTACTTGAATTGCACAAAAAGAGACAATGTCAACACACAATTAGAAATAAAAAAGAACTTATACATTCTGACAAAAAAAACATATACATCAACTTGAATTGCACAAAAAGAGACAATGTCAACACACAATTAGAAATAAAAAAGAAACATGTCAACACACAATTAGAAATGAAAAAGAAACATGTCAGCACACAATTAAACTTTGTAAAGCTACTAGCTAATATCTCTATATAAGTTAGAAATCTCAAGGCACTTCAATGTAAATATACAAACACGTTATTAAATAGGAAAAGTGGAACCAAACCCTAGTTGTTAAGCAATAAAAATAAAATAACAAAATTGTTGATATTGTCGAAAAAAAACATAAAACCGATGTGGCAAAAGTACGAGGCATAAAAAAGATGTTGGACATTATGAGCAGAACAATGCAACTTAATTATCCTGGTAAAACCTGTGGATTAGAACCTAGTGCACATGTGTGACTAGCAATTAGCACATGAATTTAAAATATATTCATTTCACTCATCTATAGTACCTAATAAACAAATACAACTACCCTTTCAACAAGAACAGCTAAGAAATAGTTTAAAGATATGTTACCCTCAAACTTGTAACATCAGCAAGAAGCCTATAGAAAGCAGATGAAGGGGACTACATGTAATGTCACACAAGTTATGAATAATATTGTTCCTTGAATGCTTTATTTTTATCAGGTTAAAATATATTTGATACAGCTTAAACAGCAGACATCAGTTTCATAAACTACGTCTTGAGATCCTAAACAGTCCAATCAAATTTGTCCTGCTTAATACTCCGTAGCATGTCTGGTATTAATAGGATCGAGAAATGGAGTAGAATGATGCTAATGCTACTTATCAAAATATTAAACTTACACTAGAGTACTAGCACTTGACAGAGATATAGTTCAAAGAGCGGCACAGGACCGAGCTCTTCACCGAACGGCGCCGCCCTACTCCAATCCAACAAATTGAGGCCGAGAAACCCTAGGAAGGAGACCGGAGAGGCGCTCTCTGCTGGTGGAGGAGGCGGCGATTCAATGGCAGCGGTGGTTCTGAGCGATGAGCGAGGAGGAAGAGAGCGGAGATGGAGAAGATTCACATATTGGGGATTCGGCGCCAGAAGGCTCCAACCGTCTGCGATTGGGGCAACTATTGCGGCTGGGAGAAGGTCGCCATTGATGGAGGAACGAGGAGGAGGACGAATCGAGAGACAAATTAGGGATTCTGAGTAAACAACCGTAGTAGAAGGAAGGGCAATATCGTCAATTAACCATCCGAAATTAGAAAAGTGGACATTCCACTAATTTTTACAAAAGCTAGGACAAACCTCAAATTAGGGCGAAAATTTGTGCCTTCGACACAAATTTTCTCTTATTAAAATGGGAAATTATTCAGATTATTAATTTGCACAGACGTTACTTGTTCAATTCAGATGAATGGTGGGTAACACACTTGCACGTAAGAACTTGGCCATGGAAAGGCACGATCACATACAATTAACTGTATTAAGATGGTGACAATATTTTTTCCTAATTGTATTAGGAATTTAAAAACACCATCAACAAAAGAATCCCAAAATTACGGTGTATGTTGGCATAGTTGGCATAGGGAGATTGCTAATTGTAACCCTAGATTAGTGTAATCTATTGAAACCGATTGTAATCTATTGTAACCAATTGTAACCCGGCCTAGAGTAGTGTAACTTATTGTAACGACATTCTTGAAATCTTATTATTCTTAAACCCTATTTTACTTTAGTTAAAAGAGCATTCTTGAGACCTAATTTATCCTACAAGAAACTTAATTATTGTAATCATCTTACCTTTCTAATTGTATTAGGAATTTAAAAGCATCGTCAACATAGGAATCCCAAAATTGCGGTGTATGCTGGCATTTGGAGATTGTTAATTGTAACACTAGATTAGTGTAATATTTTGAAACCTATTGTAACATATTGTAACCTATTGTAAGGCATTCTTGAAACCTCAGTATTCTTAAACCCTATTTTGCTTTACTTGAAAGAGTATTTTTGAGACCTAATTTATTCTAAAAGAAACCTAATTATTGTAACTATTGTTGTGTTCATATTGTCACAATTCTAGTATTATTATTGTAAACATTGAAAATATCACAATTCAATCAATGACAACACAAATAGATGAGTTTACGTAATACAGTATTAATCATGTGAATGATCCAAGTACACAAGGTGTAAATAAGGAACCAACCACTTCAATCAATTAAAAAACTATACGGATTCAAAGGAGTTGCTTTGACAAAATTTCCACGCCATGGAATCAAATTGAATGCATGGGGATCCAATTAAGTTTTAATCGATTAAAAAAGATGGAGATTGTTAATTAGTTACTCCATGTAATTTATGTGGTTCAAGGAAGATTTTTGATGGACAAATCAGTCATTAACAAAAAAAAGGTACATTTAGCAAAATAAAAACTTTAGGAGTCTAATTACTCAAAAAAAATTTAAAAAGGGTATATTCACCTAATTATCCCAATTTTTTTTGCTTTATATAAAAATTCTAGCTAGAAATTCTAATTTTGCTACTTACGAAAATGGTTGCAATTTGTTGTGGTCAATTCATATAGCTGTATTATCAAGTGTTTTGGTTATTTGATTGATGTCCATTGTTTCCAATTTAATGCATTTTAGTGCTGTGTGACTTTTGCGTGTTGACCTGGTATCTATGGGAGGTAAGATGGCACGTTAAAATTGTGGTATTTGAGTTGAGTATCATAGCTTTTTTCTTAGAATAAAATATTATAAAAGGTGGGAGAACCAATAAAGTGAGTATCTTACTATGATACTCACCTCACATAACGTTTTTGGTTTAACAAAAAATCTGACTTTTCTTTTAAAAAATTAGCTAGGGTACTTGGAGTACCATGGATAAAGATGGTCTAAGACCATCTTTAACAATGGTACTCATAGTACCATAGTTAATTTAAAACATAAAAAATAAAATAAAATTTCAGATTTTTTATTAAACCAATGTAATTATGTGAGAGGAGTATCATACATATGATACTCACTTTATTGGTTCTCCCCCACTTTTGCATTTTTGATTTTTTTAATAGGTTATGATACTCAACTAGAATACCACCATTAAAGGGAGGTTGTTACACTTACACAAGGGTAAATATACCCGGAGGGCAAATTAGTAAAAACAAATCAAAAAGCAGTCAAAAAGCAAAAACTAAAAATCAGGCATAATTAAACCCCCTTATCTCTCTCCTCTAATTAATGGCTCTCTAATCCCTAATCCCCATGCCTGCCTTGAAGATGAAGAAGGCCAACTCCCAGGCGCGCCCAACACCCAACGGCTACTTCTCCAAAGCCGGAACCAACGCCCCCAACGCCCAACGGCTATCTTCTTCTTCAATCTCTGCCAAATCAATCCCCATTCAACACTGGAAAACGTTCTCGAGGCCGGATACCACACCTCCATCTTCGTCTTCGTCTTCGACGACAAGAGGATTCAGGTCAGTGTGCGTCTTCGTCTTCGTCTTCGACGACAAGAGGAATCAGGTCAGTGTAGTGTGTGTCTTCGTCTTCGCCTTCGACGACAAGCGAAATCAGATCAGTGTGCGTCTCCCTCTTAGTTTTACTTACAAAATTTAATCTTTTCAATTTGATTTAGGATTTAGGGTTCGAATTTGATTTAGGATTTAGGTTTCGAATTTAATTTAGGATAACTCATGTTCGAATTTGATTTAGGATTTAGGGTTCGAATTTGATTTAGGATAACTCCTGTTCGAATTTGATTTAGGATTTAGGGTTCGAATTTGATTTAGGATTTAAGGTTCGAATTTGATTTAGGTAACATGAGATAAAGCTCCTATTTGATGTGTATTTGGATTCAAAGACCTTTTGGATTCATCTGATGTGTGTAATGTATATCCAGGAATTTTGGTCCTTATCAATAAAGTGTAAATGGCTGATCGTGAATTTGACCTAAACGTCATGTATGAAATCGAACAAGAAGGTATGATTTGTCGTTCATTCATTAGTTTGGATAATTATATTTACATATAACCGAAATTAGTGTATAAGTTGATGCTTGTTTTGTAACAGATAATGGATCTGATGGGGTTCCTTCTGTTGGGGAATACGGTGACAATTTCAGTGATGGAGATGATAACCTCATTACGGACGATGAAAATAGCGAAGACGTCCAAGTTCAGAACAACCAAATCAACCTCAATGATGAAGCTGACGAAAATGAAGAAGACGAAGACCAAGGTGAGAGCCACCAAGACGAAGAAGACGGTGCTGATCGGGAAGGCTATGTGCAACTCAAACCTCCTGAGAGCGGTATGATATTTTCACATTCAAAAGAAATTTTGGATTACATGCACGTGTACGCGAAAGCAATAGGATTCCAGTATATGATCAGGAGTTCGGAGAAACCTAGTGATCCCAATGCACCTGACAAGTACAGAAGGCTGAGGTTGGCTTGCTCAAAGCATGGCAAATTTGATTCGAACTCAAAGAAGCCAAGGACAGGATCGACCTCTTGTATTACAGGATCTAAGTTCGGGGTGAATGTTGCAGTTCATAAAAACGGACAATGGGTTATTGGTGGGGTCCATTTAGAGAACAACCATGAGTGTGTGCCGTGGAATTCGACGCTCCTACCGAACTATAGAGTGATCAGCGAACGGAACAAGATCCGGATTTTGAACTCGGATAGGGCAGGAGTTCCTATAACCAAGAACTTCAGAACTTTATGTGGTAGATTATGGCTGCCATGCTTCTGTTCCGTTCACCCACAAGGATTGTCGCAACTTAATCACCAAGACTAGATGAGGCCTCATGGAGAAAGGTGACTTTGCTGCAATGCAGGCTCACTTTGATGAAATGAGCAAAGAGAGCAAATTTATTTTACTCTTACGATGTGGATTACGAGGGGAGATTGGGGAACGTCTTTTGGGCCGATGGAAGGAGTAGGGCGGCTTACGAGGAGTTCGTCGATGTCTTGTCCTTTGATACGACTTGTGTATCTAATAGATACAAGATGCCATTTGCTCCATTCATAGGAATCAACAATCACGGCCAATCCATGTTGTTCGGTTGTGCGTTACTTGCTCGAGAAGAGACCCAGAATTTTGTGTGGTTGTTTCGTACATGGCTCACATGCATGTCGAGCTCCGAGGAAATCGAAGTTAGTGATGGTGAGTGATGCGTTGGTTAAACTATGTTCATAGGCACTTTCAGTACCAAATTAGAGTATAGATAAAAAAAATTTTGGAATTCTTTATCACTTGCAGAATTCCAAGACTGGCATTTATTTGATGGATCATGGGTAGAAGTGATAGGTGCGGAGAAAGACTTTTTGGGATCCTTCTTTTCTGGCTATATCGTCGAGAGGTACTGGAAGACGCACTATGTGGTTCAGTATGATTTTCTATTCGAGGAAGAGGACAGCGACGAACCTCTCAAAGAAATTATTCCAGGCTGCCAACTGCGTCCTACACCGCCTACTGGGGAATTCGAGGATTACGAGATCGGTGACGAAGTCGATGCCTGGCACGAAGGCGGCTATTGGTCAGGTGAGATCACCAAGGTCGTGGGCAATAGGAGGAACTAGAGGTTTGAAGTTTTATTTCCATTGACTGGTGATAGAAAGCGTTATCCATATTATTATCTGCGACCGCATTTAGAGTATCACACCAGGGATGCAAGGTGGTATGGCCAAGACAAATATGCCTTCCTGTGGGATGTTTAGTAAATTCTAATATGGAAATCTGCTGCTGTAAAGCTTGTGACAGTTCGCATTTTGTAAGGACTTCTAATATAATGGTTTGAAACTTCTAATGTATTGTAATGATTTGTAATCTGCTGCTGAAAAGCTTGTTTGTAATGGTTTGTACTTTCGAATATACACTAATGGGCGGGGAATTAATGGGACAGGTTTTGTGTTTTCTAATGACTTGGCATAATGCTTAAGGTGGGCTTAAAATTTTCTGCATACAAGTATTTGATCAACTACCAATTTTAAATATAGAAGTGATAAGAGGTCATTAAGTAATGCAAGGTTATTCAACTAACAACACATTCAAGATAATGCAAGATTATTCAAAGTACTTCATAAAACTTTTTCATAAAACAATCATAAAAGTCATAAACATCGATCAACAACAAAACATACAACATGAAACTAAACCACCATAACATGCATAAATAAACTTTGGAAGCCTTCCCCTTTGCAGTGCAGATCTTCATGGTGAACCGTCCATGCCACTTCCCCCATGCACCGAGCAGTCGGTGTCATCAAACTGTCCTTCGACAGCGCTCTCACCCGTGGACATGTAGTGACCATACGACATATCGTTTGACTCTTCCTGTTCAGAGAATAAGGTGGCGCAAAGGTCGACAATCTCTCCCGTCATACCCCCTTCCTTGATCAACTTGTATGAGTGGTGTTGCTACAAAAAAAAATGTGAAACACGAAGTTAAAAAAATATAACTATATAAGTCTCCTAAGTCCTAAGTCTCCTTAGCTTAACTATATAAGGTGACAAATGACGTATACCACCAATCTCCTTAGCTTAACTATAACTCTCCTAAGTCCTAACCGTGCTTAGCCTCCATCTAACTGCATTCAATAATGGGCCGCCTAAATGGGCCATTTGGCCCAACCATTTTGTAAACTCAAAAAGTGTAATTTTGTATTGAGGAATATTATAATGGAGTTCCTATTACCTTGTTTGTCTTCTCCAGCTTGCCAATCCACCAGGAGTCCGGTGCCCTCACCTCACAATTGTGGAGTTGTACATCCACTTCCGTATCTTCACAAATAGACAACCACACCATGTAATCCTCTCTAATGTGCATGATCTTTTATTTGATGACAAATTCGCTCGCCACTATCCCATATTGGTGGAGAAGTCTCCTCCGGATAACACCGATTGCTCTGTCGGTGGCCCTATATTGATCGCACAAAACCAAAAGGCTCTTCGTCTCCTCTGTTGTCCAACTGCTCCATGGGTATGGTTTGTTGATCATCCCTGCCATTGAGAATAGGCTGAAGATTTTGAATTTGTGAGTGATGCAGTGATGGAATCAAAGGGAGGGAGGAGGGTGATGCTTTCAATCAGGGTAGGCATCCATTTTATAGAAGGGGTTGAGGTGTGATGCTTTCAATCAGGGCATCTTCAACCCTTCCATCATACCGAACCTAGATAGGTTTACGCAGGGCATCTTCAGCCTACATAGAACTAGGGGTGCGTCAGGCATCTTACGCCAGGAAAAGAGCATCTTGCTTCGTATCTGGTGAAGTGGTGAACTTGCGCATGTATCTGGAAAAGCACGGTTAGGAGAGTTATAGATAATCTTGCAAATTATTTTTTTGGTGATAATCTTTAGCCTTTGGTGCAACAATCTTGGTGAGAATATTATCCTTGTGTTTGGATAAAAGAAAAAAGATTTATCCTTGGGTGTAAATCTCTTTTTACCTTGTTATTTAGCAATTTTTTTTTAATAATATTTAGCGTATGGCATTGTTAAATTTATTTAATTATGGGATAAATACTATTCATATTTAGATATAGTTTCTCAATTCTACCAAAAACGATATAGTTTCTCAATTGATCATTTTTTTGAGCTCCCAATTGATCATATTTGGATACAAGTAACAATAATATCTTTATATGTTATAATAACACATTAGATATAGTATCAAAATTAACCAAACATAATTGACCAAACTGAGGCAATTTTTTATTCCACCATATTTCGTGTAATCCACTGAAGCATACCCTCGACGAACCCACACTCAATTCTGCACGTGCATTCCTCACAAGAAAGAGCATCATCTTTATCTTCAGCAAGGAGCTGAAAATTTTTCCAGGGGTTTGATCTTCGACAACTCCGAATTGATGTTCCATTGGTGATATTTGTACATGTGTTCCGCTTCCAGCTGAAGGAAGGTCTTCGAGCAATTACGATAATATCATGAAATAGATCAGCAACTCTCCGGCGACACGAAATTATTTTATAGCCCAACTTATGTTTCACACTATTAAGTAATGCAAAGCCTTTGGGTTTGAGCTCTTCTGATCCGCAACAATACATAGCTATGCCACAAGCATAGCTTGCCACGTCTTGTCCCAACTCCGACGCCTTTAGAAGATCTTGAATGCCTGCATCGTGATCGCATTTTGTGAACAATTGAACCTGCAATTTGAAATGAAGCTATGAGGAACTATGATCAAGCACACACCGAACCAATGATCCACAATCAACATCTTACCATTCCTTGCTGAAAGATTGCCTCCGGGTTTCCCACGTTTATGCATTGATTTAAAAAGCTTCTGGCATGACTATCATTTCTCGATGCGACTACAAGCGAAATTCCCCAGTCATCCTAGTACTCAATTGCATCTTCGCAAGCACATAATTGTGTTTTCCAACCAAATCAAAAGTTTTGCAACTGCATCACAATTAAGTAAATCAAATTTTTTGCGAATACATCAATTAACGAAATAAAAAGTGGAGGCAATACCTTAACCGTAAGTTGAAGACATCTTCTATAGATTCACTTGCTAATCGACCGACAATCTCCAATAGGAGATCGAATGGTAGTGTTAGTAGCGTCAATGCCTCCGATTTCCTTGCCCTAACGTTTCTACCTTGATCAATTGCAACTATCTTAATTTCGGTTCTAGTTGGTAAGGGAGGATGATGCAATTCAAGGGAGAATGGGATGATGCAATTCAAGGGAGAATGGGTTGGCTATAATAATGCAATGGAGAACGTAACTGCCACCGGAAGAGGAAGAGACGAGACGTGTGCAATGTACTTCAGAGAAAGAGACGTGTGCAACTGCAATGTACTTCAAACGCAATGGATGTGGATGTGGAAGTGGAAGAGGAAGAGATTTTCAATCGTAATTAACTGCCGTGGTTTTAATCTCAATCTATTAATTAATCTATTTCTTAAATTATCTATTTCTTCAATTTATTTTCGGTAAGAATCTTGCTATGTGATATTCTTACCAAAAATATTATATGTATAACGGATTAACTACAACACTTACTAACCCTTGTTTTAAAAAATAACGGATGAAAGTATAAAATTTAACCCTTTATTCAAAAAAATAACGGATTAAGTATTCAGGGTTTTGTATCAATTTATTACTTGATAAAATTACCGCATATAGAGAGTAAAAAAAAGGGTTAAATTTATGCACGTATAAATTAATGACGGATTTGTAAAAGGTTAAAATCCATATATGTAAAATGACGTATAAATTAATGACGGATAATAATACAAATACCCATATAGAGAGTAAAACATTACCGCATGAAATTAAGTACATAAGTTAAATCCATATATGTAATTTGCATTCATATTGCATGGGAAAGTAGTTAGGGTTTGTAAAATGTTAAAATATGGTGTATTAAATTTTATAACGTTTTAAAATAAATTTTACATCCATAAAATCAATTTATGTGAGGGCAATATAGAGAGTAAAAAATTACCGCATATAGAGAGTAAAAAAAATAGGGGTGGGCACGGGACGGGATGGGACGGGATTGGGCCGGGACAGGACTCGTCCCGCGAAATTTTTTCGGGACGGGATCGGGACGGGATTGACATTTTTTTTTTCGGGACGGGATGGTGTCTGGACGGGACGGGATCAGGACGGGACGAGCCTTGTCCCGCATATAAAAATAATAAAATATTATATAAATTTGCAAAGTGAAAAATGCTTTCATAATTCATTATTTAGTATAATATGTTGAATACGGTATTATTCTCAACTATCTTATTCAATAATAATAATAATATTATTATTAATATTAATATTATAATACTGTTATTAATTCATACAATGATTGTATAATTAATTATAATGTTCAACATATTTGGCTACATTATCTTACTAGATCAGGACGGAAAGGAATTGAGACGAGATTTACCAATATTGTCTAATTATCGATTGATAGTTAGGAAGAATACCGTATTTAATTAGCTATTTGCCTCTTGTAACTCTAAATGGGTATAATAATAATAATAATAATAATAATAATAATAATAATAATAATAATAATAATAATAATAATAATAATAATAATAATAATAATAATAATAATAATAATAATAATAATAATAATAATAATAATCCCACGTTATAATTAAAAATAAAATAAAATAATACTACTTATTTTTATTGTTATTATTATAAAATAATTATACTTTATAAGAAAAAAATATAATATGATATAATAATAATAATAATTTTATTATAAATTAATATTATTATTAAATTATATTATAATATTATATAAAATTATTATTATTATTATAAATTGAAAATTATTATTATAGTTATAAATAATATTTGCTCAAAATAATAATACTAATAATATATTATTATTATTCTATAATATTATAATATTATTATTATTATAAAAATTATAATAATAATAATAATAATTATTATTATTATTATATGCGGGACAGGACGGGATTTGCGGGATCCCACCGGGATCGTCCCGCGTTTCGTCCCGCATAATTTTTGCGGGACGGGATTCTCTATTTTGTCCTAAATCCCACCGGGATCGGGACGGGATCGGGACGGGACCGAGACGGGATCGGGATTTGCGGGATTTGTGCCCACCCCTAAAAAAAAGGGTTAAATTTATGCACGTATAAATTAATGACGGATTTGTAAATGGTTAAAATCCATATATGTAAAATGACGTATAAATTAATGATGAATAATAATACAAATACACATATAGAGAGTAAAACATTACCGCATGAAATTAAGTACATAAGTTAAATCCATATATGTAATTTGCATGCATATTGCATGGGAAAGTAGTTAGGGTTTCTAAAATGTTAAAATATGGTATATTATTTACATCAAAAGAAGAGAATAAGACATTAATGCTAGTTGTTAGAAAAAATGTACAATAATTGACTTAGTTTTGTGTGATTGCTTTTTCCCATTAAATAAATCAAAAAGGTGGGTGGGTAGGCTTACCCTTGTGTAAGTGAAGCATTTTCCCCATTAAAGATGCATGTAACCCACCCGACTTTCACTGCATTTGTATTCGAGGTATGTTGCTGAACTCAATAGTTTGATTGTTTTGTTACCGTGTAAAGCAGCAGCATGGGGTTTGCAAATGCCGGTGGGTTTACTTTGCACATTGAATTCATACAGTTGCAATAGGAGAAGACTTGTCAAAGAGAAGAATTGACCTGTTCAATGATTGTTCCATCTTTTATATATTTTTAAAAATAAGGAATTTTGAGAAATTTCAAGGAAACCTTCATGTTTCCAGAAGATAAGGCCGGAAAGAAGAAACACTCTTAACAGAGTCTCCTTCAGTCAAGTGTCAACGAAGAAGAATTTAAAGACAATTCTCACATTTATCATAAAATTTTGTTCCTTACAAGCTGCAACCAAATTTGACTTGTGTAGGTTTTTCTCCAATCAGGCTCTCTATCCAGCTACTTAAGGTGAGTTCCTATCATGGTTTGTCTTTTGGTTTTCAATTGTCTTTTTTTTTTAACATTAGTTGGCAATGAGTCGTGGAATTTTTGTTCCCTTTAATTCTTATGAATTGCTTATTAGTTTTAATACTAACATTAAGGAGTTTACTGGTGCTCCGCTTAAGGTTCAGGAGATCTATGTGAAAAACCTCTCTGGCAGGACCATCAGCCTTGAGGTGATGAGCTCTGACACAATTGAAAACGTGAAGATCAAACTTCTGGACAAAGAGGGTGTTCCACAGGATGACCAGATGCTCATTTTTGGTAGTACGGAGTTGGAGGATGGCAGAACCCTTGCTGAATATAACATCCAGGAGGAATCCATCCTGCTTCTAGTGCTCTGTGCAAGGTTATTAGGATCGGGATTCTAGGATCGAATCACAATAGGGTCCGTGGATCGGATCGTAAGATCTCATTAGGGGATCGTAGATCCTCGAAATATAATTAAATAATAAAATAAAAATATATATATAACAAAGTTGCTTAATTTAAAGTTCTAGAATGAGGGTAAAAAATATTAGTTACACAATATATTTTGATTTTAAGACATAAAAATCTACATTTACGACCTTAGACATTGTCATATTGGTTAAAAGACTCGAAAACAATTGTGTCTAAGCTATTTTTCACGTTCCTTACATGAATGTGTACATTTAAACACCCTAAAATCAACCAAGGAAACAAAACAAAGGTTTAAAAAATACATTTTGTTAATAAAAATAGGATCTTTAGGATCGTGTGGGATCGTAAGATCCTATCGATCCATTAAGATTCTAAAGATCCCATTGTAGATCCTACACAGAAAAAGATCTTATGCATAGATCCGGATCGGGCCCCTAGGTAGGATCGTAGGATCTTAAGATTCTAAAGATCTGGATCGGGATTCTAATAACAATGGCTCCGTGTAAGCGGTAGTATGCAGATCTTCGTGAAGACCGTAACTGGCAAGATGATCACCCTCGACGTTGAGAATTCAGACACTATAAAAAATGTCAAGACAATGATTTGGGACAAGGAATGGACCCCTCCTGACCAACAATGGCTAATTTTAGGTCGCACGCACTTGGAAGATGACAGAACCCTGGCTAGCTATAACATTCAGAAGGGATCAGCCATCCACCAATTGCTTGGTTTCAGGGGAATTATGCAGATCTATGTGAAGACCCTCACGGGTAAGACCATCGACCTTGAAGTGAAAGGCTCCGACACAACAGAAAAGATTAAGGGCCCGTTTGGTTCAAGTTAGGGAAAGGAAAGGGATTCATTAACTTTATGGGAAGGGAAAGTAAATGATTAGTGTTTGATTGTCTTTTTGTTTGGTTGACTTAGAAGATGAATCATTGAATTCCCTATTGCCTTTGTAAATGTTTGGTTGAATTGATTTAGGAAAATGATATGTTTAATCATCTCATACATCCTAATTTGTATCGTTTTTAATTTGTAACATGTAATGATCATCAACACTAATTTGGAGATCTATAAAAGCTCAGTTTTGAATTTTTTTTTTGCTATAAATTAGAATTGGAATCATTCCGAATTTCTTCAGAATTTCTGCAAAACAAAGATATAACACCCTATAAATTTAATGGCGCACCACAAAAAGAAGTTTGACAATTTCCAACAGAAGTTAAGACAATTTCTTAAAAAACAAGTTAACAGAAATTAAGACAATACACACCAGAAGTTAACAGAAGTTAAGACAATACACACAAGAAGTTAACAGAAATTAAGACGATACACACCGGAAGTTAACAGAAGTTAAGACAATACACACCAAATGCTAACAAAAGTTAAAACAATACACACCAGAAATTAACAGAAGTTAAGACAATACGCACCAGAAGTTAACAGAAGTTAAGACAATACACACCAGAAATTAACAGAAGTTAAGACAATACGCACCAGAAGTTAACAGAAGTTAAGACAATATACACCAGAAGTTAACAGAAGTTAAGACAACACAAACCAGAAGTTTTGATCATTACACATGAACAAAAAACACCAAGGGTTATGTACATTGCCCCCACTACAAAGCAAAAAACCTATAAAAACATATAGAATTACCCATGAAAACATATCCATCCCAATCCACATTCCATCCATGATTAAACACACCCACCTTCAATTTCTCCCTCTTTCTCTATACAACAATGGACTTTGACCTTTGAGCTTGGCATGAAGGGTAATATGGTAGTATATAAGCAGCTAATAGTACTTTGTTGTACAGATATTTTAACTAATTAACCAGTTACAGCCTTTGAGCTAGTAGTACTCCAATGTTGATGCACTGAGAGGAGCTCTGTGGGGAATGCCCTTTCTTCTCTTGGGAGCCCTGAAGTTAACAGCGGCCTGGGGCGTCGATGGGCGGAAGCTCCGAGGCTTGTGCTTCAGCTTATTCTTCTCATGGCTGTTGTTGTTGCTGCTGTTGTACGAATCCTCGGATTCAGCTGATGCAGAATGCAGTCTCCTCTTGGGCTTCTTCCGAAAATCCTTCGATGTCCCGGTGCTTTACAAAAGATATTCAACAATGACTAAGCAATGATCAGATGAAAACTGAGAGACCTCAACTCAAGAAACCCAATTCAGATTTTGCACTTAACAAGTACTTGGGCAGCGAAAACTAAGTTTTTACATTTCACACTCCAAGAAGAGAATAAAAGCTATAATCTGAACGACTGAATATACAAACCCATATCACATTTTGACTTCTTCAACCCAAGAAGCCAAAATTTTGACAAAAATCAAACCAAGAGAACCCATAAAGAAAAAGGACCAATTCCCATTGTATCTTACTTACAATCATCAAGAATTAATCTAACAAGTGATTGGCCACTGAAGACCAAGTTCTTACATTTTACATCAAAATTTTAAAGCAAAAAAGAAAAGGAAACAAATAATCTACTGTTGCATTTTTTTTAATCAATTCAATTACCAAATCAAGAGTGAATCAAATCGCTTATATAGTCAAAGCAATGGCAATCAAATCTGTAAAGGCTCGGATTTTAAATTTCTAATTTACGGAAAAAGGAAAAATAAAAATGAATTTTGAAGTGGAATTTAACGGAAAACTCGCTAAATCGATTTTTTTTTTTTGAACTCTTAAAGCGAATTCCGACTCAATTTTAATTTTAAAGATCGATTCCGTCTTTCACCTCGGATTCAAAATTTTCATTCGGATTGCGATATCCTATTCAAGTTTTTTAAAAAAAAAAATTTAATTAATCGAGAGAGCGGATTTTAAGATTGATTTTATGGGTATTTTGAATTATGATTTGGGACCCCTACATTGTCTTCTTCCCCTGTCGTTATCCAAAATTTCAGCCCTTTTGTTTCTTTTCCAAACGTGGGCAAACACCTACCTCTCACCTCTTCTTCACCAACACCTCCTTACTCCTTTGGGCAGTCAATTCAAAGAAAGCTCACTGCACTCTAATCCAACCAGGCACTAGACACCTCTATCCCCTTTGGCTTTGACTAAAAGCAGGAGCCCCTTTCATCCCCCATTTCAATTTCAAGAAAAAGACCCACACTTCCTTATCTGATTCTTTGCAAAACTAACATACACACTCACACTCCCATCTCTCCAATCTCTCTAATTTCTTCCATTTCAAACTCAAGGACCCAACAACACCCCCTTCACTTTGGCTTGATGTCGCTCCTCAAGCTCTCTTTCTTCCTCTTCTCCCTGCCTCTACTGTCCGAGCACCTCGTCCCCGTCTTGAGTACCCGCTGGGCACCCCTGGCCACCACAACGCCTCCCCTCGTCCTTTGTCTCACAGACGAGCCGCAGCCCCGTCGTCCTCCTTGTCTCCATCGCTAATCGAGAGCTCCGAGCTCTGTCTTGCCGAGAGCCAGATCCAAGCCTAGCCATCTTCGTCCTCCTCCGACGTACCAAGGCGAAGCCGACCAGCCCAGGAGCTCCCCGGAGCCGAGCGCCGTCCCTACCTCGCTTTCCCTGTTTCGGCTTTCGGAAGGTACGGACTCGATTCTCGCTCCTTCGTCTTCCTTTCGCCTCCAAACGCAATAAAGCTCCCGCCTTTAACCCTTCCCATCCCTTCCTAGGCAGTTTCCGATCGAAGAACCGCCCCCGACGCGCCCGAACGCAGCTTCTCGAGCACCACCTCCGGCGAGACAATCCTCTCGGTGAGCTCCTCCTTCTTCCTTCCTCTTCTTGTCATGGGCGTGTCTATGGAGTCGGGTCGGGTGGTCGGAGTCCAGTCGCCGGCCGAGCCCCCTCTCCTCTTGAATTTTCAACGCAGGGTGTGGGGCGGGGGAGATGATGAACAGTAATTAAATGGGGTTCAGTTTTCCTTTGTTTTAAAATGAGTCCGGTTCAACTAATTAAACCAAAAAGGCCGGTTCAGCTTATGCAAAAGGAATCAGATTTTGGTTTGGGCCTAATTTTATTTGGGTTTGATTTGTTGGGTTATATCTATAAAAGATGTATTAAAATTTAAAACTTACTCTTATACTTATATTATCAAATATTTATGTTAATATAGAAATTGGATTATATATTATATCATATTATGACTTTTAAAAGTTGGAGATTTAAAATATATTATTGGAATATAAAATATTATGAGATATTATCGTTTAGGTTTAAAAACATATTATTATTATTATATGGGATTCTAAGGGATTTGAAAATATTTTATGAAAATGATTATAAGAAAATGGTATTTAAAATGTGATATAATATTATGGTAATTGAAAGAAAATATACTATTTTGAGACTTGGAGATTTTAAAAGGTATTATTGGGTTTAAAAAAGGGATTTGACAAATCTTTTCCAAGGACAGAATTTCTAACTAGTCAACTCGGATTTTGAAACGGCTTGGGACTAACTTGGGAATATGACTTATTCCATGACTAGCTAGCATGATGATATGATTAGTTGACTAACTGCATGATATGTGTGACTAATAGCATGACTTGTGATGATTTATTATAAGAGGTTAAAAGGTTATATAATGGTGACGAGTTAGTAGGATATTATCGGACAAATTATGCTTTATGATTGTGATGAACTGTTGGGATATATGCGGATATGATGAGTATGAGCATGCAGATTTGGTTGATGATTTATGGTGAGCAATGTGACGTTATGAAACGTGCGATACGATGACATTTACGATATGTTACTTGTTCTATTGATTGGTGTGTGTGCTTGAGTGCTTGATAGTTAGACATAGACTTATATATATTCTTGTTATGTAATTAGGTGATACTTTGTGATTATGAACGATGTATGGTGGATCTTCTATTATGCTGTTCTGCATAGCCAGGTAAGTCTCTTCGGAGCTTACTCAGATTGAATAGAGCTATTCCCTGCTTTAGGTACATGATATACTAGGTGCTTGCATTCATGATCAGCATGCCATGTAGTACCATGCTAGGTTGCATCGACCGTTGAGCATTCTCTTTCTTTATGTGTATGTAAACAGAACGGCCGTTATCTGTGAAGTAACTAGAGTCATTGCTAGGGTTATAGAACGACCTAGTCTCATCGGGTCCCGTCCTGAGTCAATCGAGTCATGAACTTCCTTATATTATGAGATGCCTGCGGGCTTTATTGTGGAGCGGGTTAGGCATGCGTGCCGCCCGATTATGATGGAATGCATTCACGAGCTGGCCAGTCTCCGCCCTATCGGAAGGGGGTGGAGGTAGGAGAGGGATATACCACTTGGTATTCTGTGCTAAGGCCTTATTATTATTATGTACTTGATCTTAGGAGCATGTTAGTGTGTTAATATCCCGCCATGCATCTAGAAGCATCTTTATTAGGTATAGCGTATATGTGTGCTTAGGGTTGGGATGCAGAGCTAAAGTGGGCATCGATCTGATCCCGCCCCATATCAATTGTTTTAGGTATTATTTATGTTCATCTTATCGGTGTTGTTTGCTTATTGCACCGGTCATTTTGTTCGGCGGAGAGTGAGCGCTGGAGTTATCGACTTCACCAGACTCAGATTATGTTTTTGGATTTACACTTTAGACTCCGTTTTGACCCGGCTCTGCCGTGGCACCCTCTTGTATTACACTTGTTTTCGCTATTTGCATGACTACTGATTTCCACGCTTAGACTTACGACAGGTACAGGGGACTTCCCCGGGGATTCCAACGGTCCCTTCGCATTTGGGTATGAAATCCCACTTTGAAAACATTTAGATTAGGCTTTAAAACCTTCAACCTGTACTCGGGGCGTAAGGTCCTAACGAGGGGTTTCATCCCTCGAAACGTAACTCGGGAATCATAATCCCGGGCCGTTACAAAATCGACCATCTGAAGTAAGATGTAGATGATGGATTTGCATATAGTATTTTTTTTTAATAAAAATTAATGTTACTGTAATTTATACTACCTCGTATTTCTAACGGAGTTAAATGAATAAGAGTAATGAAGCTGAACAACTAACCTTCTGCACAATGTTGGCACCTATATGTTCATGGGGGTCTTCTAGTTTTTCCTTGACGGTTAGGACGAATGTTGAAAGATGAACAAGAGCAGCCCCGCTACCAGGCACAATACCTTCTTCAATGGAAGCAAAAGTTGCATTTTTAGCATCTTCAATCCTCAGCTTACAGTCTTCAAGCTCAGTTTCAGTAGCAGCACCATATCCGCTTGCGCCATACCCACTTTCATATCTACCACCTCCACCATAACCTCCATATGAATCTCCAAATCCACCACCACCATATGCACTCCTAGAATCACCGTGACGCCTTGAAGAGGGTGGAGGGATTGGTTTCTTTGGTTCCGCCTTCTTGATTTCCACCTGCAAGGTGGTTGTTAGTAATACATTAGCTAGATGCGACAATTTCAGACTATCATACATTTCTGAATATAAGAAAAATAAATGGGGTCAAAAATATCATTAACACAAACAAAGATATATCTTCATAGTTCATATCATATCTCAGTTTCCATGAAGTAAAAAAACACATGGCTTTGCAGCTGAAAAGAGGGACTACTCACAAGACCAGATAATAATGTGAAAATTTCAATCCGATTCTGAGTAGATTTTGTCTAAGTAAAAGATGATGAATGATAGAATGGTGGCATTAGCAGTGGGTGGATAAAAACTGGGGGGATTTTGCAAAATAGCCACGAAAATGGGCTGATTTTGCGAAATACCCGCGTTTTGGGACATTTTTGTAAAATAGACGCAATAAAAGGGTCCATCGTCTCTCCACAAGCGCTTTTCTCTCTCCTCCAGCTCTCCATCTCCGGACGCTCTCTCTTTCTCCCTCCCGACCTGCTCGCCAGCGATTGCTAGGATTTCCGACGGATTACCACTCCGACATCATCAAAGCGATTGATTGAGATGGCTCCGGCTTGAGGTACATCTCCCTTTCTTTCTCCTAATTTGTTGCAGTTCCTCATCCCGCGCCTTATCAATCGATCGAAGATCGATTGATAAGTAACTCGATTTTTGCTTCCGACTGTTTTTCTTATCAATCGATCGAAGATCGATTGATAACGGACTCGATTTTGTTTGTGATGGCTGCAATTGATGAACGAAATCTAAAATCTTGTGCTTGTTGTTTTATGTAATTGTGATTGATATGTTGTTTTATGTTTTGCACATAACCTATTTGATGAAATGCTCCAATAGGTCGAGTGATTGTATTTTTACGAGCCGAGGTTTCCTTATCAATCGATCGAAGATCGATTGATAAGGAACTCGATTTTTGCTTCCGACTGATCGATCTTTGCTTCCGACTGTTTTCCTTATCAATCGATTTTTGTTTGTGATGGCTGCAATTACTGAACAAAATATGAAATCTTGTCCTTGTTGTTTTACGTTTGTGATTGATATGTTGTTTTATGTTTTGCACATAACCTGTTTGATGAAATGCTCCAATAGGTCGAGTGACTGTATTTTTACGAGCCGAGGTTTCCTTATCAATCGATCGAAGATCGATTGATAAGGAACTCGATTTTTGCTTCCGACTGATCGATCTTTGCTTCCGACTGTTTTCCTTATCAATCGATCGAAGATCGATTGATAAGGAACTCGATTTTGTTTGTGATGGCTGCAATTGCTGAATGAAATCTGAAATCTTGTCCTTGTTGTTTTATGTTTGTGATTGATATGTTGTTTTATGTTTTGCACATAACCTGTATTTTAAGTATCAATTACTGGTTTTGATCGTTTTTTGCTATATGTGTGTGATTTTCAAGTATGCAATTGAATATGTGCTTGTTTATGCTTATTTATTCTATATCTCTATGAAATACAGTCGAATCAAGTGATTACTGTTATGGAATGCCTCAAAATTTGCGCCTTTGGCGCAAATTTTGATTGATTTTTGAAGCATCAATTACTAATTATAATCGTTTTTTGCTATATGTGTGTGATTTTCAAGTCTCCAATTGAATATATATGTGCTTGTTTATGCTTATGTATGCTCGTTAATATGTTACATTGGTAAATTTTATTTCATTTTTGATGTATTGGATGAGATTTTGAAGTCTCCTTTTGAATCCATGCTTCTTTATGCTCATTCGAATAATGTGCTTGCACTTTAAATGTAACATTTCTATATCTAGATAAATACATCCCGAGCAATGTGCTTACTCTATTGATCTAGTTGATTTAATGATATGCATTCCTCACTGTTGCATCCATTATTGCATTTGACAATAAAATGAACTCCACATTCCTTATTACACTTTGATTACTCCATGTTAGCCCTGCATTTGAATCATAAAAAATTTGCATCGGAGGTACAAATTTTGATAGATTGTGTTTATAACTGGTGTATTTTATTCATATAGTTGATTGCTTTTGTCATCACTGCACTTGAGTCATAGAAAATTTGCACCGGAGGTGCAAATTTTGTAGGATTGTGTTCGTAAATGGTGTATTATATTCATCTAGTTGATTTAATGATATGCATTCCTCACTGTTGCATCCATTATTGCATTTGACAATATAATGAAGTACTCATTTCTTATTACACTTTCATTGCTCATGTCATCATTGCACTTGAATCATAGAAAATTTGCACCGGAGGTGCAAATTTTGTAGGATTGTGTTCATAAATGGTGTATTTTATTCGTCTAGCTAATTTAATGATCATGTTTGTTGCTGCTGAAAATTTGTGCCTTCGGCACAAATTTTCTCTTCTTGTATTTGCCCTCACTTCCATCTTGTATTTACATATTCACTATTCTTGTATTTGAACTGTTGATGCTGTCATCACTGTTATTTCCTTCTCTGTGCAGAGGTAAGTTAATTCTGTTTGGTCTCTAAAACTAAAATTCATATTTGATAGCTTATTAGTATGTCTGACATCCCTATTTTAGTTCATTCATTTTCTTCATTTGCCTTGATTTTCAATGGTGTAATTGGATTTCTTCTTTGCTCGACAGAGGGACTGCCTACTGATTTTCGAGACCAGGAAGACCACCCTGCAATAGAAAGATTTCAATAGGAGAGTTCAAGAGAAGGATAAAGCATTCAAAATAAGGCTGTCAGCACAATTCTTTGCTTGCAGGATCACTGTCGATCAATTTTTATGAGTCGAGGTTTCGATCTTTTTTCTGTTGAGCAATTCTTCAAGCAGCGTCTTTGCACACTTCAAGGAGATGGGGCACTACTAAGCAATTTTGAACTTTGCCTGTGGATTCTTCAAGGAGCCTGAAAATTTGTAACTAATATCAGTGTCAGCGCTAATTGTTAGTGCTATATTTGTAACTAACATCAGTGTCAGCACAAAATATCAGTGTCAGCACTAATTGCTTGTGCTATATTTGTTTATTTCTTCCTTTGAATTATTGTGTGCATCATCTTTTCTTTTCTTTTGGTCTAGATTTTGGTTTTGTCTATATTTGATTACGAAGTTCTTTATCCCCCTTTTCACCCCATCATTGTGCGGGATTTGAACCCGCATCATTGTGTGTTATTCACATTTATGTTTTATCATGTAATAAGACAAGTTTGTGTATTCTTTTTTATATGTCAGCACAATTCTGTCATCGGTACTCATCAAATTTTAGATTTTATCATTATTGTTTACTTAAAAAAACAATACCATGTTAAGAAACAACATGGTATTGCTTCTCAACATGATATTCTTAACATGTTGAGCAAATTTTCACCACTAATTTAACTAATATTAGTGTCAGCACTAATTGTAACTAATATTAGTGTCAGCACTAATTTTCATCACTAGTTGTGCAAAAATAAAGTATTGATGAGCAAAAATAAGAGCATGTTGTGCAATATGTTATTAAGAAAGTATGAAATTATATTGAGAAAATAAGAGTCTCGATTGTTGTGCAAAAATAACCTAAAAAGTTGAGCAAAAATAAGATGATTTTGAGCAAAATTTCATCAATCCCCCATTGTTGTGCAATTATTGTCTATTGATGAGCAAAAATAAGATCATGTTGTGCAATAATCTATTTAAAAAGTATAAAATTATATTTACAAAAAGTAAGATCATGTTGAGACACAATTTCACAAGTCTCAAATATTGTACAAAAATAAAGTATTGATGAGCAAAAATAAGAGCATGTTGTGCAAAAATAACCTATAGTTGAGCAAAAATAAGATGATGTTGAGCAAAATTTCACCAATCCCCCATGTTGTGCAATTATTGTCTATTGATGAGCAAAAATAAGACCATGTTGTACAATAATCTATTAAAAAAGTATAAAATTATATTTACAAAAAGTAAGATCATGTTGAGACACGATTTCACAAGTCTTGAATGTTGTGCAAAAATAAAGTATTGATGAGCAAAAATAAGAGCATGTTGTGCAATAATTTATTGAGAAAATATGAAATTATATTGAGAGAAAATAAGACCATGTTGTGCAAAAATAACCTATTGTTGAGCAAAAATAAGATGATGTTGAGCAAATTTTCACCAATCCCTCCATGCTGTGCAATTTTACTCTATTGATGAGCAAAAATAAGACCGTGTTGTGCAATAATCTATTAAAAAAGTATAAAATTATATTTACAAAAAATAAGATCACGTTGAGACACAATTTCACAAGTCTCGATTGTTGTGCAAAAATAAAGAATTGTTGAGCAAAAATAAGAGCATGTTTAGCAAAAAGTCCATTAATTCCCCATGTTCTACAATCATAGTTTATTGAGCACAATTTCAAAACTCTTCGATTGTTGTGCAAATATAATCTATTATTGAACAAAAATAAGACAATGTTGTGCAACATAACACTTCAAAATAGAAAAATACAAGGCTAGTGTCACCACTACTTGTAACTAATATTAGTGTCGGCACTACGTTGGGGCTTAACCACCTAGTGTCACCACATACACTTCAAAATAAATAAATAAAAAGCTAGTGTCACCACTACTTGTAACTAATATTAGTGTCAGCACTACTTTGGGCCTTAACCACCTAGTGTCACCACATACACTTCAAAATCAAAAAACACATTCATCTAGTGTACAAAACCAATTCAAGAAAAAATCACAATTCAAACACTAAAAAATAAAATTCAAACTAAAATTGCACATTTTAATCACAATTCAATTTGCCTACATGGGATTCGAACCCACATCTTTGTGCATGAGCACAATGCTCTTCCATTTGAGCTAATAGGCTAAAAGCATTCGACTAGGAAACTCAATAACTCCACAACCAAATGAATAGCTCCAAACAAAGGCATTCAAAAGGGATGATATAACACTTTGTAATTATGATAGTTCTCATTACACAAGCGAAAATATCAAGAAAAAAGCTCATATGAATTTTAATAAAATTAAGCCTCCAAGAAGAGCCCAAGTGTGAGACAAAATTCAATTAGTAGCAGCAGCCAGAAGACACGCTCCCAAGCAAGCAGATTTGTGACAGCAGAAAGTATGACACTACAAAAATACAGCCCATGGCATATCTCCATGGTTCATGACAGCACCACCAGTGCACAAATCCATCTCAATTACGACTCCACCAATAACACCAACAACCGGACCCTTCATTCAGCACAATCAAACAGATCAGTCCGGCCGATAAGAATCATCAAGTACACAACAGAGATTAAGTGTTTTCCGTAAAACAGATTTCCCAAAATCTATTTTTTGTAAAACAGATTTCAAAAAATCTGTTTTCTGTAAAAACAGATTTCTGTAAAACAGATTTCCAGAAATCTGTTTTCTGTAAAACTGATTTCTGTAAAACAGATTTCCAAAAATCTGTTTTCTGTAAAAACATATTTCCAAAAATCTGTTTTCTGTTAAAACAGATTTCCAAAAATCTGTTTTCTGTAAAAACAGATTTCCAGAAATCTGTTTTTTGTAAAACTGATTTCTGTAAAACAGATTTCCAAAAATCTGTTTTCTGTAAAAACAGATTTCTGTAAAACAGATTTCCAAAAATCTGTTTTCTGTAAAACAGATTTCTGTAAAACAGATTTCCAAAAATCTGTTTTCTGTAAAACAAATTTCCAAAATCTGTAATTCAAATTGGAACTTTCATGGATCAAAGCATTCCAAAATCTTTAATCAAATTGGAACTTTCATGAATCAAAAATATGTCTTCTGTAAAACAGATTTCCAAAAACCTCACTTGCTTTCATGAATCAAAACATTCCATATAACTATATCTTTGTGCTTCATTATGTGAAAAACAGCCACTCTTTGGGCAAAAAATCCACATTTAGCATACATGGATACAAGTTGCTTCAATGTCAGTACCTGATTTATGTGTATAACAGTGTATTCTTCTTCCTAAATTAATTTCAAAATAAACAAAGTTCCAAGTTCCTAAATTAACAGTGTATAACAGTGTATGAAAATCAAAGAGTTGCAGATCAAATTCAGTATAGCAGTATATGTATATCAGTGAGCAACAAAGGCATATCAGTGAGCAATTAGAAACAATTCAATATAGAAAGCATTGAAGGAAACTCGACATCGCTCAATTTTTTACACCATCGACTATTCAGAGATCCAATTGTAACCTAGGGCGAATGAAATCGAACGAAATGGACAAAACCTAGGGCGAAATGGACAATAAAATCAACATAAACAAACTTAATCCAAAACCCTAGCACGACAAAGTTCGCAAAAAGAAACGAAATTGATACCCGAGCTGCTGGATGACGACATTGAAGCAAACGACGAAAACTCCGAACTTTAGCGAAGCAAGGAAGAACAATCGACCGAACCAAGCCGGAAAACGCACGACGAACCAAGCCGGATCGATTGTGTCGTCCTCGTCGAGCACAGGAGGACGACCTCCAGAGACGGAGAAAGATGGACGGCAAGGAAGAGGCGGCGAGAGGGAGGGAAGAGATGAGCGACGACGTCGTCCTCGTCGAGCACAGGAGAGGAGGAGCGTGCGGCGGCGGCGGCAGCGAACAGGAGGAGACTCGCCGCCATCGGAGCCGGATCCGGCGGAGAGAGAGAACAGATCGAGAAGGCGAGAGGATTTGGGAGACAGAAAAAAATGTCCGTACAATCCGAGAATAAGTATATATAGCGGCTATTTTTCTAAATTGTCCAAACTCGTGGCTATTTTGCAAATACATCCAAATAAAGTGCTTGTTTTGCAAATTTTTTCTAAAAACTGACCAATTCTTGATTTACTCAAACAAGGATTGGCATTGAAGCTTTTAATATATAGCTTGAAAATAATCCAACAGAAAGACGGAACCACAGCATGGTTACAAAAATTGGTGCTTGATGATGCCAAAATGGTCCTTCAGAGATGGGGTGAAGGACTGTGGTGTATGGTGGTGGGATAGTGTTTTTTTTATCAAATAGAATTTGTGCAAGCCAGAGCTTTTGAATTCCATTTGTATATATAGAACAAGAAAAATGTTTAAAGTTTTGAATCATTGTTTGTGTTCTAATTAACATAAAAATTTGAGAAATCCTATCATTACAAAATCACAGTAACTTTCAAAAGTTCAAACCATCAATTTCATCAATTTGCATTCATATCTACGAAAACTAAGCAAAAGCAACTTGAACTGAACTAAATTAAAATAAAATTGTTAATCCATCAATTTCACAGCTTGTTGACAAATGATGAGATTATACATAAATTGAAACCAAATGAGTATTGAACTTACACAAACACCAGGAACATTAAACCGAAGGTGCGATCGATGCCAGGAATTTCACCAGGAACTTCTAGAAACTTGTTGAAGATGATATGATCAGTTCTAAGCCTTCGAAATCTGAAATCACAATAAGAGGAAGAATCAAACCGAAGGATTGCCTTGGATCAACGACCATGTATTGGAGAAGATGACGGCGGATCTATGAGGTAGCTAGCACACCGAAGGTAGAAATTGCATCAATCGAAGGCGAAATTGCGAAGCTAGGGTTCAGGACTCACTGAAATTGAAGATCGATGGCTGACACCAAGGTAGGGAAGACACCGAGGAGCGAGACAGAGATCGGAGGGAAAGAGAAGTGCAATCGACGGGGAGTAGCTGTCGGCGATCTTTGGGAAACGACGGTGTCGGGGAGCGAGAGACGGTATGCTGAAATGAGCACCCCAGAAAATCGAGGGTAACATAATGGGCCGAATTATTTGACCCCTAAAACACTTTCTTACCTTTGAGGGTCCGAAACAAACGCCTTTTTCTGAGCCAAACTCTAACAAAGTGTTTGTTGGGTTATTTTTTAGTGAACCAAACGAGCCCTAAGACTAAAATTCAAGAGAAAGAGGGCATTTCGCCTCACCACCAGAGGCTAATTTTTGGTACAACACTGTTGGAAGATGGGAGGACTCTGGCTGACTATGACATCTAGGAGGGATCAACTGTCAACTTAGAAGTTCGTGTCAGGATGCAGATCTTTGTGAAAACAGTCACTGACACGACGATATCCCTTGAGGTTGAGAGTTCAGACACGACGATCTTCGATTTTCACATCCTGGAGCCGAGATCGACGAAGAAGCTGAAGACGGACCAAACTCTAGTCGATGTCGAGTAAAAACTTAGTCGATGTGCCATCCAGAAGCCGGAATCGAGTTGCTGAGCAAAAGACGAAGAAAGTGCTACTCGATATCGAGCAATTCTACTCGATATTGAGGAAACCCAGTGGCCGATAAAGAGATATAGATATAGATAGACTTTCTTTTAGTCCTAGTTGATTTATTTCTTTTATTCCATTATTTAATCTTTAAGTAAGTAGATAAAGAGATATAGATATAGATAGACTTTCTTACCTTGATTAGTAAGGGTTGGAAGCCTATAAATAAAGCCCTAGGGGGTTGATTTTTATTCATTTAAGTCAAGTCGTCTTAGGGCGCAAGGAGAAAGGAGAGAGGAGGAGGAGAGAGAGAGAGAGAAGGCGAGAGAGGAGAGAGAGAGAGAGAGAGAGAGAGAGAGAGAGAGAGAGAGGAGGAGGAGAAGGAAGGAGACGAACGGTTGTAAGTTTTAGTTTATTTTATGTTAAAGTTAATTTCTTTCATTATGTTTTGTTTCTGATTTCTTTCTTCTAGGGTTGGGGTGATCCCAACATAGATATGTGTGTTTGATTTATAAATCCATGAATATATATATATGTCTTTATCATCAACTACCTATGTGCTTAATCCTTTGCGAGAGTTCTCTCCTGAGGACGAACCTGACTCCCCTATACTATAGCGGGGGTCTTGACTATAAATTTATTTGGTCGAGAAACCCTCTCGTCAAATTGGCGCCGTTGCCGGGGAGATATCAATCGCGCCTAGTTTAATTGTGTTTAAGGTTCAGAAAAGCCCATCCCTTTTTCTTACCCTACCACCACCTACCTCACCGGTACCAACTAAGTGCCAAGCTTTTGCTACTAATTTGTGTTCTTGATTGTGATTTCAAAGCTTAGGTACAAAGATGGAAGACTTTGTCGAAGGGAATCCTGCATGGGAAGAATGGTTTCAAGATTTGAGACGGAGAAATAGGATCGCAGTGGAGGAGTCACGATTAAGGTAAATAGCTCGGCTGGAAGACGAAATCCGAAGGCTTGAGGCTTCCATTCAGTCTGAAGGACCATGCCCTCCTCTCGATGAGCCAATTGACCCACTTGATCTCGACAGCCAGGTATGCCCTTCCTCGAATTTCATTCCTACTTTGCTACCTATTGTTGATGAATCATATGAAGGATCCCAAGGCGAAATAGCACTAGAAGAGAAGAAGTTGGACATTGTTGACCAGGGCATTCCAAGATCGCTTTTACCTTACAAGGTGAAGGCTATCCCCAATGATTTTGAGCAACCGATGTTCATATTCAAGTATGGGGTCCTAGCAAAGTGGTATGAAGCTCCGCATGATGAGGTGGAAATATCTCTTCCCACTCCACCGTTTTGTTGTGGTGGAGACGCGCAAACAAATCAACCAATAAAGCGGAAGAGGTATGATGATGAGGTATGTATAATTTCTTTATATCCTCCTTTATGCATGCTAGCTGGAGCCCAGGAAGATGAATGGGTGAAGCCATGGAGCGTTCACTCGGGGAGGTTTAAGCTTCTTCACATGATGCCCCCGGATGACATCCCACGCTTCCCACCACCGGAGGAACCACCAGATCCACCTATATCTCCGGACAAAGATGAGCCAGGCTAATGCTTAATGGAGAAGTCGGTCTAGCGACTATAAAATCTAGAGCTTGTAAATAGACATTTATTTTTGGGATTTTTGGACATTGTTGCTTTTGTTTTTGGTTTTGGATATTATTTCTTTAGTTTTTCTAGTGTGGGTATTTTTCTTCTCCATTTTCAGGTACAAAGAAGGATAGAACAACAGTCGAAATCGAGCAACAGCATCTCGATATCGACCATGGCAACCCGATATCGACTGGGGCCAACAGCATTGCACTCGATTCTGACATTCTGCACACCTGTCTAGTGAGTTTCTTTCTTTACCCTTGTTTTTATACAGTGAGGACACTGTAATGTTTAAGTATGGGGTGGAGGAAGGGCTTACTTTGTGCATATTTGATATATTTGACATTTTGTGTGCATATTTAAGTTTAGCCCTTGAATTGCTTATACATGACTATTTTGGAATTCATTATTGATTTATGTGCGTATATGCATGTTTTCCAAAGTTTATAAAAATGACCCCCATTGAAATTTTTTGATAAGTGTCATGGAAGCTTTAATTGAACTCGACGATGCAAAATTGGATTCATTAGAGATATAGTATGAAATTGCCTAGTAAAGGGAAGTCACAATGAAGTGCATATTTGGATGAAAACCATGAAAGGAGGTAAGTTTGAAGTTGCTTTTGACATGTTGCATGATAAGAGGATGGAGGACTTTATATTTCCATATAATGCTCATATTGTTATATCCTAGCCAAACCTATGCTTATGCATCACAAAAGCCATAATATACCTTATTTCATATTTGCTCCACATGATCTAAATATCACCATTCTTTACCTTATTTCCTATCCGGGGATTATGTTGAGAATGAAAGCTACATTATGGAGATTATTATATGGTTGTTGTGTTGTTATGTCAATATATGGAGTTTGACAGGAAAGTTTGGAAAAAAATATGGAAAATTTAATAAGTGAAAGAAAATCCGATCACCTCAGGAGATAAAGGTAGATCGATCCTGCTTACTGAGATAATAGTTCAGTGAGATGGGACAACAGGTGAGGAGTCCAAAGCACTAAGTATCCGGGGCCATTCATGACACCCATGTTTGCGACTTGCGAGAAGGCAGTGCCGAGGTTAGAGAGGTAAAAGTATTAATATTGAAAAAAACAATAAGAGATTATGAAAGGTGATGAATGTGATGGAAAAGGGATGTGGTATGAAAGTCTGGAAAGTACTCCATTTCCCCGGATCTATGTAGTTTGGAGCTTAAAGCAATAATGCGTCGAGGAAAGTAAAACAGAGCCTATCGAGTACTGTCTTAGTCGATGTCGGGGAATTTTTGGTCGATTTCGACCAACGTTACTCGATATAGTGGATACTAGGATCACAAAGTCTTGCGAAGTTGATGAACACAAAGCAAACCATGAAAGACACAATGAAGTGCATTATTCTTGACTACAAATTTATTTGGTCTAGCTCGTGGATACTAGGATCACCAAGTCTTGCGAAGTTGATGAACACAAAGCAAACCAAGCTAGATCAATACCAATAGTTGCAATCGATGAGCCATGCTTCTAATCGATTGATTTTCACTCATGTGTTTCAATACAAACTGAGATTTTCATTCCAAACAGTACAGCTTGCAAAGATGTTGATTTTCGGCCAAGCTCCATATCGAATCTGGAAAACCTTCAACAGCAAAGTTGTATATCTCTTTGTCCTCGTTCCAACAAGGTATGGTACGCCTCAATCCGATAAATATTGAATCCGTACGACTCATTTTACAGAGACGTCAAAAAGCTGTCAAATATTCTGAACGAGAGTCTAAAACGTCATTTGCACCTTTGGATCTTCTCCCAAGGTGGAGCCTTCTTCTTCCTCTTGAGAAGGACATTATCCGAAGGTGTCTTGGATGGTCCCACATCATTTCATGCACTTTAGCTTTCAATTAACGGAAATTGGTGATGGGTGTGTATTTGCAAGGAAAATGGTTTAACGGGTGATTTTTTGCAATTTTAGTTTTAAAGGGTAGTTTCCCACAAAACACCATATTTTTAAAGGGTGGTTTTTTGAATTTTTTGCATTATAAAATGCAGAAGGGCGGTGCTGCTCAGCTCACCTTGTTATTATATAAACAGGGTTTGTATTTTATATTTGTCAAAACCGGGTTTTCTATATGTTGGTTAGTGAAGTCTCGTGCTAATCACGTGACCATCATCGACTATATAAGCCAAACTCTTCGTCCATCTCTGTAACCAATTCAGTTGATTGAAAAAACTGAAATTTAAAGCTCTCATTGTTGGTTTCAATGGCTTTCTTCATTCTCTAGTTATTAGAGTATATGAGGTTGTTAGCTTGGCATTGTATAAAATGCAATTGTAATCAGAAGGGCAATATGGTAAATATTCCCTCTGCTATTGTAAAAATAGAGGTGGTTGTGTAACAGAACATTCAACTGAAAATGGAGAAACTCTGATTCATCCCCAATCTATTCTCTCCTTCCTCTCATTTGCTTCTCTATGTTCAACCTTTATTCTCTGGTTTTACAAATTCTTTCTTACCTCTTAACAATTCTCAATTCATGTGTAATTCATCTTCTATTCAAGGCTCAACTGATCTGGCTGAACCTAAAACTTATTCTAAAGCTTCTAAAAATCCAAAGTGGATTGAAGCTATGGGTAAGGAAATAGATGCTTTAAATTCTAATCACACTTGGATCTTAGTTGATCTCCCTGCAAACAAAAAGGCAATAGGATGCAAGTGGGTTTACAAAATTAAGCTCAAGGCAGATGGATCAGTTGAAAGGTTTAAAGCAAGGCTAGTTGCAAAAGGATACACTCAACAATATGGCATGGATTATGATGAGACATTCTCACCAGTGGTTAAAATGTCTACTGTAAGGGTTATTCTTTCTCTTGCATTAAATAAAGGTTGGGATATATTTCAAATAGATGTGAATAATGCTTTTTTACATGGTGATTTATTTGAGGAAGTATATATGACAATGCCTCAAGGAGTGCCAAATCCTGACAATTAGGTTTGTTTACCGAAAAAGCCATTATATGATTTAAAACAGGCCTCAAGACAGTGGTTCAATAAGCTCTATACTACTTTGATTGATTTCAATTTTAAACAATCAAAGTATGATCCTTCTTTATTCATTTATCATAAACATAATTATCTAACAATTGTTGGAGTGTATGTAGATGATATCATTGTTATAGGCTCAGATATAAACCAAGTGACAGGACTCAAACAACATCTCCATAACTTATTCACTATTAAGGATTTGGGAAAACAGAATTGCTTCTTAGGCATAGAAGTAATTCAATCCAAAGAGTCCTTAATACTAAGTCAAAAGAAGTTCTGCCAGGAGATCATCAAAGAAGCAAACATTGATGATCAAAGACCATGTGTCACACCTTTACCTTTAAATTTCAAGCTTCACGATTTTGATATGAGTAAATTGATTGATGATCCAACTAGTTATAGAAGTCTTGTTGGAAAATTGAGTTACTTAACCAATATTCGTCCAGATATCTCATTTTCAGTGCAGGTTTTAAGTCAATTTCTTAAGGCTCATGATGTTACACACCAAGCTGCACTTCATCATCTTCTGAGATATGTGAAAGACACAATTCATTATGGAATTCGATTGCAGAAAGGGTCATCAATCAAACTGCAAGCTTTTTCTGATTCTGTTTGGGCTTCGTGTCCAATTTCAAGAAAATCAGTCACTGGATATGTGGTCTTGTATGGTGACAATCCTATTACCTGGAAATCAAATAAACAAGCCACAGTCTCAAGGAGCTTCTCTAAAGCCGAGTACAGATCAATGAGTCAAGCTACTGAAGAGGTTGCATGGCTTGTCAATATACTACAAGAGCATGGAGAAACTGATTTGAAGCCAGTCACCCTCCACTGTGACGATAAATCGGCAATTCAGATCGATTGCCATTTTACAAGGGAGAAAGTAATGGATGGATTATTGCAGCTCAGTTATTTGCCTACACAAAATCAACTCGCTGATGTTCTAACGAAGGTTTTGCCAGCTACTCATCACAAGGAATCGCTTGTCAAACTGGGAATGCATCTCACAGATCCATCACCAGTTTGAGGGGGGTTGATAGTGTAGTAAACCGGGTTTTATTTTTGTTTTAGAAGTGAACCCGGTTTCCCTGTAAGGTTGTTAGTGAGGGAAAAGGCTACACATAAACTTGGTGTATGTATACACCATTTTTTTTTAAAAAAAAAAATTAGTTTTCTAGGGTTCACCATTTAAAATTTAGGGTATAATTAGTGGTTATTGAAATTTTTAGGGTTTATTCTTTATAATATGGGTATAATAGAGTTTTAAGGAAAAAAATTTGGGTTAATTTTTACAATTTTAAAAATAGTGGATACATTTTATAAAATTTTACACATGAAAAAAAGATACACTAGTGTATGTATATCATCCTCCGTAGTTTATTTATTTATTTTAAATGTAAATATATTAAACGGAAAGAAAAGATATTTACAAAATTTTGAAAGATTCATAGGCTAAACTAAAGACGGCCTTAGTTAGCCTTATAAATGAGTAAGGCTCACATCCTAGGTTCCAATGAGGGTGTTTAGGACTGCGTCCTTCTGTGGATCCTGTCTCTTCAAGCCGCGACTATCAGAAATTGGACACACACCTCAATTGTAGTGTAATATACCCTCCCCTTCGGTTATGCCATCAAGGAGGCTATATCACACTACACTGAGCACCCTGAAACATAAGTCTACTTGCCTTATAACAAACAATAGCCTAAAGAGAAGAAAACCCCTTTACATGTCTGATATGATCTAAATGATAGGCATCAAGTGACAAAAGGTTGCCTTAACATGAATTCCGAGGCTATGTTAATGCTGAGGTAAATGCAAGGGATCAAAAAGTGGCGCCTGTATTGTCATTGTGGTCCTGCTGGGGTAGGCCACTGAAATCTTCTCTAAGTAGCCCCTCTTGGAGAGTGTGAGCTGAGTTGAAGATTAGAGAGTGTGAGTAGCTCAACACTTTGTATACGTGTAGCTTTATGAGGTGTATGATCTCAGCTGGACTCTTCGTCACATCTTCAAACATCTTTTCATTTCTAGACTTCCAAATGTAGTAGATTGTTGCTCCAAGTCCAACTCTCTTAGCTTTTGAGATCCAACCCTTTCCTTTAGCTTCTCTCTTCATCCATTTTAATGCACCTTGTAAGGTGTTCATCTCTCTCCAGATGCCTAGCCATGCTTTAACCTGTAACCAAATTTGGGAAGAAAAATTACAAGCAAAATAGTTGTGATCCTCCGTTAGTGTTCATCCTCTCGGTCGTTTTCTCCATTTCCAACAAGGTTCTTCACACCTAACTCCCTCTAACTCGCCCCTTGCAGTGCCCGGTGACCCTAACTCCCCTAACTCGCCCCTTCATGGATTTCATCCACTTCATCAACTTCCTCCAAGCATTCCTCCACGCCGTCCACGCAACTATGCAATTCCTAAAGAAGATAAAAAAAAAAATCTTACTCCTTAGCCTTGTAGTGCTATGTGTTATAGCGGAAGTCTTAGCTGTTGTAATGGTCAAGAACCACACGAATCTTTCCTCAATCAAACTCTCAGTGACCGACACTTACGTGTCGGAGACGGCTCCATCCATGAATGGGCAACTATTGATTTCATTGAATACCAAACTGTCTATTACTTTCATCGGTAAAGCCTTCAAGTACCACCTCTAAGTCGTTGGTTCCTTCAATGATGTGCAGATTACCCATGCCGTTCCTATCGACACCATTGAGTCCGAGCAGTCTACTTGGGCTCTCGAGATTTCACCTCCTCCGGAGTTAGATGGTGGGATGTCCATATCGACGGACATCATGAACTTGATTTCCCACGAGACTCTCAAGGGCATCTTTCATATAGATCTGTACATTTTAGGGTTCTTCGGGCCGGGAGAACATTCAAAGTACGACATTAAGGCAGTGTGCCATTTGGAGATTATCATCCAAGATGGCACACTTGAATCCGGCTTCATAGGGAGGGATATGTGACTCCCCGGACTGCACAATTATAAGAGTTACAAAACGCAAATGATTAGGGTTGGAAAGTGGTACGAAAATTACCATACCAACCACGTACCAACTAAAAACCAACTATGTTGGCAACCACACTTGTGGTAACCGGCATTGTGGTAACTATCGTGGTGGTAACCACGTGAAGGTGGTACGGTAATGGTAATGAAATCTGAATACCATGGTTACCAATTATGTGTGTGTGTGTGTGTGTGTGTCTGTGTGTGTATATGTATATATTTAATGTTTTATATGTGTATGTGTGTATATGTGTGTGTGTGTTCGCTCATTTCCTTCAAGCCTCTATCTAAAAGTTAAACATCACCTAATCTAGAAAAACAAACGCGAATTCGAACAAAATACATGGGATCAAAAAGTGCTAAGGTAAATGAAGGGGATCAAAAAGTGGCGAGCTTTATGAGGTGTATGATCGGACTCTTCGTCACATCTTTTCGTTTATGGATTTCCAAATGTAGTAGAATGTAACCAACCAAATTTCTTGTGTTCATCTTCTCGATCGTTTGCTTCATTTCCAACAAGCTTCTTCACACCTAACTCTCTCTAACACGCCCCTTTCAGCGCCCGGTGACCCTAACTCGTCCTTTCATTGATTTCATCCACTTCCTCCAAGAATTCCTCCACGGCGTCCTCGCAACTATGAAATTCCTCAAGAAGATAAAAATAATCTTATTTATTAGCCTTGTAGTGCTATCTGCTATAACAACAGTCGTATCTGTTGTAATGGTCAAGAACCACAGGAATCTCTCCTCCTTCAAATTCTTAGTGACCATCACTTACGTGTCGGAGAAGGCTCCAACCATGAATGGGCAACTACTGCTTTCGGTGAATATCAAACTGTCTATTACTTCCAGCGGTAAAGTCTTCAAGTACCACCTCCACGAGGTTGGTTCTTTCAATGATGTGCAGATCACCCGCGTCGTTCCTATCGACACCTTTGAGTCCGGGCAGTCTACTTAGGCGCTCATGATTTCACCTCCTGCGGAGTTTGATGGTGGGATCTCCATATCAACGGACATCATCAACTTGATTTCCCACGAGATTCTCAAGGGCGTCTTTCATATGGATCTGTACATTTCTGACTTCTTCCGGCCGAGAGAACATTCGAAGTACGACATTAAGGCAATGTGCCATTTGGAGATTATCATCCAAGATGGCACACTTGAATCCGGCTTCATAGGGAGGGGTATGTGACTCCCCGGACTGCACAATTATAAGAGTTACAAAACGCAAATGATTAGGGTTGGCTAGTGGTACGAAAATTACCATTCCAACCACGTACCAACTAAAAACCAACTATGTTGGCAACCACACTTCTGGTAACCGACATTGTGGTAACTATCGTGGTGGTAACCACGTGAAGGTGGTACGGTAATGGTAATGAAATTTGAATACCAAGGTTACCAAGTTTATATGTGTGTGTGTGTGTATGTATATATGTATATATTTAATGTTTTATTTGTGTGTGTGTGTATAGTGCAATTCATAAAAATTGGCAGCACCACAGCGTCATATTCATATATATGCATCAGGAAAAGAAGCGAACCAATGAAGGACAAGGTTTGTAAAGAGCTGGTCGAAGTGTTCGCTCATTTCCTTCAAGGCTCTATCTAAAAGTTAAACATCACCTGATCCAGAAAAACAAACGCGAATTCGAACAAAATACAAGGGATCAAAAACTGCTGGGGTAAATGCAGGGGATCAAAAAGTGGCGGGCTTTATGACTTGTATGATCGGACTCTTCGTCACATCTTTTCATTTAGGGACTTCCAAATGTAGTAAAATGTAACCAACCAAATTTCTTGTGTTCATCCTCTCGATCGTTTGCTTCATTTCCAACAAGCTTCTTCACACCTAACTCCCTCTAACTCGCCCCTTCCAGCGCCCGGCGACCCTAACTCCCCCTAACTCTCCCCTTCATGGATTTCATCCACTTCGTCCAAGCATTCCTCTACGGCGTCCTCGCAACTATGAAATTCCTCAAGAAGATAAAAAATAATCTTATTTATTAGCCTTGTAGTGCTATCTGCTATAACAGCAGTCGTATCTGTTGTAATGGTAAAGAACCACATGAATCTCTCCTCCTTCAAATTCTAAGTGACCAGCACTTACGTGTCGGAGAAGGCTCCAACCAAAAATGGGCACCTACTGCTTTCGGTGAATACCAAATTGTCTATTACTTCCAGCGATAAAGTCTTCAAGTACCAACTCCACGCGGTTGGTTCCTTCAATGATGTGCAGATCACCCGCGCCATTCCTATCGACACCTTTGAGTCCGGGCAATCTACTTGGGCGCTCGTGATTTCACCTCCTGCGGAGTTTGGTGGTGGGATTTCCATATCAACGGACATCGTCAACTTGATTTCCTACGAGATTCTCAAGGGCGTCTTTCATATGGATCTGTACATTTCAGGCTTCTTCGAGCCGGGAGAACATTTGAAGTACGACACTAAGGCAGTGTGCCATTTGGAGATTATCATCCAAGATGGCACACTTGAATTCGGCTTCATAGGGAGGGGTATGTGACTCCCCGGACTGCACAATTATAAGAGTTACAAAATGCAAATGATTAGGGTTGGCAAATGGTACCAAAATTACCATACCAACCACGTACCAACAAAAAACCAACTATGTTGGCAACCATACTTGTGGTAACCGATATTGTGTTACTATCGTGGTGGTAACCACGTGAAGGTGGTACGGTAATGGTAATGAAATCTGAATACCAAGGTTACCAAGTATATGTGTGTGTGTGTGTGTGTGTGTGTGTGTGTGTGTATGTATATATGTATATATGTATATATTTAATGTTTTATATGTGTGTGTGTAGTGCGATTCGTAAAAATTGGCAGCACCAGACCGTCATATTCATATATATGCATCAGGAAAAGAAGCGAACCAATGAAGGACAAGGTTCGTAAAGAGCTGGTCGAAGTTTTTGCTCATTTCCTTCAAGCCTCTATCTAAAAGTTAAACATCACCTAATCTAGAAAAACAAATGCAAATTAGATCAAAATACAAGGGGTCAAAAAGTGCTGAGGTAAATACAGGGGATAAAAAAGTGGCGGGCTTTATGAGGTGTTTGATTGGACTCTTCGTCACTTCTTTTCATTTATGGACTTCCAAATGTAGTAGAATGTAACCAACCAAATTTCTTGTGTTCATCCTCTCGATCGTTTCTTCATTTCCAACAAGCTTCTTCAAACCTAACTCCTTCTAACTCGCCCCTTCCAGCGCCCGGTGACCCTAACTCGCCCCTTCATGGATTTCATCCACGTCCTCCAAGCATTCCTCCACGACGTCCTCGCAACTATAAAATTCCTCAAGAAGATAAAAATAATCTTATTTATTATCCTTATAGTGCTATCTGCTATAACAGCAGTCGTATCTGTTGTAATGGTCGAGAACCACATGAATCTCTCCTCCTTCAAATTCTCAGTGACCAGCACTTACGTGTCGGAGAAGGCTCCAACCAAGAATGGGCAACTACTTCTTTCGGTGAATACCAAACTGTCTATTACTTCTAGCGGTAAAGTCTTCAAGTACCACCTCCACGCGGTTGGTTCCTTCAATGATGTGCAGATCACCCGCGCCGTTCCTATCGACACCTTTGAGTCCGGGCAGTCTACTTGGGCGCTCATGATTTCACCTCCTGCGGAGTTTGATGGTGGGATCTCCATATCAACGGACATCATCAACTTGATTTCTCACGAGATTCTCAAGGGCGTCTTTCATGTGGATCTGTACATTTCAGGCTTCTTCGGGTCGGGAGAACATTCGAAGTACGACACCAAGGCAGTGTGCCATTTAGAGATTATCATCCAAGATGGCACACTTGAATCCGGCATCATAGGGAGGGGTATGTGACTCCCAAGACTGCACAATTATAAGAGTTACAAAATGCAAATGATTAGGGTTGGCAAGTGGTACGAAAATTACCATACCAACCACGTACCAACTAAAAACCAACTATGTTGGCAACCACACTTGTGGTAACCGACATTGTGGTAACTATCGTGGTGGTAACCACGTGAAGGTGTTACGGTAATGGTAATGAAATCTGAATACCATGGTTACCAAGTATATATATATCTGTGTGTGTGTGTGTATATGTATATATGTATATATGTATATATGTATATTTTTATTGTTTTATGTGTGTGGATAGTGCAATTCGTAAAAATTGGCAGCACCACACCGTCATATTCATATATATGCATCAGGAAAAGAAGCGAACCAATGAAAGACAAGGTTTGTAAAGAGCTGGTCGAAGTGTTCGCCCATTTCCCTCAAGCCTCTATCTAAAAGTTAAACATCACCTAATCTAGAAAAACAAACGTGAATTTGAACAAAATACAAGGGATCAAAAAGTGCTGAGGTAAATGCAGGGGATCAAAAAGTGGCGGGCTTTATGAGGTGTATGATTGGACTCTTCGTCACTTATTTTCATTTATGGACTTCCAAATGTAGTAGAATGTAACCAACCAAATTTCTTGTGTTCATCCTCTCGATCGTTTGCTTCATTTCCAACAAGTTTCTTCACACCTAACTCCCTCTAACTCGCCCCTTCCAGCGCCAGGCGACCCTAACTCCCCCTAACTCACCCCTTCATGGATTTCATCCACTTCCTCCAAGCATTCCTCCACGATGTCCTCGCAACTATGAAATTCCTTAAGAAGATAGAAATAATCTTATTTATTATCCTTGCAGTGCTATCTGCTATAACAATAGTCGTATCTGTTGTAATGGTCAAGAGCCACAGGAATCTCTCCTCCTTCAAATTCTCAGTGACCAACACTTACGTGTCGGAGAAGGCTCCGACCATGAATGGGCAACTACTGCTTTCGGTGAATACCAAACTGTCTATTACTTCCAGCGGTAAAACCTTCAAGTACCACCTCCACGCGGTTGGTTCCTTCAATGATGTGCAGATCACCAGCGTCGTTCCTATTGACACCTTTGAGTCCAGGCAGTCTACTTGGACGCTCGTGATTTCACCTCCTGCGGAGTTTGATGGTGGAATCTCCATATCAACGGACATAATCAACTTGATTTCCCACGAGATTCTCAAGGGCGTCTTTCATATGGATCTGTACATTTCAGGCTTCTTCGGGCCGGGAGAACATTCGAAGTATGACATTAAGGCAATGTGCCATTTGGAGATTATCATCCAAGATGGCACACTTGAATCCGGCTTCATAGGGAGGGATATGTGACTCCCTGGACTTCATAATTATAAGAGTTACAAAACGCAAATGATTAGGGTTGGCAAGTGGTACGAAAATTACCATACCAACCACGTACCAACCACAAACCAACTACGTTGGCAACCACACTTGTGGTAACCGACATTGTGGTAACTATCGCAGTGGTAACCACGTGAAGGTGGTACGGTAATGGTAATGAAATCTGAATACCATGGTTACCAAGTATATATATATATATATATATATATATATATATATATATATATATATATATATATATATATATATATATATATATATATATATATGTATATATATATATATATACACATATATATGTATATATGTATATGTATATATATGTATGTATGTATATGTTTAATGTTTTATTGTTTTTCCCTTTAAATTTTAAGTTTTTAATTTTACGTGTTTACTTTATATTTTATGAATGGTACAGAGACATTGATGTTCATGGTATTCATTTGGAGATGGATATCAAATGCTCTAAATGGGCTTTTTAGACTGCTTGTATATGGGATCTAAGGAAGATGAATGCTGAAAAATCTGTGATGGTTAAGGCAATTCACAAAATAACTATACACTTTGCTTTCTTTATTACCTTGTGGTATCCACTTGGTAACTAAAAGGTATTTATTATATGTTGAATCTTTTATATTTAGTAGAGAAATTTCGTTAAGCTATGCGACTTAGATTTGATTAGGGTTATCATCTTCTCCTATGTTGCAGAATAAGTTCATAAGGGCAGAAAAACATGGTTTTCCATTAATTTCTGTCAAAGAGGTTTATCTGACCTTTTATAATAGAGTCATAACTCATAAGGCTTAAGCAAAGTAAAACTGAACTAATAGAACTTTTAAAATACATGTTAGATGGAGGTTTAAATGAGGTTTTTAACCAAGGTTTCTGTTAGGCATTTTATCAAACAAATGGAGTGCACGCTCAAGTCACAAACAAAACCATTGTATTTCAATAGTTCTCGGTAGAGCAAAAATTTATATACTTCACAACCACAACAATTGATAAACATGCCCAATTCATAAAAAATTCAAAATCAACTAATCCAACAAATAAAAAACTTACATGAACAATTTAGGATCAGCGCAATTCGTAAAAATTGGCAGCACCACACCGTCATATTCATATATATGCATTAGGAAAAGAAGCGAACCAATGAAGGACAAGGTTTTTAAAGAGTTGGTCGAAGTGTTCGCTCATTTCCTTCAAGCCTCTATCTAAAAGTTAAACATCACCTAATCTAGAAAAACAAACGCGAATTCGAACAAAATACAAGGGATCAAAAATTGCTGAGGTAGATGCAGGGGATCAAAAAGTGGCGGCTTTATGAGGTGTATGATCGGACTCTTCGTCACATCTTTTCATTTATGGACTTCCAAATGTAGTAGAATAGAACCAACCAAATTTCTTGTGTTCATCCTCTCGATCGTTTCTTCATTTCCAACAAGCTTCTTCACACCTAAGTCCTTCTAACTCGCCCCTTCCAGCGCCCGGTGACCCTAACTCGCCCCTTCAAGGATTTCATCCACATCCTCCAAGCATTCCTCCACGACGTCCTCGCAACTATGAAATTCCTCAAGAAGATAAAAATAATCTTATTTATTAGCCTTCTAGTGCTATCTGCTATAACAGCAGTCATATCTGTTGTAATGGTCAAGAACCACAGGAATCTCTCCTCCTTCAAATTCTCAGTGACCAGCACTTACATGTCGGAGAAGGCTCCAACCAAGAATGGGCAACTACTTCTTTCGGTGAATACCAAACTGTCTATTACTTCTAGCGGTAAAGTCTTCAAGTACCACCTCCACGCGGTTGGTTCCTTCAATGATGTGCAGATCACCCGCGCCGTTCCTATCGACACCTTTGAGTCTGGGCAGTCTACTTGGGTGCTCGTGATTTCACCTCCTGCGGAGTTTGATGGTGGGATCTCCATATCAACGGACATCATCAACTTGATTTCTCACAAGATTCTCAAGGGCGTCTTTCATATGGATCTGTACATTTCAGGCTTCTTCGGGCCGGGATAACATTCGAAGTACGACACTAAGGCAGTGTGCCATTTGGAGAATATCATCCAAGATGGCACACTTGAATCCGGCATCATAGGGAGGGGTATGTGACTCCCAAGACTGTACAATTATAAGAGTTACAAAACGCAAATGATTAGGGTTGGCAAGTGGTACGAAAATTACCATACCAATCACGTACCAACTAAAAACCAACTATGTTGGCAACCACACTTGTGGTAACCGACATTGTGGTAACTATCGTGGTGGTAACCACGTGAAGGTGTTACGGTAATAGTAATGAAATTTGAATACCATGGTTACCAAGTATATATATATCTGTGTGTGTGTATGTGTATATATGTATATATGTATATATGTATATATGTATATATTTATTGTTTTATGTGTGTATGTATAGTGCAATTCGTAAAAATTGGCAGCACCACACCGTCATATTCATATATATGCATCAGGAAAAGAAGCGAACCAATTAAAGACAAGGTTTGTAAAGAGCTGGTCGAAGTGTTCGCTCATTTCCTTCAAGCCTCTGTCTAAAAGTTAAACATCACCTAATCTAGAAAAACAAACGTGAATTTGAACAAAATACAAGGGATCAAAAAGTGCTGAGGTAAATGCAGGGGATCAAAAAGTGGCGGGCTTTATGAGGAGTATGATTGGACTCTTCGTCACTTATTTTCATTTATGGACTTCCAAATGTAGTAGAATGTAACCAACCAAATTTCTTGTGTTCATCCTCTCGATCGTTTGCTTAATTTCCAACAAGCTTCTTCACACCTAACTCTCTCTAACTCGCCCCTCTCAGCGCCCGGCAACCCTAACTCCCCCTAACTCGCCCCTTCATGGATTTCATCCACTTCCTCCAAGCATTCCTCCACGATGTCCTCGCAACTATGAAATTCCTCAAGAAGATAGAAATAATCTTATTTATTATCCTTGTAGTGCTATGTGTTATAACAGTAGTCTTAGCTGTTGTAATGGTCAAGAACCATAGGAATCTCTCCTCCATCAAATTCTCACTGACCGACACTTACGTGTCGAAGACGGCTTCATCCATGAATGGGCAACTACTGATTTCGTTGAATATCAAACTGTCTATTACTTTCATCGGTAAAGCCTTCAAGTACCACCTCTACACTGTTGGTTCCTTCAATGATGTGCAGATCACCCGTGCCGTTCCCATCGACACCTTTGAGTTCGAGCAGTCTACTTGGGCGCTCGAGATTTCACCTCCTGCGGAGTTAGATGGTGGGACGTCCATATCGACGGACATCATCAACTTGATTTCCCACGAGATTCTTAAGGGCGTCTTTCATATGGATATGTACATTTCAGGCTTCTTCGGGCCGGGAGAACATTCGAAGTACGACATTAAGGCAGTGTGCCATTTGGAGATTGTCATCCAAGATGACACACTTGAATCCGGCTTCATAGGGAGGGGTATGTGACTTCCCGGACTGCACAATTATAAGAGTTACAAAACGCAAATGATTAGGGTTGGCAAGTGGTACGAAAATTATCATACCAACCACAAACCAACTATGTTGGCAACCACACTTGTGGTAACCGACATTGTGGTAACCATCGTTGTGGTAACCACGTGAAAGTGGTACGGTAATGGTAATGAAATCTGAATACCATGGTTACCAAGTGTGTGTGTCTATATATATATATATATATATATATATAATGTTTTATTGTTTTTACCTTTAAATTTTAAGTTTTTAATTTTATGTGTTTACTTTATATTTTGTGTTTTGATTTTGACCTAAATTGATCATTTCTACTGTTTCTAGTCTCTTCGTTAGTTCATTTAAGCAGACAAACATACCGGGGAATCAAGCGGCATTGCGGCAACCCTTGCCTCCACTCTCTACTCTCTCCATTCAAGGCTTCCGAGTTTCGGTCGTTCAAGGGTTGCCCGTTCAGTCGTTGCTTTCGGCCTCCTGACCCTTCCGACCATTCAAGATCTCCCAATTTCTCACTTGCACTCTCAATGGCTCGTCAGGGTTCATTCAGAAGAAGAACTGGCACACCAAGCATAGAATTTATCACACACACAACTTCACAACTTAAAACAATAATCATCACATCATCATTTTCATCGTCTCAACTTTATCTCGTAATCCATCATCTCAACATCTCATACCATATTCAATATAATTCACCAACTCATCAGCTTAAGACAATTCCAATCCATACTCAACCAATTTGCATGATATCATCTCATATTCTTACTTAGCATATAATTATATATCATCATCATAATTATCTAATATTTAACCTCGCATAATAAATCATCGCAAGCCATGCTATTAGTCACACATATCATAACATCATGCTAGTCAATCATTGAACAAATCAGATTCCCAAGTTAGCCCCAAACCATTTCAAAATCCAAATCAACTAGTTAGAAATTCCGACATTGGAAAATATTCGTCAAATTCCTTTTTCTAAATTCCAAGTATCATAATATCGTATTTTTAAATCACCATATCTTTAATCTCAAAATCACATTTTATATCCTAATCTCAAAATGATATCTTATATTTTAAATCCCAATGATATTATATAATACTTTAAATACCTTTTTCTTTCTAAAAACTTTCATAAAATATTTTCAAATCCTTTAAAATCCCAACCACTTTTATTTAATAAAATCATTCCTTTTTAAATTACCAAATCTGCCCTTATTTTATAAAAATTACAAACCGACCCCCTTCATTTTATTAAATATCAAAACCGAGCACTCACTCTTTCTTAACCCCAAAAATCGAAGGAAAGGAATAAAATAGGCCCATATCTTTGTGCTCTTATTTGAAATGCAACTCGGCCCACAAAACAAGCCCAAGAAGTCAATCCATCTCATTCTCCTCATTTGAAAACCGAGGCTGGATTTTAAAACAAAGGGGGGACCCAGCTGACTGGACAGCTGATGTGGCAAGGAGGGCCCACGGAGATGTGTTCTTCTTCATCAGCTTCCTCCCGTCCCGACTCCTCTGTTCGAAATCGCCGGCAACTCCTTCGGTGCTTCCTCCTCGGCTACCTCGCTCTCCGGCAGAGCCTTCACTCCTCCGGCTTCCTCCGCTGGTGCAGGCTCGCATCGGCTTCATCAGCCTCGTCCCCTCTCTCGCGTCCCCGCTCACACGCACTTCCCCCGCTCTCGACCCCGCTCTTTCTCGCCGGACCACTCTCCGACCCGCTCTCACGCTCCTCTCCGACCAGTTAAAGTGAAAGGGAGCAAGAAATCGAAAACAAGGATTAAAAGGGAGCTCGGGAAGCTCACCAAGGAAATCGGGTTCGTTGGGCTCGCCGGAGAGGTCGTCGGGGATTCGATTGGGGGCTTGACCGCATTTTATTAAATTAAAGGTACTATTTGTCCGCATTTTTGGGGGCACATACTATCATATAAGTAAAGAGATGATGCAATTCAAGAACTTTCTTATACTGTAATAAGAAGAAAAAAATTGTCAAATAGATGTTGAAATTACAGTGTTGAGTGTTGCTGATTTTTATTTTTTAGTCATAAATCATATCTGTCGTAGTTAGAATCACAACAACCCGTTTCTCTCCTAAATGGATTCTGGAATTTATCGCAGGAGCTGTAATGAGTAAAGAGATGTTGTAATTCAGATATTTTTTTTTGTCAAAGAGATGTTGAAATGACAAGTATTGAGTGTTGTTGATTTTTTTTTTTGGCCAAATAGATGCTGAAATTTTTATTGGTCATAATAAATGCTCAGTTTTCTTTATCAGCAGTTAGTTTGTCAACTACTTGTCATTAGCAGAAATTTCGATAATAACACAAAAAAAAAAGGGAGGAGGGGGGATGATGGAGGGAAAAGAAAAGGAAAAAGGGGGAGGATGAAAAAGATTAGCGGAAAACAACTAATTGCTTCATATAGGAACAGGAGGCATGAAAAATTCCCTCCCCATCCTCTCAAAAAAACCTAGTTGCCGCCATTAACATGTGAGTCGCCTCCACCTCCGATTGGCTTCTCGGTCGGCCTCGACCCACAACCCCAAATTCCTCTGAAACCTCCCCTGAAAACTCAACCCACAAAACCCAACCCTTTGCATCCTCTTTCGCTACCCTTGCTCTGGTCGCCGCCGGCGCCGCCACTGGTGAATCTTCGCTCCGTTGGCTTGTGCAGCGACCCCACATGTACCCATCTCCCTCCGTCGACCACCTTGGTCAGTGGTACCTCCTATTTATCTGCCTCATTCCTTCTCCGCTTCAACACAATCCGTCGGAGTCATGTAGTGTGTCCGGGCCGTTGCTCCTCGACGCCGGTGGCTACGGGCTGAAGCAGTGTTCTAAAAATCGCGCCTAGGCGTCGCCTGGGCGCCGCCTAGGCGCTAGGCGGGACGGGACCTAGGAATTTTTAAGCCTAGGCGGGCCTCTAGGCGGAAATTCGTCCAGGAACCGCCTAGTCCCGCCTAGGCGCCGCCTAGGCACCGCTTGATCCCGCCTAGTCCAACGATTATTCAATTTGAGCTTCTAAGCATATGATTAGTTGACTTAGGGTTTTTTTATCCTCCATGTCGGGATGCATTTGCTTTTCAGTCGAACTTATAGTTTTGGATTTTAGGAGGTTTAGAGTTGTTAGTCAGACATGTACTTTTGCGTTTATTTACTTTAGTGTTAGTTAACTACTACAAATTTGGGTTGATAGGTGATATTATGGATTATTATTACATTATATGAATTATTGACAAGTGTTATTCGTCAAAATATAAGGAAATAATCAAGTTTGTTCTAAGTCTGCCTAGGCGCCGCCTAGGCACCCGCCTATCCGCCTAGGCGCTAGGCGGCCACCCGCCGCCTAGCAACCGCCTAGCGCCTTTTAGAACATTGGGCTGAAGTTCAACCCCTCCCCCAGCGCGACTTGATCTCCATCGTTGAGGCCCTCCCATTTATGAAAACTTTACCCTCACCAAACTTTGCCCAGCCCGCACCAAACATTTCAGGAACACACTTCCAAAACCAAAATTTTCAAATCATAAACCCCAACACAAACTATTTGTTTTTTGATCCCCTCTAAACTCAAAATTTTCGAACCAAATCTCTTCTCTTTTTAGGGCCGAACTCTTGTATGCAATTGTTTCTCCTTCTCTATGGATGTGGTCGGAGCCCGATCCCGCTCAAAGTCAACTACTTCATCAACTTGCATGCATGTAAGCCGTCTCAGCCATCGAACCAGATCTTAAGATGCAAGGGCTCGCCGAACCAGATCTCATGTTGCAAGGACTCTATTTTTTATTTGCTTTAATTATAAATTTATGTATCTGTAATCTTAGTTTTTTTTTTTTACTGGCGACCCTCTGTTATAGGGTCTTTCAATTCATCTTTTGGCGAATGTGGACATTATAACTAATAAATCTTAAATGATGAATATTTAATTAATTAGTTCTTATTATATAAACAATTATTTTTTTCCCTCCCTGAACGAAAAAGCAAGATCCAAACCCAAGAAAATCCACCACAATTTCCCATATTTTGAACATCTCACTCTCGGACAAAGTGAATTTATGAAGATCATTATATTGAGTGAAATTTAGGTGCGTCATTTGACCGAGTTGAGATGCAACGAGCACCACCAAAATCATTATATTAAGTGAAATTGAAGGCATACAAAAATTGTTTGCTGACGGAATCGGAGAGGCATTCAACGTGTCGGTGTCTTACCGGAGTATTATTTAACTCCGGTTGAACAATAATTAATCATTAACAAGTGGGCAAAATATACAAAACGTATAACTAGGAAAACTCATTTTCCATGAAACATCAAGAGTGAAAGAGAACAGCTTCAAATGAGTGAATTGAATATCACAAATGAACAACTACGGGTGGTCTTGTCGGTCCCTCGAGGGAACAAAATAAAACCATAAATACATAAATACCAAAGTGGAGGTATACCAATGCAATCATGATGCAATTTTCATTGTCGAATAATCAATCCCGACAAATTCATACCGAGCTCTTCAGCAGCCTAACATTGTCAAATACATATAATCAGAATCTCACAAGCAATACAAACCCACAAATATAAAATATGACTTGAAATCATAGATGAATTTCAGAACCAAATCCGCTTTACCATTTCTGCAGCGCGTTTAGCGAACATGAACTCCCTATATTCATTCACCTTCTTCGAGAATTCCGCAAATAACTCTTCTGCCTTCTCCGCATAAGGAGCTTTGTCCTGATCCAGCATACATAATAATCAATCGAACAACCATCGATCAATCACAAAGGATAATACTGCATTAAGAGTTTCGTAGCTACTTACAGCATCATTCATAGTTTCCCACTTTGCTCGGGCAGCTCCGAAGATCTGCGCCACCTGCATTAGGTAGGCATTGCCAATCTGAATCCGAATTTAAGAATTAAAGAGTAATTAATTAGGAAAAAGCAGTGCATACATGATCACGAGGCTTTGTATATTGATCCTTGACTTTCTCGATGAATTCCCCCCTTCACCAGAAACAACATTAGAGATCAACCTTCCAAACTAAAACTACCATATATATATATGGCTGCTGCTTCCAAAAATTGAAATCCAACAGACGAGAAACAAAACAACAAATCAACAATAAACATATATTACAAGAAAATGCCATAGGCAGTGGGAGGCGCCCTGGGACGCTTCGATTCCTTGGCTGCCTTACGCTTCCTCACCGACAGCCTGAAAACAAAAGGCACAGCAAACTTAAAAACTCAATAAGCACATCTGCAAAGAATGCAGATTCAGCATATCTAGAATTCCACGCAAATCACAGCAACAACCACAAGAAATTAAGTAAAAAAAACTGCCAAAAAACTGACATCCTATGGGTTTGCTTGCCACCGGACTTCGACTTCCCACCTTTCATCCCAAAGAAATTAAGGGAACCGATCGGTCAGAGTACCGGCCAGTAGAAAACGGTACGAAACGACTAGACACAGGGCCAAGCGAAGCAGATGAAGAATGAGACGAAGGGGTTTACCTTTTAGGGTTAGGGTTTCTTACAGAGGAAGAGAAGTTAATTCGTGATGGAAATGGAAAACCGCCTATAGAATATTTTGTTTTATCCCTCTCCACAACCCAATTTTGGTAGCTAAACTAGCTATTTATAGATGGTAATGTAAATTTTCATTTTCACATCTTATTTTTGTCACTCGGTCATATTTTTATGTTCTTTCGATTTGAATCAAATGAATTCATTTCAAATACTATCCAAATATTATCGTCATCTCATTCTTCAAAATGTGTTATTTCATATGTATGCTAGAAAATTACTAATACTGTAACAATCTACTCATGCCAGAAAATATTGTTTTTTTTCTTCATTAGCACTTTAAGCAAATCAAAATTTATTTTCCAAAATAGGCTACATACTACTGCGTGCTTTTGTTCCAAAATAGATGGATTTTTAGGTGTAAGTTTTTTGTGTCAAAATAGATGATATTTTATGTTTTTTAGGAAGGATATTGTAATGATTTCTATTAATTTGTATATAGTTGATCTACTTTTAAAAGATTTTGATTGATTAAAATGTGTAGTACGTGTGGATATTAAAAAATAATAAAATTTATGAAAAATTAGTGGAATGATGATTTTTTTAAGTGAAGTTTTTTTTTTTATTAAAACTTATGCACGAAACTAAAAGTCTATGTATTTTGGAATGGATGGAGTATTTGTCCAGAAAGAAATTTGGGCATTGTATCTTAAAACATCAATATCGATCGGTTAATCAACAACCAAACTAGAAAACAAGAGGTGAATTATAAAAGAAACCTAGGAAACACTACGCCAGATTGCAGTTCGCCCGACGGACACAGAAAATTTCATCGCCTCATTCATCTTCCGGCGACGGACTTACTCTGGTTGGTCGCGTAAGTATTACGGAATGGGCACCCATCTGAAATCATATTTGGGTGAATGACTAATTAAATTCGACGTTCGTCGACTGAGTTAAACTCAGACGACGAACTAACTATATAGGCGACGAACAATGGAACACACACGGTCGTCGTAACAGAGAACTCAACCATATTTCTCAGACTCAGAAGGACTCTATCCGGCAACGAACAATGAAAGACACGTACACCGTCACCTGAATGTGCATTCATTAAATGAACAATTCAAGAGACGAATGACACATAATAGTTCGTCGCCGGAAATAGTTCGAAAAGGCACAACTAACTGTTCTATTTAATTATGTGGCTTGAGGCTACAACGATGGGAATAAGTCCGTCGCTAACTGATTTGTAATTAGGCGCGACGAAGATATAACTTGATGTTTTAGAGTTCTGCGTGGAAATTAGGAAATCTCCACTTGTTAAAATTGGAGCAATAAACAATCATTTTTATCTCCAAGTAGTTGTACTCCGTACTAGAGTAATTTAATTGATTTAGTATGTGAAAAGTTTTTTTGTTTAAATAAATGCTTGACATCAATTCACTTGTTGGGTAATTATGATGTATAGTATACAAAGTAGTACCCCACAAATTAGAAAATAATTCTTTAATCCCATAACATCAAATAAATCCGATTAAAATTTGACCCTCAAAATATCAAGTATTTCTAATCGGAGGGAGTACTACTTAGTCAGGCAACCGATATACGTCTTAGTACGTCACCTGAATGTGTAGAGTTCTGGATCATTTATTACTATTCATTCAGGCGACCGGCATATACCTAAATCCGTCGCTTGAATTTTTTTGAGCAACCGAATTCAATCAATTGTACTTGCCCAAACATCTTCATCACTTCATCCATTCACACCTTCCCCCCAAAATCAACATACACCCTAGAATCCCTTCCCTAAATTTTGCCAAAATGGCTTGAAAAACACACTGCAACGTCCAACAGAGCCACCGAGAAACTAACAATAACCATGCAAGACATGCTTGCTTGCAATAGATGTTTGGGAAATCAACATCAGATGCTCACCAAGGACAATATGAACATGATCACTCCTGATAAAAAGCCTGAACCAATACCTAGGATCGACAAACAACTCAAAGCAAGACTGATTTCTCAAAAAGGGTGATAACACATCAAAGTGAGCCGATACGAGAGCAACAAAAGAAGTCACAAAGGTCGCACAACCCCATGGAAAGAGACGAGAGAGTGTCCGTCGAAAAAAATACACATGAAAACCCTGATGAACAATTATAACCACTTGTCACAAGTCGATCATACATCCATATGACCCCTTCGAAACAAACAATTTAATCTGCCACCATTATTTTATTTACATTTTTCATAGGAAAAAATAAGACATTCGTTTTACAAACTAATCTACTTGATTGATGTAAAGGAGCTTGCTATGTTTGTACAAGCTTTGAAGGAGCTTTGGCAGTTTTTTTTAATGAAAAATAAACTACATGTTGATAGCTAGCTAGACAGTTAGCAATTACTCCATGTTGATGAAAAATAAACTACATGTAAAGGAGCTTGCTATGTTTGTACAAGCTTTGAAGGATCTTCAAGCTTTGAAAAATAAGCTTTGAAGGAGCTTTGGCAGAATACAAGAAATTGTAAGTGTAATAACTAGAAAGATAGGAAGTGATTTATAAATACATGCATGCATGTATGATGTATTGGAGGGATAGGATAAAATTAATGAAATCCCTTTACCCCCTATCTCTCGCTTTCTCTTACAGCCCTATCTCGCTCTTTGAACATCTCTTCCTTCCTCTCTCAATCTCTTCCCATTTACCTCAATTCTCCATGAAAGTCAAAGCTTCCTTCTAATCGACAACAAATGGTATCAAAGCTTGAAGATCCTCAATTATGGTGGACAATATGTGGCCGAGGTGGTGGAAGACAGAATCGATTGGAAATTTGAAGAACTAATCGAAATGCTTCGCTTTCTCATTATGAAGAAGGAGGAACGGACCATTCTTATCAAGATCAAGTTTGAGATCTATCCAATTTCAACCGAAATACTGAATAGGGTGTCCTCTGCTTGTGGTATTCTGGAAAGCGTGGAGAAAATTAAGCCTTGGAGATAATTTCCATTCAAAAGTTTGCTTCCAAGACCAAGATTCGGCGATTATAACCCTCGATTTGGTATAACGGAAGGTTTCCTACCTCCCTCTCTGAACATCTCTTCTTTCCTCTCTCAATCTCTTCCTTCTACTTCAATTCTCCATGGAAGTCAAAACTTCCTTCTAATCGACCTTCGGGTCATAACATAGACAAAAAAAAACTAGCATTATTTTTATACTATTTAAACAAAAGGGAACTATAGGAAGTAAAACAGTTTTGTTAAATTTCGTGGGCCATATAACGTGGGCGATTACACATACCAGTGCATCATACGCTAACCAAACCGAGCACACAAGATCGATGAGATTCTATTCTAAAACCAATTAGCATTAGAAGTATCTTTGGATTCCTTGTATTATCAAAGTGTGATGTGTTCATTTCACATCTTCCTCAGTTTTAAATCCTACATAGCTATAAAATCTCTAGCTTGATTTTCTTATATAAAGTGGTGATAGATTTGAATATCAAATTGCTATAATGTTTAATCTTTTTAAATTGTTGAAATTTAAAACAGATTTGTAATTTTTTTTTCCTGAGATAATTTGTTAATATCGACTTTCCGAATCAGTAAAATCGACAGACATTTTTTCAACACGAGATGAAAGTGTCGACAAACTATTTTCAGATAAAAAAAAACTCACTGACACGGAAAGCCAGTGAAATCCCTGTGCACTTTGACAATATAAACCGTGCATATAGCAAACCGGAAAATTGGGCCCATCTTTGGATGAGAATGGAAGAGCATGAAACTCTCGATCGCAAAATGGCATGGGAAGATCGAAAAAGCAAGATCCAAACCCAAGAAAATCCACCACAATTTCCCATATCTTGAACATCTCACTCTCGGACAAAATGAATTTAAGAAGATCATTACATTTAAGTGAATTTTAGGGGCTTAATTTGACCGAGTTAAGATGCAAAGGCCCATGTGTCCGACTTGCTTAATCACGAGCACCACCAAAATCATTATATTTAAATGAAATTTAAGGCCTAAAAAAACTGTTTGGTGACGAAGTCAGAGAGGCATTCAACGTTGAGCTTTGCACATGGTAACTCAGGCAGCCAAACATGTTAAATCATTACATACCGTAATTCCAGGAGTACTGTCTTATTATTCAACTCCGGTTGAACAATAAATAATTAACAAGTGGGCAAAAACAAACAAGGCATAGGAAACACCAATGGTTTGTTTCATATGTAATGCTGCATATTGGAACTAATAAGTTAACTAGGAGAAGTCATTTTCCATGAAACAGCAAGAGTGAAAGAGAACAGATCCAAATGAGTGAATATCACAAATGAACAACTACGGGTCCCTCGTCAGGGTCCCTTGGGCTAGTCACACTCGACGAGCAAAAAAGAAGGCCTAACCAAGAAAGCCAACAAACACTCCGGACAATGTGGGTCTATATCATCCACTTTACCCTGTTTTTTAAACAGGTTGATGGCGAAACATGTAACATGTGACGGTTTGAAGTCCCTATTCACTAAAGCCTCAATCACATATGCAGATGAGATGGTGATATAAACAATGGCAGCCAACAAAATAGAAGCAAAATATATAGGAGCTCTAAAGAACTACATACATGAAGCCATCAAGGGTGATAACTAAAGCAAAAGGGGACTTCTTTTTCCCTCTTTTTTTTTTGCACACGTTTTTGACATAACAGTTAATAAGGATGTGCAGGATTTAAGGGAGTTTACCGGCCAACAATGCTAACATTGGAACGGAGCAAGGTAGAGAGGACATCGGCAAACTGAGGCCGCTTAGAGGGGCAATTGTGCCAGCACTTGATCATGAGAGATTTCAAGACTTGAGGGCAATCCTTGGGGATTTCAGGCCTCAGCCCACAAGCAGCTATCCCAACGGCTGCCTGAACAGGAGAATACGCAGAGTAGGCAGCCTCGCCAGATACCATCTCCCATAGAACCATTCCGAAACTGTATACATTGCTCATCCATGTCTCGCTAACGCACTCAGGGTCACCTGCAATGATCTGAAGAAACACAATGAAATCAGCCAAATCAACTTTGATGTTTCTTGGATTACATTCGTGCACAATGAAGGAAGAGACAATTCTATATATTTCTATAACACTCTTTACCTAATACTAGATTTATTTTCTGATGATAACCATTTCCCTCTCCAATCAACTATGGCATTCATAGCACCTTTTAAAGTTTTCCCCACCCTCTCAGCAGTGAATTATTGACATAATCACAAGATATCAATAGCACGAGACAACTTCAAAGCGCAGATCGATAGTAGCAATTAACGGTTTAAGTACATGATTTAGTCATCAATGCAGGGATAACCAATGATGAGTGCATGTTGTATTATATCTAATGATGGTGCTAACAAAAGGCACTTAAAGCATAAAAGCCACTTTAGAAAAGAAGTTCATATACATTGTATCCAAGTTACGACCGAAAGCAAACTTTCACTCAAATGATAATGTAAACAAAACAGCATTATGACTTCAAACATGATATCATAGATATTTCAAGAGTGGAGCTTCAAATATCAAGTGACTGTAGGGTGCCAAATCATACGACTAAAGATACTTTTTAGCATCAACTATTGCTTCATGATCAACCTTTGTAGCTAATCACCTGCCAAAAATCATGAAACGAACAGGCTAATCCTAGAAGACAATAAAAAATGTGCCAAGAGACCATCTCAACAATTGTTCTCCATAACACTATGAAGAGATCAATTGACGATTCTGAAACATGCCCTTTTTACCTTTTTCCCCCTAAATAACTCAATACATCTTCCTTTGTAAGCTGGGTTAATTGCCGAATCAATATTGTTATGCCAAAATGGAACCCAACAATATCTCAAAGTTATACTGGCATAGACCACATGGTGGCATTGGATGTTGACAAAAATTTCAAACTTAGTTTCATGGCACAGTAACCATTGGCTATTGAACTCACTGCAATGAATAGAGTATGTTATGAGTGAGTTACATACCTCAGGAGCCAACCACCTATAGCCGTCGGTCTCATACTCCATTGCTTCACCCATGCTTTTGCAAGCTGTAACTATGCCCATGTCACCCAAGCAAGCATTCCCATGACGATCCAATAAAATTCTCTGGGTATTCATATCCCTATATGCAACCCCATGATCGTTCATAAATTTCAAACCCTCGGCAATATCTACAGCCATCCTCATCACGTCCTTCATCTGAAGTTTCTTGCTCTTTAACATGAGATCTTGGACTGATCCTCCTTCCATGAACCTAGTTACAACACAAAGCCCATGCACTTCATCGACACAGACACCATGAAACTGCACAATGCTCTTATGCCCACAAGACATCAACTCCAAAAAATCTTTTCGGATTTCAAACTCATAGGAGTTCCCCTTATCACACCCCTTCAGCTTTTCAATTGTAACCTTCTTGCCCTTGTAAACACCCTTAAAGGAATTGGGCCCAATCTGGTCACTGAACTGAAGATTATCCGAATTCAAGAGCCATTTACCAATCTCATCCCCACCTGACCTGACTGTTTGCCACTCATCAACTGACACCACAAATGTCGAGGAAGGCAAGGGTAATGAAAGCTGAATCTTCCAATTCGAATGCTCGGAACCATTCCTGTTATTCTGATCAGCACCATCCTCTTCGGTGTCCCCGAAATCTCTATACCCATTATTCTCCTCTTGGCACCCACAAAGACCAAAAGCAAGCTTGATACTGCTTTGCTTGGGCTTCTTCAAAGCCCCTCTCAACGCACTCTCAACCCGCATCTTGAAGTTCTTCTCGTGCTCGGCCTGCACATCCATCATAAGAACCCCAAGTGTAGACCCCTTCCGCTCAAAGATTTGTACCTTTCTGCAACACACAGAAGAACTCTCAAGCGCCACTGACATCGATGGCCATGAGATCAAACAGTTACAAGCGAATATGATCTTGTACAGTAAATCCTGTTCTTCATCATTTGACACCTCTTGGATCAGGATAACAGGTTGTTCCTCCACAGAGGCTTGATCCATCACTTTGATGTGAACAAACACGTCTCTCATGTCGAATCCAGCCTGCGCATAACTACCACAACCAAATGCCAATTTCAGAAACAGCGAGGCTTAAATTTCCAATTACACTCCACCAAATTCCGATTCCAATAAATCGCATTAAATATCAGTTCGCAAAACTCCAATCCATATTGACTGAAATTCAAAAACAAAAAAAAAAAACAAAAAAAAAACAGAGAGGAGTTGAAACCTGAGAGGCATGGAATCGTAATGCTTACGAATGTTGGAAACGAGCTTCTCGGGGAGCTGACTACCAGGATAGAGCTGCGTGAGGCTACGAACGATCCCGCCCCACACCTGCCTACGGTGACCGTCGATCCTGGGAGGGGCGAGCGAGTCACGAGACGAGTCGAGATTCAGCGAGTTCTTAAGCGACGCGATCGCCTCAGAAACATTCCGGCTGAGCCGCTGCAGCTTCTTCTGCACCAGCGACGGCGTATCCTTGACCACCTCCGCCGTCGATGAATTAGCAGCAGAAGCAGCCGCGGGGGCCTCCGATCTGTCTCCGGCCCGCATGAGGACCTGCTCAACCATATCCTCATCGATGCTAGCGCGGCTAGACCAGCACTCCAACGCGGCAGCCATTGAAGACCGAGGGAGCGAGCTTCCTGAAATCGGCTCTAGAAAGGGAGATTGGGGATAGAGGAGAGGGAGGGTTTGGGGCAGAAGATGGGGATGGAGCGTTGATTTGGGGATTTCTCGCCCATTTGGTTGAATGTGTTTGCGTGGGTAGTGGCAGGGAGAACAACCAGGGCTGTCAGAGACAGTGTGGAGAAAGTGGTAAAAGTCGGGGGAAGATGGTAATAAATGCAAAGGGGGTGGGTGGGTAAACGTAAATGTAAACGTTAATCAGTTAATGTCTTTTTTTATTTTGAAAAAATTATCAGGAAAAGTAAATGTGTGATTGGCGGTGGTAAAGCAGAGTTTAGTACAACTGGGTAATCAATTTTTGCAATTGCAGGGACGTTTGAATGTTTGATGCAGCCTGTTATCGTTGCAGTTCTTTGCAATTGGGATCACGATTCACGAGGGATGGGAGATTGTCTTAAATGTCTGCTGCTTCTTTTATCTTTTGGCAATGCTTTTAATGGTTTAACAAGATCTCAGAGATACTCACTCTTTATAGGCATCCTATATGAAACAATACGGAGTACAAATTAATTTTTTTTTAATAAAAAATAAGAATAATACCAGAGAAAATTTGGTGAAATATTCCCTTTTACTAATTTAATTAGGTTATTAGCACTCTAACTTATTAAATTGGCCGTACTAACATCTCTTCAATGTTTTTTAGGTTATTAGCATTCTTTACTGTTTCTCCTCTATCAGGCATTCAGGCGTTTGCGTTTCTACTTTCCCTTTCACCCCCGTCGAAAATCAGTAGTCGAGATTGACGAGTGCTATTCGATCTCGAGTAAGGGCAGAAACTAAAACGAAAGGAAATAAAAACAAATGCTTTGGGATCTCGAAATAAACTGTATGTAAAAGACTTCCAAGATTGGGGTTTGCAACAACGATAACCAAGCATGCATAAGGCAGAACCAAACAGATAATCATGTGAATCGCATCAAAGGACTAAGCTTTCGCCTTTTCCAACAATTAGACAACTCTTTAAAGAAACCCTAATTGTCTCTACCGATTTTATGTTTACAATCCAAGTTGTTAGCATGGACCTCCATTAGATGGGTAATAACCACATAAACAAGTAGTAGATGCTTCAAAACATGATAAAGGTCAGATCTTTACCTCAATTATGCATGGCTATCGTCAGGCTTGCCTCAACCCTAGAAGTGGGTGGACTACTCGCGCTTCATCATAATTAAAGACATCAATAATAAAAGGAAATAAACTTGCATTAATGAAATAAAATAGAGCTTACAACCAAAGGAAGTCAATTCCGCTCTCGTTTCACAAAACTCCTCCTGGCCACTCACTCTCTCTCTCTCTCTCTCTACTACTTCTCCTAATTGTTGTGTGATGGAATGAATCGAAATCAGCCCCCTGGGCTTTATTTATAGGCTTCTAAACCTTGCTACTCAAGGATAGAAATATTTATCTATATCTAAAACTATATCTAAAACTTTAAAGATAAATAAAAGCAACAAAGAAATTAAATCTAAAATAGGGAATTATATCTAAATAGTCTTCAAGTGGATAGATCTCTCTCTTCATGATGTATCTTGACAAATTCGGATAGAATCGGCAATCTTCGGGCCCAAGTAATCCCACACCGAGTAGAATTGATCAAACCGCGTAACGCGTCTCCGGAAGTCTCCTCGATCTCGACAAAGGGCTACTCGATCTCGAGTAGAATTGTCGGTCGACTGGCTTGACTCGGCGTCTCGGCTAGCTGGTGCTCGACAGGCTCGGATATGGCTCCTGGCCGTCGTCGATCTCGAGGAGAGCTCCTCGATTTCGAGTAGGGGTGGATCATCGACTTAGTCGGCTTGGTGCATCGGGTAGCCTCTTGTCGACATGCTCGGACACAGGTTCCTAGGGTTCCTCGATCTCGAGTATGACTCTTCGATCTCGAGTTGGGCATCCGGGCATGGTCGGGTAGTCTCTCAGTCTCCTCGGACATGCTCTCCTCAACTCCGGGTTGTCTCCGAGGTCTCGTCGATCTCGAGTAGCCTAACTCGATCTCGACTAAGGTTCGGGAGTCGGGTTCTTCGTCTTCAGCTTCTCGACACAGGCTCCTCGATCCTGGTAGGTGTCTAGGCATGGCTTGTCGAGATCGACTAAGGCTTGTCGATGTCGAGTAGTTTTGTGCTCTGGTTCTCGCTTCTTGATTTTCCCCCGAAATGGTTCCATATTCTGCGATATTAAACAAAAACTTATGTAGATATCCATTTCTGACAATTAAGCATATACTACATAAATCCGACATATTCCCAACCCGAAATATGCAAAATGTAAAGAATATGGAACTAAAATATGCATAAAGACATGGCTACTTTGGAGACATCATTGTCCTCGGTTTCTCTGTCCCCTTTTAGACTTCAATATCCCTGTTGGCTTCGGTTCTCCCTCGCAGCCATCGTCGGCCTTGATGTGCTAATAGGGCTACGCCCGTCCTCGCCAGAGTTTGGGTGGATTTTGTCTTCTGTCCTCGCCTCTGGTCGGTGGCGCCAGACGCCAGTGATGCGGTTCTCCGCCTTTGGGCCCGTGTGTTTTCCCTTGGGCCCGAAGATGGTAATTTTGGCCTGTGTGATGAGGCAGCCCGAGTTTAAATTAAAAAAAGAAAACCGGGATGGATTCTTACATCTAAAAAAAACCCGAAAGGGCCTAAATCCCGCAAGTGCTAAGGGTTTTGAAAAAATTCCGTAAGGGTTTTTTGGTGCGTTTTTTACTCATGTGGTTCTCGGCTGCTTCTCCAGGTGTTCTTTATATTCTTTTTCTTAGTTGGGGCTCTGGCGTCTGGTGTTGGGTCTGGTTGGGGTTGAGGCGGTGTGTATCGAGGCGACTCCATGATTCAGAAATTTCCTAGGAGGATTGTCTTCACTGCCCACAAGGAGTCTTGATGAACCGCTGGCTAGCGGTGTCAGGTGGCGCTTGGCATCAGGGTGTAGTCTATGTTGTCCCCAATGTATTAGTATTAGGTTCGTTTGTTCGCCTAGTTTTGTTGCTTTTCACTTTTGTATTGCACCTTTCTATTTTATGTTGCATTTATGTTGTATGTTTGACGGCCCTCCGTCTGCCGATTTTATCGACCACTCGAGGTGTCAGACCTGTTTGACCCTCGAATTCTTACTTAATTAAAAAAAATGGTGTCAGATACAAGCAATAACACTCTACAAAAGCGAAACTAAAAATAACCAGACTGAAAACCCCATGTTTTAAATTTTATATAAATAAGAATAATTTGGTTTATGATATAGAAATTTTAAATCCATTTTATGTAATTGGTGTATGCTTCCTTGTTTGAATCCTGACATTAATTATTTAAACAAATAAAATTTGATTCGAGTAGATAAGTAAGATGATTATAAGAGCATCTGCAATGCACACAAGAAAGCGAGTATCTTTACTTTAAACAAAAAAAGGAAATTAAAATTGAATGCTGCAAATGTCAGAATTTGTAGGTTAAAATTTTCTCTTTCCTTGCGCTTGTTTCTTGCAGCAAAAACTCTCACATTTTTCTATACAAAGTATCTTTGTATTTTACTGACAGATCATCCACGTTCAAGAATCCCTTCATAGACTCATAACTTACTTTTTCACTATCACATCAGCTTAAACACCCCACTTCAGATTATTATTTTTTCACCCTCATTCATGAACCCGACTTCGAACTCATGACTTACTTTTCTTTATTTACTTTTTTTATTAATCAAATCTCTATATATATATGCTCATTATTATTTTATTATTATTACTACTATCATTTATATATTTATTTAATAATAAAATGTGAGTCAATTTTTGTAATGTTAAGATTAAAAAAACATATGAATATTATTTATTTAATTTTGTTCTCCTAAACATATGCAATATTAGTGTTTATGGGTAGATAAAATTAAATTACAATAAAAAATTATTATTTTTTAGTTTCGTAAAATGCAAATAAATTCATTTTTAAAAAATATATATAAAGCTCTGCCCACGTGGCTGAGCATGCAAAAAATTTCTCACCCGGTTTATGCGCCCACATGTTTCTTGCGACCGCATGTTTCTTCCGCGTGTCGTCGGTTTATGCGCCCATGCACCCCATTTTTTCGGAATCTTGCAGATGAATCGGTAAACTCAACTTCATGCATTTTTTCCCTTATTAAATTACAGCTGGCCCTTAATGAATCGTTGGACTCACCACTGCAGGTTGTCTAAGACACCCTAACTTTTATTTCCTTTAAAAAAAAATTAGAAACCCGCTTGAGTGTGTGCGTTGTGCATGCTTTAATAAAGTTTTTTTTTAAAAAAACTTATTAGTATAGCTGAAAGGATTTCAATGATTTATTTCAAAATTAACGATTAACAATCATCCTCCCTTCTTCCCGTATTTTCCCCTCTTTTTATTTTGATTAGTTTTTATTAAGAGAAAAATACCTAATAGACACGAGGATAGTAATAAATCAACAAAAAAAGGGAAAAAAACTACAACTAATAAGAAAAAAAAAAAGAAGGTAAACATCAAAACCACCTTATCACTCATATGTTGCAAATTTGAACTTTGGCACAACATCAATTTAATTTTAAAAATTATACAAATGAGTGATTTGACAAAAGTAAAATAAAAAATGAAGACAATTAGTACAAGATAGCACAACCACAGACAGGATATAACACTTGTATTGAGCTTGTTTGTTTTATTCCCTTAGCTACAACATGTTGTCTCAACTTTGATGCTGATTATTGGAATTGTTCAATCAATATTTAATAAATTTTCTTTCTAATTTAAAAGTAATTATGGATCCAGAGTATATTTTTCTACATTTTTATTCTTGTGAAACTTATAGCAAAAAAAAAAAAAGAATAACACGTGACTTGGTAGTGTACCATTTCATTGAATTATTGGAGCTATAATAATTGATAATAATTGTACAATGCCATGACTCACCTTGAGGCTTACAGTATTAATATGAGATGGGCCGGCCCAATCCAATGTGGTTTGGCCCAATCCAAATGACCAGGCCCATCCACCGCTGTTTTTTCTGTCTGCTCTTTTTCTTTTGTTGCTTTATTAATTCAAAAAAGGAAAAGAAAAATGAAGAGGAAAAGAGAGGACGTGGAATCGGGGATCGATCTATATTCATCCTCCGACCGTGGCCCCGCGTTCTCATCGGCGTCAAACGTACTCAGAATTTGAGGTGATCTCTGTTGCATTTCTCTTTGATTGCTTTTCTGAATGATTAACAAATGGAAGGAATCGAAATTTGAAGCGGTGGAATTGATAAATTCAGCATGTTAGTTTCTGTTTATTTGGGAGGAATCTATGTTTTCTTCGCTCATTGCATTTGGTTTTGCTGAAACTTCACATGTTTATAGAGAGATTAGATGCTTTTTTTCCCTTTATCTGTATAGTTGTAATGGTTTATTGGAACTAGGTTGTTAGTTGACTGCTTTCGTTTAGCTAGAACTGGAATGTGCAGGTTTTGGGAACTACCTTTGAAGGAACCTTAGCGATCTCAGGCATGGTGGACCACGCTGAAGAGGGAGAAGCTGAAGAAGAGGTTTGTGTTCTTCGAATTGCCATCCAGATTGTGCTTATGCGGGTTGAATTTTTCATATTCTTAGGTTTTGCTTCAGATTGATATTTGACATTTTTTTTTGGCTATTGGAGTCGCCTGATTGAGATGGTTTTAGCCTGGGAACTTCAAAATCATTGTTTATGTGATTTGAGTGGGAAATTGGAGGGTATTGTATTTCTGCTGTTTAGTTGTTTGTATTATTTGATGCATATGCATTCATTATAGCTTAGATGAATTATTTATAGAAGCTCATCCATAATCCAAATATCTACATATAGGTTTGACAACGCAAGCCACTTTGGAAAGTTGTTCTGTTTTGTAGTGTAACACAGTTTTTGTCTCACGTGTCTTCTTTAATTCTGTGATCACCAATCAGATTGAACGATTTGATGATTTCACCTTGGCATCCTCATGGGAAAGGTATTGATCGAGTATATGCCCCCTCTCTTTCAATTTCTGACTTTCTAGATTATGGGACTTTATTTAGATTTCCCCTTTCCTGGCTAGGTTTATATCTGAAATTGAAGCAGTATGCCGTCTTTGGCTGGCTGATGGGGTGAAAAACTTGCTGGTATCACTGCTGCTTATCACTTCTAATAGATGTATTTAATTGCAGTCTCTCAGTGAATTTTCCTCCTTTATTCTTCTTCCTTAGAGTGTGTATACAAAGGTGTTATGTTAACACAAAGATAAATTAATTCATGTTATTGTTGTTTAAGCTTCATGCTCAGTTGATAAGCCTTACTTCTCCACTATCTCTGTTTGTATGTCATTATGTCTACAGGAGAAGGGGGCAATCCGTGTAGGTTCTACCGGAAACTTTTACAAGGCAGACAAGGAATTGAAATATAATTCAAAAAAGTATAATATGGAGTATTACTTTGAAGTCAAACATATTGGTATGCTTTTTGTTTCTTTCTTTTTTTTTAATTGAGGAACTCTATTTTCCTTTCTCCTCACATTTCTCATGTATTTAGGCAAAGTAAAGAGCTGGGAGAGCACTTTGCATGAATTACAGCTTTCTTTTGGAGTAAATGATTTTTTAGTAAGTCTCTTTGGTATCTTTTCATTTACATGAGACCCCATAGATTTTTAAGGTGTCTGAAAGGTGTAGTTTTTCACCAGGTAATTGCCCCCCAAAGTGCCAGTGGTGTGGTTCTTGACTCTCCAGAAGCTAGCAAACTTCTCAGTGCCGTTGCCATTGCTTTATCAAATTGTTCCAGGTAAGGAAAAAGAAAGGCATTATAGCAGGTTGATGTATTTTCTCGCTCAAAGAAGGAAACTGCAGCAGCATAGGTGGTTGTTTTTAAAAATTCATAGATGATGTTAGAATCTTTTGGCATAACATTTTCAGAACTGAGTTGTGTGAGATTTCACTTGTGTTGCCTATGATTTATTATTTTTAGCCCCACAATTGCATTAATGTTCAATTCGCCTTGGAATCATACTAATTGTTGTGATCTTAACACTTCTTGACGCAGCCAGTGGCCCGCATTTGTGCCAGTACATGATCCTTCTAGGAAGGCATACATGGGTATCCAAAATATGGGGACAGTATTTACTAGAAGATTTGAGGGAGATTATATTGGCAGCCAGGTGCCTCTGAAGCTCATGCATTTGGAGGGGTTATATGAATTGTTTGTATCTAAGTTTGTAAGTTGTTGCTTTACTGTATGCTTTGTGATAACATTGTTTTTTTTTTCCTTCAACTATTTGGTGCATGCTACAGAATGCATTAAAAAATTAAAACACGTTTCCCCATTTGACCATTGAAGGCCTTCTCTACGACAGACTTTTCAATGCATCTCTTCAAAGTTCAATTTACAATGAAGTTGACCTATAGAACTCTGCCTAACGACGATGGTGATTATATGAGGGATGTTGATGCCGAGGAAAGTGAATCCAATGAAGAAAATGCTGGTGAACTTAGACGCAGATCACAGTGGGATGATGATTGTCCTTGGAGTGAGTGGTACTCTGCAGAAGATCCAGTAAGAGGTGAAATCATATAAACATTCCGTTGGTCTTCAACATCCTCACTTAATTGCTTTTGTTACATGGCCTAAAAAGTCAACAGTTTAGAATGGCTTCGGAAAGATAGTGAATCTTATCAAGAAATTACGCTTCTGTAATCGCATTGTCTGTGGGCTCTGCTGAAGTTTGAGAGTTGGACTGCTGATGACATAATCGGAAAAAGTGGCTTGCCAATTTGTTTATTGTCATTGTGAAATCCCAGAGATGTTGGGAATAATTCAAGCTCTGTATCTTGCCTCATGTAGGTTTTGAACTAATTGTTATCTGGTCTGAGAAGACTGTTCAAAGCTCTCTGGAGATGGCTGAAGTGGAAAACTCTTCAGCCTACGAGGCTGAAACTTGGCTTTTACTTCCTAGATTATCTGAAAATTTGTGAGTACATGATGATGTTTTCTATGCTTGTCGTTAATTCAACATCGCTATGATAATAAAGAGTCATTTGAGAAATTTGCCAATGGATTGAATTGCTAATTTTTTTGGGTAAATTTTGCTATGTCCTTTGGAAATTTTGAATGGCATGAATTAGTGCTTTTCATCTTTAGTTCTTTTTGGTTTTAAGAATACATGCCCCATACATGTGTTAATCTTTAGGAATGATGGACCTAAAGATAGGACGGTTGGATTGGCATCACAACTGTCTCTTTTAGTCAACGCCTTGGAGAGTTCATTTGATGCTCAATTTTTGGAAGACTTTGTTTCAGGTTGGTATTATTTTAATCATGTAATTTGTGGTATATGCAACAGTTGTAGGCTTATCAACTATAAATAAAAAAAATGCTACAATGTTGTTTTGGTCTTGTGATGCAGTTGAATCTGGGTCTGATAACATGAAATCTTCAGCAGCTGTTCCTCCACCAACAGCTGTTGACCGAGTGCTTAAAGAACTCTTTCATGAGGGTAATACTCACCCTATATTGTATCTATTCACTGCTATTGATCTAATTAACCTTGCATTTTCCCTTTGTCTACATAATGAGGCACTAATTTTCTTAATAGAGTTTCTTTTTAATGAAGGTCCGAAAAAGATTGAAAGAGTGCATAGTTCTTTATGCTCATAAGAATTTAATTTACTTGAGAGTCTGAGACGCTCCCCACTAATCTTTCTTTGTGAACAATGCTTAGCTTGGTTCAATTCTACTAATTCCAGCTACATGGTAAATGTAGATGATAGTCTATTAGGAATAAGTTCCTTTATGATGCCTGAAACTGAAAAATAAGATAACCATCTGTTTATGTGAATGACAGAGGGTAAGAAAGGCAAAACACCAAGAGAGAATAGGTGGTTGGGAAAATTACTTAACTGCTAGGAGTTCGAGACGATAGAATTGTGAGGACAGGAGGGTATGGGGTTATTTGGGGGGGAGGGGGTGTGCGGATTATAAAGTGAGTAGCCTTGAGAAGTTCTGTCCTGCGTGACCCTTTTGCATATGATCCCGTGTATGGATTGTGTTTTTTTGTAACTATGTTACTCTCTTATATATATATATTTACCTGTTAAAAAAAAGGTTAAGAAAGAGTGACACATCAATAGCAGTATTCTTCCTCAATTTTCAAGCAACTAGTCATAGATTATCCTGATTTACTATATGCTATTGTCTAAGCTGGATATTAGTTTCAACTCAGAGGCATTGATTCTTTGTAAAATGAATATCTATAAATTCTGCCACAATCAAGTACATGTTGAGCTGCAGATCCTTTATTTCTGATCAGCTAGCTATGAATGTGGTAGTAAAATTGAGAGGGGGGAGAAGAAAAATCTGTATACGAATTATTTAGAGCTGCAGAAGAGGAGCCGTGAATTACAATGGTAGATTACTGTATAACCTAATGCCTATAGCATAAACTAACTTTAATAGTTGAATAATAAGCCTAAAAATAGGCTTACATACCCCAACAAACAAAATACAAAATAATTCAGAAGAGCAAACCCAACAGAATGTATCTTTCTCTTTGACTGTGATAAGTTGATTATCCTCTCATACACTTAATACTGTTATGGGCCTTATGGATGTGTTAGGTATTCTTAAAGGACTTGTAAGAATGAATTACAGATTGTTGATCAAGAAAATTTCTCTTTGACTGAACTTGGGAAAGCAGGTTTTTAAGTTATCTGAAGTTTCATTCATAATCTGTAGTTGTGAATTGGGCTTTAGCTACATGATTATTTGTCTTATTTCCTTGGAATGCCTATTTGTGCTCAATGGAGTTATTTTAGCTGACTCCATCGTCCACAAATTTATGGTTCACACTAATTTCCAACATAACTCTAACTCAAATTGCTATATTCCACCATTACTAAATATTGTTCTAAATACCTGTAGGAGATGGGGTTCCTGATTTTGCTAAGGGTGAGCATAAACGTTCCAGAGCTATCAAAGGGGCACCACTTGAGTCACTTTTTGCACAGTTTTGCCTACAGTCCCTCTGGTTTGGCAACTGCAATATACGTGGTACTTATGGAACTATGCAACTTGGTTGTAATTTCTATATGTTATAAGATGGGTCATAGTGAAACATATTATGATTTCAATGCTTTTCATACATATTTCATTATCTTTCTTTGGTTAGCTATTTCCGTGCTGTGGATAGAGTTTGTTCGGGAAGTTCGCTGGTGCTGGGAAGAGTCACAGCCACTGCCCAGAATGCCAGTAGATGGTGTAATTGACCTGTCCACCTGTTTGATTAATCAGAAACTACACATGGTAAACTGTTCATTGCTTGTGGAATTTTGTTCCTGGTGCATATTCATAAACTTTCATTTTGAGTTTCTGCATTAACGAATATTTTAGAGAACACTAAGTTCCTCGAAGCTCAAGTTGGATAAATGTTGCTTACCGCAAGTAATGGGGAACTCTTTTATTCCACAATATGCTATTTCTATAAAGGAAATTCGGTCCTCGTGTAAAGCAAGAGATTGTAGTAGTTTGAACACCATGAATAGTTCAGTACTATTCATGTTTTGTTTCTTGTTTTCACCATTTAGTTCATTCTTTGCAGCTTGCTATATGCATTCAGAAAAAGTGTGAAGCAAATCCAGAGTTTTATGATGCTGCTGCTAGTCATAGTGACATGGTAGCATCCTGACCTTTTAATCTTTTTTTTAACTATGTTGCTAGTTGCAATTTTCTTCTCCTGTCATTAGAAGTTTTTTTTTATTCAATTTGCAGGAGGATGATCAAATAAAGGAAGATCCAGTACATCAGAGAAAATCTTCTGGGAACCATAAAAAGAAAAGTGACAGGTGAACTAAGCAAGTGAGATATCCCTTTTGTTCTTTATTCCCTTTCTTTCCCTGTGCAGTTGCTTCTATAGAATGTTCATAGATAAATTCCAAGTGTAGAGGTCCGGTCTGAAGTAGTTCGTGATTGCTAAATGTCAATCATGAACCAAGGAAAGGCTAGAGAGAGAGAGAAAAAAGATTACTCCCTCCATTCGGCAAAACCTGTCATCTTAGAGTATTAATTTTGTTCAATAAAATATGTCATTGTAGATTATTAATTTTGGTCATCACTTTACAAAATGCCCTCTTAATGATTAGTGGATGATTAATTGTAGTTTTCAAGAAAGTAAAAAGGTGGTGTAATAATGAGGGTATAATAGTATATTTGTTTATTTTCTTAAAAATTGTGAAAGAAACTAAAATGACATGTTTTGCTGAATGGACGGAGTAGATTTTATCATTTACTGTTGATAGAAGAGGATTAAGAGGCATCTCAGCAACTCTAGGAGGTACTGATAATGTGATAAATGATTAAGAATTTGTCACCTCTGTATGTTATGACTTGTACTCATACTGCAGTTAGATCTTCAAGGGACTGAGGGAGTTTCCACTCATAACTGACATGTTTCTTTGTGTGCCCAAGAGATATATATATATACACTGTAGATTTTGTGGTCGAGGGTTCAAAAGATAATTTAACAGCTGCATATGTAAACTCTGTAAGATGATATTTGCCAGAAATGAAAGGGGTTGTATAGTCTAGATTTGAGTATTGAACAAAAATGATAGTATTATGATACCAAAATAAACTATTGCCTTGATTAATTAATGTGTTTTTTGGTTTCTTTGGCACCTACACTATGCTGTTAATTAGATAAGGGTAGTTTTATTTTATTTAATTTTGAGTAGGGAAAAAAGGGCTGAGCCTTTCGGTTAGTCTGCAGATCACTCTGTTGTCTTGGAAACTTTTTTATTTAGGTAAAAGCATCTATTGTCTGAAGTAGAATTGTTTTGTTTTTTAATACCATGATAATAGCGGTCTGCTGAGTGTTGGCATAGTACTAAAGCCCAAGAACAGAAGTTGGCGGTGGCTGAGATGAGAATGCTGAGATGGATGAGTGGGCACACGAGGCTGGACAGAATCAGTAATGTGGACATTAGAAGCAAGGTTGGAGTTGTGAGTATCGTTGACAAGCTACGGGAGTCCAGATTGCGGTGGTTTGGGCACGTTCGTAGGAGGCATTTATCAGCGCCTGTCCGTAGGTGTGAGAGCTTGGAGCTTTGTGCAGAGGGAGAGGTAGACCGAAGAAGAGCTAGATGGAGGTTATTCGACAGGATCTCATTGCGCTGAACCTCTCGGAGGATATGACTTCGGATAGGGACCACTGGAGGAGATGCATTCGGGCTTCGGATGTTTAGAATCCCTAGGATGGGTGCTGGGTCATTTCTTTTTGCTTCCTTTCTACCTCTCTTTCTGCTTTCTATATGTTTTCTGTCGGTTATCTTCGTATCTGTTTTCCGTCTATCGGCTGTCTATTATCTAATCTCCTACTAGGTGTCCTGGGACGTGTTTCCTTTGCTCTATTTTTTGGGTCTTCCGGAAACACTCTCTCGACTAGTTCGGGGAAAGAGTGCGTACATCCCGACCCCCCAGACCCCGCTTTATTGCGGGATATACTGGGTTGTTGTTGTTGTTGTTGATAATAGCGGTCTGCTCTTGCTATCTATTCATTGTCAATGGTTGAACAATGGTTGTTATGAATAAGATGAAACTTTGGTTAGTTTGTTACATCGGTCATGTTCATAAATTTGTTTTACTGATACTGCAGCCAAGTGGGTCCAGAAAGTTTACCTGATGCTGGCGGTTCTAGTTTAAAAGCTGAGAACTCTGTGATGTCTGCTGAATTAAATCTGTCAGATAACACAAGGTTTGGTTCAGCAGGATTTTTTGGCTCTATGATGCTGCTGAATTCTCAACAGAGAATGCATGCTCCATTTACACAGGTTCTGTAGCCTCCCCCAGTAAATGATACACCTACAATTTAAGTGCATCCTCTAACTACATTTTTCTACTGATAGGATCCACCACTTATGACAGAAGACATGCATGAAGAGCGACTTCGTGCTGTTGAGGCATTTGGTGATTCCTTTGTACGTATTATGTCTTCAGTTAATGCACACAATATAAGCCGTACATTGTTTGTTTGTCATATTCTTTTCATACACTTTTTAGAAATTAGTTGTTCTCATCTTCTATGTCAGTTTAGCAATTTATTTCAACCTTTTGCAGAGCTTTTCTGCTCAGTTGGAGAGAGAGATTTTACTCTCAGGTAACAAGCTTGAAGTCTTTTCTTCAGTGTATTCTTTCCCATCCCCTAACAGGATCTCTGGGAAAATAGTATGCCAGAATATGTGAAATATGAATAGAACCTTGGAATGCATGTATCATTTGTAGTCATACTTGTGGATAAATGTATTTTTTTGTTAAAGGGATTGAGATTTGAATACTATTATGATATCTCTTTTCATTAACTTTGCGATTTTGTTCATTAGACATGTCTGCCTTCAAAGCTGCCAATCCAGAAGCTGTCTTTGAGGACTTCATTAGGTGGCATTCACCAGGGGACTGGGAAAGTGATGACAGTGAGGAAGCTGGATCTTCTGGGGCTCAAGCAGAATCGAACTGGCCTCCTCGTGGACACCTTTCCAAAAGAATGTCTGAACAAGGAAACTTTTGGCGAAAGCTCTGGAATGATGCTCCTGCCTTGCCAGCTGATGAGCAGAAGCCACTTTTGGATCCAAACAGAGAGGGTGAAAAGGTAAAGCACATTAGCGATATATATAGTAGATAAAGTCACTCGCCTCATACCACAAAATACCTGCTCCCTGAAAATGGAATAGTTGGTCTTCGTTTGGATAGCAAGGTGATATGAGAGCTTCAGTGCTTGTAAGAGCCTAAGCTTAAATGTTCATATTGCTTTTTTCACTCGATAAGTTCGAATATAAGTTTCTAACCACTCTAAAATTTCCAAATAAGTTCAATGCCATCTTCGGTTCATCAGCTGGCAAGCCTCAAACTGTGACTGATCTAGTAACCTTTGATTGTATAGGTTCTTCATTATCTTGAAACAGTTCGACCTTATCAGCTGCTTGAGCAGATGATTTGTACCGCTTTCAGGGCATCTGCTGATACTATGAACCATACTTCTTTTGGCGATCTGAGCCAAATGAGGATGAAACTTGATCAATTTTACATCATATCGGCCTCTAAATTGAGGACTTTGGAAGGTATGGGCAGAAGGGTTTTAACTTCTTTTTGTTGTATTTGATTTACATCTTAAAACATCTACTGCATTCCTTTGCAGTGAATCAGCTATCAGATGAAAGTTTACAAGATCTCAGAAGGCTCTGTGAAATCTTTGAACATGTAGAGAAATTAACACATGCTGCAGCATCTTTCCATAGGAAGTTTGTGCATGCACCAAGGCTCTCCAAAGCAATGTTTGATGACTACTACAAGTTCTACCTTCCTAGATTGGGCAACAGGTCTTCCGACACAGACAGTCACGAGGTATATCATCTCTCTGGCTTTTGAAGTTTACCCCTCTTCCATTTCCCGCTTATTGCCTCATTAGTCTCATTCCATTGCTTACTTGATAGTGTTAGTTGCATGTTATTATGTGAAGTATATGCGATCAAACACGGTTCAAAACGAGCACATGCCTTACATGGAAAAAAATGAGCAAAATCATCTGCAGGCTACACTCGTCTCGTGCACAGCCTGCGAATGATTTTGCCTGCTGTTTCTCCGTGACATGGTGGGTGGATCCCTCCCCTGAAGTTTCGGGCTAACAGGCTTGGTTGGGTGAGCTGACATAGATTAGATCCGTCATCCAAGTATCAAGCACTTTTGTCATCAGTTCTGTTTCTTTAAAGATGAAAACCTTTGTGATGCTACAAGAACTGCCTTAAAACTGCTGTAAAAACCGAAATCATCAACCCAGCAATAACCAGTAAGCAGCTGCTGGAAACCTCTTTGATGTCGTATTTTTCAGCTACAGGAGTTCAACAAGACGCAGAAAGTCGGGAGGAAAGAAAGAGATGTGGTGGCCGAACTATTTACACCACCCACGGCGAATCAGTCCTGGAGAAAGGTGCTGAGCATGGGCAATCTCCTCAACGGCCATGAACCGGTCCTTCGAGAGATTGTGTTCTCCATGCGAGACGATGCCAATGGGAACCAGTATGCCGCCTGCTCCCCTTCAGATTCTCGTCACAAGCCCGAGACCTACCGAATGTACACCTGCGGATCCTCCAATGACCTTCGGGTTGCACTTTCTGTTGTGTCCTGTGATTGATCTGGAACAACTCCTACCTGTGAGTTGTTTGATTGAGATTTGTTGTGCTTTAGAATGAACATTTGAAGTTTGCTTTTGATGATATAAACATATTTTGTATTGCCCTAAAAAACAAAATTCAAATTACCCAATGTGCTTGGTCAAACATAGGGGGAGAAAACTTCCAAAAATAGTACTCGTAGAAATTGATTTTGGGGTTTGGGTTTGGGTAGTACGAAGAGGACAAAGGGAATCAGAAAAGGACTAATGGTGGGTGGTTCAGAAAGTCAAGATCAAAGGGGACAATAGTAGGAAAATGCGGGCCCATGCAATTGATGAAAACCTATTATCAAGGGACCCACCCCTCTCCGTTTTTTTTTTGAACCGGAAATAATTCGAGAAACCAAACAACCTTGATTTCTCGAGGGACCGAAACATCGGTAACCAGAAGAACCGGCAAGAACAGTACACAGACATAACAAATCGACCAAACAAAAAAGAAACAAACAGAAGTAGACAATGGACGATTCCGAGATCAGACGCAGAGTGTGGTAGCAAATTCCGCATGAGCTCAGTCGTGGAAGTCACATAGGGGAGAGAGGTGATACAGGTGAAGTCCCGGAGAACAGCAGCGGAGACCCACCCCTCTCCGTTGGAGTAGGCCAAATCAAACGTTACTCCATACTACTAGTACTTATTTATTCCATTCACTCTACAATTTACACACGTTTTCTGAAAAAAAATTACGGAGTATTTTAATTTTTGAGTAATTTTTACTCCGTATTACACAAAATATTACAGTAATGGTATTTTTTTTTTCAGATTACCCAAAATAGCTTTAGCTTAATTTATTTTCAAATCCAAAAATTAAATACATATTTTAGATTACAATTCATTAATATTTGTTCTAAAATATCCTAAAATATTTTGGTTAAAATAAAATGTGTTATATATTTAATGTATAATCTTTTTAAAACATTAGAAAGTTTATTAATGACTCTTTGAAAACAACAACTCCATTTGGTAATTATGTATATTTTTTCCAAATTTTAAAGTTTTTAAAAAACCTACCATTATTTTTTGCGTTAAATTTGCAAAATAGGCACTTTATTTGGACGTTTTTGCAAAATGGTCGCGTATTTGGACAATTTAGGAAAATAGCCACTATATATACTAATTCTCAATATATTTTTTTTAATTTGATAGTTGCCCCCACGTCTCTCCAATCTCTCTCTCCTCTCCCGATCGATTGAAGGCCATGGATGTCTCGTCTCCGCCAGATCCCGAATTTCCGCCATATCTCTCCAATCTCGGATATCCTCGTCTCCGTCAGATCTCGAATTTCCTCGTCTCCTCGGAGCGAGCGATGGCCGGAGATCTCCTCTGAGATCGCGAGCGAGCGATTGCGATGTCCATATCTCATATCTGTTTCTCCGCCTCCTCTTCCCTATCAAATCTCCGCCTCTCCTCCAGCGCAATCGCGATAACGAGGGAGCGAGGTCGAGCGAGGCGGACTCCGTTGATTAGCCAGGTCGAGCGAGGTGGACTCCAGCGAAATCGCGATTCCAGATCTGTGCGATTCCTCCGAGATCTCCAATTCCAGCGGCCGGTGGAGTCGGACGCTAGTGTCAAGGAGGTCGAGCAGTCGGAGCGAGCGAGGAGGCCGGAGCGAGATCTCCTCCGGGTGGAGGCTGCTGATGGTGAGCGAGCGAGGTCGAGCAGCCGAAGCGAGCGAGCAAGGTCGAGGGAGCGGCCGGAGCGAGGTCGGTGGTGCCCTGTGTGCTGAGCCCGTGTTCGGTGACCAACTGGCCTGTTTGGTGTCGAGGGTCCTCAACTGAGTTGGAAATGCTTCAATTGAGTTTTGTTTTGAATTTGTTGTTGCTAATTTGTCGATAAGGGTGATCAGAGATTCAATTTCGACTTCAACACATTGCAGGGCAATTCCCTGTCATAGTATATAATTAGTGTATTTAGCTTGCTTCTGTGACATAGAATTAGTGTATTTAGCTTGCTTCTGTGATATATCTTCATTCCCATAGTTCTATATTCTGGTTTCAAAGTTGAGAGGTTGATAACAGATTTTACTCATTTTACATTTTTACCTTGTGCACCACCTTCTGTACATTTTACATTGTCTAAGACCTAATCAAGATTAGTTCAGTGGAGATTGAATTGTGATTTGTCTTCTTTGCATTTTTCTGGATAATAAAAGCCATAACTTCAAATACAAGAATAGTGAATAAAAATAAAAATAAATTATTACACAACATGATTTTATTTTTGCTCATCAATACTTTATTTTTGCACAATTAGTGGTGAAAATTAGTGCTGACACTGATTTTAGTTACAATTAGTGGTGAAAATTTGCTCAACATGTTGAGAAATACCATGGTGAGAATACCATGTTGAGAAGCAATAAATTATTGCACAACATGTTCTTTTTTTTTTGCTCATCAATACTTTATTTTTGCACAATATTCGAGACTTGTGAAATTGTGTCTCAACATGATCTTATTTTTTGTAAATATAATTTTATACTTTTTTAATAGATTATTGCACAACATGGTCTTATTTTTGCTCATCAATAGACAATAATTGCACAACATGGGAGATTGGTGAAATTTTGCTCAACATCATCTTATTTTTGCTCAACTATAGGTTATTTTTGCACAACAATCGAGATTTGTGAATTTGTTTTCAACATGATCTTATTTTCTCTCAATATAATTTCATACTTTCTCAATAAATTATTGCACAACATGCTCTTATTTTTTCTCAACAATTATTTATTTTTGCACAACAATCGAGACTTGTAAAATTGTGTCTCCACATAATCTTATTTTTTGTAAATATAATTTTATACTTTTTTAATATATTATTGCACAACACGGTCTTATTTTTGCTCATCAATAGAGTAAAATTGCACAACATGGGGGATTGGTGAAATTTTGCTCAACATCATCTTATTTTTGCTCAACAATAGGTTATTTTTGCACAACAATCGAGACTTGTGAAATTGTGCTCAACATGATTTTATTTTCTCTCAATATAATTTCATACTTTCTTAATAAATTATTGCACAACATGCTTTTATTTTTGCTCATCAATACTTTATTTTTGCACAACATTTGAGACTTGTGAAATTGTGTCTCAACATGATCTTACTTTTTATAAATATAATTTTATACCTTTTTAATAGATTATTGCACAACACGATATTATTTTTGTTCATAAATAGACAATAATTGCACAACATGTGGGATTGGTGAAATTTTGCTCAACGTCATCTTATTTTTGCTCAACTATAGGTTATTTTTGCACAACAATTGAGACTCGTGAATTTATTCTCAACATGATCTTATTTTCTCTCAATATAATTTCATATTTTCTCAATAAATTATTGCACAACATGCTCCTATTTTTGCTCATCAATACTTTATTTTTGCACACCTAGTGGTGAAAATTAGTGCTGACACTGATATTAGTTACAATTAGTGTTGACACTGATATTAGTTACACTTAGTGCTGACACTGATATTAGTTACAATCGAGCCATCTTCCTAAGTAATAACTTTGTAGTTCGGTATATATTTTTTCCGTGTCAGCACTGTTTTTTTCTTCATGTCAGCACATTTTTATATTGGTGTGGAAATATAAGTTTATGTTGAGCAAATATAATATTGTGTTGTGCAAATATAAGTTTATGTTGTGCAAATATTAGTTTATAAAATTGCACTTTTCATATTTATATTTGAGTTATAAAATTGCACTTTTTATTTTTATATTTGTATTTTTTCAAACTAAAATTACACGTTTAAGTTCTAAAATTGCACATTCAAACTAAAATTTCACCTTTTTTTTTTTTCGTGTCAGCACTTTTTGAATTTTTATATTGGTGTGCAAATATAAGTCTATGTTGAGCAAATATAATATTGTGTTGTGCAAATATAAGTTTATGTTGTGCAATTTTTTTATATATAAAATTGCATTTTTCAATTTTATATGTGAGTTATAAAATTGCACAAAACTCATTCATCGAGTCCAACCCCTTCTGTCAGCACAAAACCCATTCATCTAGTGTACAAAACCCATTCAAGACAAAATCACAATTCAAACACTAAAGTAAAATTCAAACTAAAATTGCACTTTTTAATCATAATTCAATATGCCTATATGGGATTCGAACCCACATCTTTGTGCACGAGCACAATGCTCTCCCATTTGAGCTAATAGGCTAAAAGCATTCAACTAGGAAACTCAATAACTCCACAACCAAATGAATAGCCCCAACCAAAGGCATTCAGTGCAACCAAGATTCTTGCCAACATGGCTTTGAGTGATAAATTATTATGTCTATTACTAAAAAATTTGGCAATGAAAGCAATTCAGCAATGGGTTTATTACTCCAAATAAATGCACAAAATGATGAAGCAACAACTTGCAGACCGAGAGAAATAAGAAATGTAAAGAAAGAGCTCTTATGAACTATTAGATTTGGCCCTATTGAGTTTTGTACTTGCAGGCATCCATCTGTGCCTAGGTTGGCTTTCTAGCAGATAGCCTGATGAAGAACCGGTTCCTGACACACTTAAAATCAACCAATCCACAGCTCCTACAGAGATCTTCCAGCTCCCTTTCTGACAGAAATATTCGTCCTCCCGAGAATTGCGCTATAGACTAGAACACCACAACACAAATGAGAAGAATGAAGATGCGTCAAGGAGATAATTGATGACCGATACGTCCCTTAATCTAGTAATACTGTGCTTGAATTCATCATGAACACAATTTACCTCACGGTAATACTGCAAGAAAGGTATCAATGAGAGAGGGCCATCCCCTACTGTAGTTGTAGCAACAAATACCCCCCTAGGTCTTAGAACTCGGCTTATCTCAGCTACCTACAGAACCAAAGCCACTGGATTAGAGAAATGTTCTGGATTATGGCGGAAAAAGGGCTTGGCCTATTCAATGTTAACCACGAAAATTATTCAAACGCCGTCTTTATTACACCTCAATACCTGACGTTCAGGCACATATCTCAGACAAATAAATTACACAATCCAAATAGATCTTCTAGCAGATCAGATAACATCAGTCCTCAACTTTATATAACAATATGACCATTTCATAAACTTAAGTTCAGATGATGCAGTCACCAGTCATGAAAGAATTGCAGTCATGAAAGAATCCATATCCAGCAAATTGCAGTCATGAAATAATTCCTTTTCCCAATCAGTCTGTTACCACCATTATGCAGACTTTTTCATTCTATCACATGTCATCAAAGGAAATTACTTGTAAGCTAAGTTCAATGCTAAATTATTATTAGAAAGATATCCTTCTATTTCCAGTTTCATGAACTAGGACTAAGATTTTGTCCTCCAATCAGGTAGGTAATACACTAATACTACTTGATAAAAGAACGATGAGAAAATTCAGCAACAAGAATGGCAATACCTTGAAAAGAAAATTGGGTAACTTCATCATGAATTTGAGATCTCACTTGGTTTGTGACCACAACAGGAATATGTGAAAATTCTGCCAATGATCTGTCAATCCAGAGAGGTGATTTCAAGTGAGAATGTCACCCTTTTGAATCTTCAGAGAGATCGATATTTTATTTAGTAAGTCCTTTTTTACTTAATAAAAGAGATGTGCCATGCAAGAAAGCGCCGTCCAAGAGCATCCTGCTCATGTTCCCTGAACAAAAACATTGCAAACATGGTTATTTAACATCCAAGCCACCTGCAACAGGAAGGATATCTACATACTCATGCATCATGCATCTTGTTAGGACTTAGTTCTTGCACCATATACTGCCAAAGAGTTTAAAAGTTCCTATATATTTCTTACACAATTGTCTTTCTCATATGATTTTCATAACCTCAGTCAATTTATCCCCTAAAAGCATCATTTCTGAAGGTGGATAGTTAATTTTCAACTAGGAGATATGCATTAAAAAACATTAGTTTTATTGCTTAGAAATATGAAAAGTAGCCTAAAAGATGTTATTTTCGTTGTCTTCAATGAGTTCCAGTATAAAAGAAACAAATCTTGAAAGCACTTTTAAAGTGAACCAATGTGGAAAACTGAGGTAAGATGTTAGTACCAAGATGTTGCCTCCGAGTACTCAAGAGCGACTACAAGAGAAAACAATCTGCTCTTGGCAAAGCGTCTTGAAAACAACCCGCTGCCACAGCTAGCATCAATTACAACCCCACCTAAAACTGCCTGAAAATAGTCTTTTGCCAATTCAAATAGTAGACAAGATCATTCCATGATCATCAATTTGAGAGTAACAAGTCTGGAGATCTTGGAATGGAGAATTTCACTAAATTCAACAATTACATAAACTAGAATGAACGGCAACGAGGATTTCACTAAATTCAACAATTACAGAAACTAGAATGAACAACAAGGATTTTGGAATGGAGAGCTTGCCTGATTGAGGATATTTTGGAACAAATTAGACTTGAGATAGTCAGGAACTTCTGATCCTCATGTGCATATATGAATATCAGCCTAAAACCACACCTTTTTTTAGATGAATCAAATGTTGTCATTTAAATGATGTCATTTAGATTCATATAGATTTTATAGATTTTTCAAACAAAATCAACCAGCTAAATCAAGCATTTAAATGCGAGCTAAACAAAATCCGTAAAGAGAAGGCAGGGGGACAGAATGCAAAGAACACAGTGAAGAAGACAATCACATTGAATCAAAATTAATCAAGTTCAACAACATAAGTTTAGGCTGCATAGGCTGAAGAGTGAAAAGCATAAAATCAACAAGTATAAGCTCTTCATCAGCTTGAGATCGAGAATCACTTACCAGAGGAGGAAGTAGATGACAATCATAACCCATCCGAGCTCGAGATCGACACACAGCAACCACGGGATGGTACTCCCTTGACAGTTACATGCAATATGCTGACTTCATCAAATTAACATTTAAGAATACAAGAGCCGGGCTTTTTTGTACAGGTAAAATACTCTTTACCAACCAGGCAAATCACAAAGAATTAACAATCACCAATCACTGTCAGCAAACCCACAACAGAAATAGAAAGATGGACTGATAATACATATTGTATACTGTTTACTACTAGTACAGTAGTATAAATAAGTAAATAACACAATATTTATTTATATGATGATGAATTATGAATCAAATTAGAGGAAGAAAAGAAGCAACCTTTTTAGAAGAGCAATCAAATCCCTATTAGGGCCAACCAATCCAACATGAGGAGATGACCCAATTCCCTCTTTGGCCACATCGTCAATGGGCAACACAATGGGCAAAGACATGTTAACCACAGGACATCACGGGTGAGCTATTCGGAAAGAGCCAAGAGACATAGCTGCCCATCTCCAAGGATATCTATTTGGATCAGCTGTTGAATTGCTAGAAAGAGTTGCTTCAAAGAAGAAAAACAGGACATCACGGGTGAGCTATTTCAGAGGCATAAGGCAAAGGCATAGCAGAAAGAATTGAGTTGATGCATATACCTGTGAATCATCGAGAATCTGTGATCAAGTGGTTTAGAAACTCTCGTTTTTATGCAGATTCGAAACTTCTGAAACTTCATAAACCTCGTATTCAAAAGGAAAACCAAATAAAAAGCACAAGAAATCTCAATCGATCAATTGAGAAATCTAACTAGAGATCGAATTCGCCAGTAAAGCACCATGAAAGCAAGATTAGGCCACCATTCAGCAAATAGAAAGGGAAAATAGAAATTAATCTTATTAAATGATTAGCTTGGGTATTTTCCTTTAAAATATTCAACAAAGGCAAGTCTAAATTCTTATCTATTATGTATCTAATAACGAAGAATAAGAAAAACTTACAATGTGGAAAGTAGAGGAAACTTTTGAAACATGTCAACCAACTGCTGGTTCAGCTCATTATGGCTGATGTTTATGCATTTGGAGAAAAAGAGAAACACGAAAACCAGTGAGTGGCTCTCCTTGCAAAATCGTAAGCAATGTAAACTGCACATGAAGAAAGAATGCATAGTAGAAACGAATTGGAAATTGGAGAGATTACTAAGAATAGTGGGGAAAAGATGCACAAGAAAGCAATGTAAACTGCACTTCTGAACTTGCATATATCTCAGGACTCTTAATAAGTGAAGACACCATATAAGAGTCGAGATTGTTAGAAATTGTGAATGCCGATCAAGAGCCTGTAAGAGAGGATATTTTTCGAAAACAGTACTCTAGCAGTTCTTTGTAAAGAAACAGATGGTAAAGTTCTTTCCAACTATAGTCTGAGCAAATCATGGCTTACACTTTGATGCTTGCATCATGAAATCCTCTTGCTTTAAAATACCAACTGCAATGCCTTCTAATGCACATCCTAGGTTCCACAAGTTCAAGCCACAAACTGCTGAACTGAATAAGGAACCTAGCCAGGTAAAGATGTCTAAATTAATCACTTCAAACCAACCTAAATCAATTGCCACATTATCGGTACTCTTTCCAGCGTTCTTGATGTATAAATTAGCATTTTCTTCCTCAATATTTTCGCATATTACAAATGTAAGTGTGCAAAACTAAGAACCGAAACACTATGCATTCGGAATCACTCAAGCACAAGGCAGTCAAAGAATCTGTTCTTAAATACTTTGAGATAAGTGTGCAAAACTAAGAACAGAAACATACACTTCCAGCATCAGGATGTTCATTTGTCTCCACAATCAGCTCCTTGTAAGAGAAATCAGACCTCTGTCTGTGTATGATAGCATCCTAAGAAACTAACCTACACGACAAGTGCTCAAACATGTATCGAAGTGCATAGAAATAATATTATAAGGAACAAAATAAATAAAATCCAGAGAAAGAGAAAGGGAGAGAATACATGTGGAGTTGGAGAACTCGAGCAGAAATTGAGCACAGAAAGCCAAAATCGAGCAGGTCTCGATGTAGTTGTCAAATCAATGTAGTTGCCGGACTCGATTGGAGTTGGAATCCGAAGAACTCGAGCGACATAGAATGAGGAACACAGATTTTGCAGCGGGAGAGGGAGAAGGCGACGATGTCGCCATAGATCTCGGCCTTGCTTCAGATGAAGAACACGGATCTAGCGACCGCCGGAGGCGGTCGCTCGCTCGCGCCACCAGTCACCGCCTCTCTCAGATTCGGGACGAATCGGAGAGAAGAGAGGCAGAGGGAGCGCGCATGAGAGAGACGGTGCAGAGGGAGGGAGAGCGCGTAAGAGAGAGCGCGTGGGACAAGGGAGGGGTTTTTATTTAGGACATTTCACAAAATTGTCCCAAAACGCGGATATTTCGCAAAATAAGCCCATTTTCGTGACTATTTTGCAAAACCGCCCTATTTTTTGTCTTGTACTCCATATTTTACTTATTTATCATGCAATTAATGTGTAGCATATAAAACATTTCAGTTAACTTTTTACAAATAAAAAATCAAAATTGGGTTGTTGTGTGAAAAAAATATTTCTTACTTTCTATAAAAAATTGTTTAAGGAAGTTGAAATAAAGTATTTTAGTAAGACTTAGGGTGTGTTTGGATTCCAAATGCATTATGTTTATAATGCAAAACAATAAGATATGTTTGGTTAACACAATTTTTAAAGTGTTTAAATTAGTGTGTTTTTTTTAATTTCACAATATATTAATTATAATCTAATTATTTTATCGCTTTTTATGTGATTATTTGGTTAAATTACGGTTTTACCTTGATTTTTACGAGATTTTTATTTTTAAAACCAAACGCTCACCTAAAACGAGATAAAATAATTAAATTATAATTAAAATGTAAAGAAATCCAAACATACCCATAGTTATGGGTACGTAGTGCATAGATATAAACTCCCATTTATATATCATTTGCTCGCAACAAAAATATATATTTCCAGAAACTGTACGTCCAATTTTCATTGAGCTACTAATCTTTATGCTGTATATAATACTCCAATTAGGTGAAGAATAATATATTCGGGCACCGACGTAATGATGATTTGGGTGTTAAACAGGCATATATAAAAACGATATATGCATGACGATGGAAATTATATAGACAAGCATATTATATATACGTCTAAGAAAGGCGTATTATAAATCTAATCTAATTGATCGATGTGAACATACAATGAGGCAATTGTGTGATACGTACGTTAGATATGATTACTGATTCGAAAAATCATTAAACATTATATGTAGATCATATCATATATTCATGATATGCAAATATATTATACTCGCGTGTAAGAAAAGGAATTTGCATATAACTGCAACAATTAATATAATGCTTGACCAAAAAAACAATTAATATAGTACTGTTGCATTAACCACAAATTAATAAAATATAAATGAGTATCATTCAGTATGTAATATTAAAAGGTTACACATCATAATGATAGCATAGTACTCCTAATTATTACGGTAACAGGTTGGGTTAAGTGTATACAACTCTTACGGTGTTACATGTTAACAAATCTAGGCCGTTGATTTATTAATATTAGAAATGGATGGGTGAGATTAATTGAGAATTTCTCTTTTTATTTTAAGAAAAAAGAGTAGGCCCCACCACTTTTATAGCCAATTTGTCGAAGCAAAGCGCGTGTTTTTTTTGGGAGGTAACGTTTTTTTGCGGAGAGGAGGAGATTTTGCTTGCACTGTGTGTTCGATGAATAATGACGAATAAATTACTGAATAATTCCAGATTATCAACGAACAATGACTCTAAACTTCCAGATTTTGCTTGCACTTTGTGGCGTAACTTTTTTTTGGTGGGGTATAACGTTGTTTTTTTGTGTGGTGCATTATTTGAACTATTCGATAAGGTGATATTAAATATTCGCTAACTTATAGTTATTATTCGTGTGTAAGGAGGAGTAATCGTTTAGATAATAGCAAAAGGGTTGGTCAATTTTGCAACTATTCGCTAGGTATTAGTAATTATTCGCTAAATTGACCGTTATTATTCATATGTAAAGAGGAGTTATCATTTAAATAATAGCAAAAGGTTGGTCAATTTTGCAACTATTCGCTATGTTGATAGTAATTATTCGCTAAGTTGATAGTAATTATTCACTAGGTTGAAAGAGTATGTAAATGTAATTATTGATTTCCCAACTCTAATTAACCACATACATATGAATAATTCTGTATTATCAACGAATTAAAACTCTGAACTTGCCGAATAGTCACTCTGAACAATGAACTAGAAAAATATACATATGAACACGATTTGTCTCCAAATCAACTATGAATTCCATTGTACATCCAACAAACGAATCAGATCACTAATTCAATTCATCTTTGCACAAATTAAAAAGAACTTCCATTACAAAAATTAGCAGCAGCAAATTCAATTCATCTATACATGTACGACAACAATATCTAAACAAATACGACCGGTAGCAGCAAAACAAACACAATAAAAACGGCCTTGTATTCGACCGGAACTAATAGACAGTAGATCAACCATTTCAATATCATCACATACATGATGAAGAGGTAGATCAAAACCTCCGGGGACTAGGGCCGCCGATGACAGAAGGGCCATTGTAGCGGAGCCAAAGACGGAGCCATTGCAGGGCAACTAGATCGGGCTTGAAGAAAGAGGATAACGGAGCCGGAGACGGGCACGACGAGGCGAGGCAAGGAGAGGGAGGCGAGGCGCCAAAGGTTGAGGGATCTGACGAGTTGCTAAGCAAGCAACCCTTAAAAATCGGGAGAGATAAAAAAAATGTAAGGAAGTGGGCCATCCGGGAGAGAAAATGTGAGGGAAAAAGACATAGGTGTGTCCCAATAAAATAAATAAATAGGGTTTTTAAGGGTTGTAGGGATATGAGTCAAAAGTTATATTGGGTTGTTTAAGGAAAGAGAAATATAAAAAGTTGAGTTAAGGAACCGACTGGGTTCCAAGGATGTGGATGCTCTTAAATCTCTCTTCTTTCCAACTCTCTCAGACTATCCACGTGGAGGTCTATCTGATTATTATTTTCTTTCCTTTTTTGCTCGTTTCTTCTTTCTTTTGAAAACTCTCTCTCCCGTGATCTGAAGCCTTGTCACAAACTCCCATTAGAAAGAAGGAAGGCGAATATGAGGGGCCCAAGTTCGAAGTTTGGTCGAACGGAGGGTGCAAGGGCGGAGCGAGTCGTTCTTCGAGGGCCTTGTTGTCGACAACATCACAAACGGATCCACTGTGAGTGGTGGCGGTGGACGGAGATGGTGATAATGCATATTTAGATAGGCATTATAGATTATTTTTAGTTGTGTTTTATGGTTGTTTGGTTAGGTTTTAGAGTTAATTTCATATTTTGCTCTTTTGGTTGGAAAGTTCGGAAACTACGTTATTTCGATTGTTTTATGTAGGTTTGTAGATCCGGCTTGTGGTTAGCTTGGAGGAGTTCTTAGTTGAGTGAAGAAGAAGAGAAAAGAAGCATTGGAAAGCAAAGGCCAAGAATAAGAACAAGAACACACGGTTCTGTAATGTGTCGCGACCGCGAGTCCCATGTCGCAGCCGCGAGACCCCAAACTCCACCGTGAAGGCTGCTCGCGAGAAGGGTCAGTTGAAGTCCATATGTCGCGGCCGCGAGTCCCTGTGTCGCGCCTGCGAGATTGCTCAGTTCACCATGGAGAGATGCCCGTGAGAGAGTTATTCATATGCCTAGATTCTTAGGAACTTGTGCTATCTTTATGTTAAATCTTTGTTCGTGCTTAGGTTGCATAAATGTGTAAGAGATTAATTGTGCTCTTTGTGCTTTAATCTATTGAAACTAAGATGGGAGGAAGGTAAGTTAAAGGAATCACACAACTTGAGTTTATGTCTAGGACCAATTAAGCCAACCAATGTCGATGAATGCGTAGCTGGAACTATTTTCTCCATTGATTTGTTATCAAAAACCATCATCTTTATGCTTTGTTACTTCAATTGCAATCTTGATCTTTAATTCCATTTCCCTTATTTACTTCTTTATTTCCCACTTTTTGGTAAAGTAACTTTTAGATTGAGTCTTAGATTTCCCCGTGGGATCGACCCCGCACTTATCCCTATACTTAGTTATTTGTGTGGGAATTTCTTTGGCGAGGTTTACACACGACGGTTTACCTCCTGGCAATGAGGCGATGGCGTGGTGGAGGCGGCAGAATCGATCCTTCTCCACTTTCGCCTCTTGAATTGGCCGCATTCTTGGAGATTAGAGGTGTTGGAGGCCATGGAGATTGTGATGGATCTGTTTCCAAGGTCGTCGAGTTTACAAGGGAAGAGGTCGAGGTCATCGAGTTTAAGGGAAGAGGTTAAGGCTCTAGTGGATGAAGATTTTGGATGCATAGAGAGTCGCGAAGTTTAAAGGGTTCATCTATGTTATTTCATCTCTTTCACTCTTTCTTTTACAGCATGATCTTCCAGGTGAGCAATTTCTCTCATCTTTTCCTAGTTGAAATCAATATCTTTTGGTCATATTCTAAGTATGTGAACCTTTTGCGCCTTTGCTCTGATTTTAGTCCCTTTTGTTTAAAGAATTTGAGATAATCAAAATAACACATGGAAGTGCACAAAGAGTGAATCAAACGAAGCCAAAACATTAAACAAAATATCAAAATCAGATTATCTGAGTTCGCAGTTTGTAGGTTAGAATTTTCAAAGGAAAAAAAAGGGCATTAGGTAACATATTTACTTGCTAATTTAAACATAAAACCTTCTTTTGACATGAATTAAGAAGGGTTACTCTTTTTTTCTTCTAATTGAGGGGGGGGGGGGGGGGAATAAAAAAAGATTCTATAAATAATCAGATTATTCATGAATCATCTTACTGTAGTCTCATTTCCAGTATCCTATAAAAGAGAAATACAAGTCCGTCCTGGTAGTCCATGCCGTAAACGATGGGTGGGCCAAGAGCTTTTTATAAGGGTTTTTTTCTTCTAATTGAGGGGGGGGGGGGGGGGGGATTTCTGAAAGTATAAAGTGGTTCAGTGGAATGAAGGTGCAAATCTATTGATTTTGTTTTTTGGCTGGGTTCTTGGATGAATGACATTTATTTGAAAATATCCCGCAGATGCTCTTTAAAACATTAGTATCTAAATCCTTATTCTCTACCTGAGTATTGTTCTGTCAAGATCCTTTGTTTTAGCATCCAAAGGCTACTATAGGGTAGCATAAGTTACACAAAGTAATAAACTTCTTTGAAGGTCAAACTAAGTCGTTGGAAAGTACAGATTCCTAGGAACTTGACTCCTGAATCAAATGACCCCTTAGACATTCTCGTATCTGGTATATTACTTAATTATTATTTGAAGGCTTCATAATCATCGTTGTCCATATATTTATCCCTTTCCGCACTTCTCTCTTAATCTACAATTTTGTTTCTATGTTTGATTATTTTCAAGTGTTCTGTTTTGAATCCTATTATTTGATGTTAGCCAAATTTTGTCATAACTTGCATGAGATGCTATAATTTTTTTGCTTTGTCTCCCCTTCATGTAGAATTTGTGTAGCTGCTTTGGTGCTATACATTCTATGTATGACTACTATTGTTAGATTGGTTTGCGGGTAATATACTCGTGGAATATTCATAACTTGTATTCTTAATTGGCTCGGGTTATGGTTGTAACAATGCATGAAGGAGTTCCCTAGGAGTTTTATGGAGCTAAATTGATTGGCTCGCACAGGTAGTTAAAGATTAACGTTTGTTGTTTACTTCTTTTTCTGCACTAATGTCCTGTAAATGTTTGGTGTTTCTGCTTTATAATAAAGGGCTTCCTTTTTAACTGAATTAGATTACTAAATTCATCATTTGTTTGTTACTATCGGAAAGTAATCCGATGCGTTGAAGAATATACATATGTATTAAAGTGATTAATACACCTATAATTTTCAAATATTCATAACCTTTTTACCCAGATATCGAATTATGGCGTATTATATATCAAAATGAAGGTACTGATCGATGAGAAGAATAAACATATATAATTTATCGGATGAGTGAGGGAGGGGGCATGTGCTCCCATTTCCTACCTGACTCCGCCCCTGATGACTATAGTATAATCAAACCCATTAAAACTTGCATGTAGGGGTGTGCATGATTCGGTCCAAACCGAATTTTTGGGCCGAACCAACACAAACCGAACCTAACCGAAGTTTTTCGGTTCGGCTTTCGGTTTGAGAATTTTCATTTTTCGGTTTCGGTTCGGTTTGTGTTAAACCGAATTTTTTTTATACACTACATAAATACAATTTATATATATTTGCATGTGTATGTATATTTGTAATTGTATATGTATACTGTATTTGTTAAAACTTTAAAACTTGTATACTTTAAAGTATTTTGAAATATGTACACATATTTTGGAATATATTTGTATGTGTATGTATATTTGTAATTGTATATTTGCATGTGTATGTATATTTGTAATTGTATATTATATATACACTGTATTACTTAAAACTTTAAAATTTGTATACTTTAATGTATTTTGGAATATATACACATATTATATATATATATATATTCTCTCTCTCTCTCTCTCTCTATATATATATATATATTTATTTATTTGTATACTTTAATTTTTTTTATGGAAATTTGGTTCAATTATGTTAAAACTGAACCGAACACAAACCAAACCGGTAAATAACAGAACCGAACCTAATGCTTTCGGTTCGGGTTTCGTTTTGAAATTTGAGATTTTCGATTTCGGTTCGGCCCGGTTCGGTTAGGTTTTAGACCGATGCACGACCCTACTTGCATACATGGATGTAGGGTTGTGCATAATTCGCCCCAAACCGATTTTTTGGGCCGAACCAACACAAACCGAACTGAACCGAAGTTTTTCGGTTCGGCTTTCGGTTCGAGAATTTTCAATTTTCGGTTTCGGTTCGGTTTGTGTTCGGTTTCGGTTCGGTTTGTGTTAAACCGATTTTATTTCTTTTTTAAATATCAAATTGTGTAGCTTATAATTTTATTAATTTATAAAACCTATAAATTTATAATCCTTGTAAAACTTACTGTTTTTTTTAGTGTTTTATCATTTTTATGTCTACAACTTCAATGTTTCTCTAATGTTTTTATCACTTTTATGTCTACAGCTTCAATAAAACTTTTTTTTTTTTAAATATCAAAATGTTATGTAAGTATGCATCTTAGCAACTATGGTCTTTGGATTGGATTGTTATTAATGTAAATCTTATGGAACTATTTGCAAGTTATTCTATATTTGCCGCCACATGGATCGGATAGTGGTTAATTACTAGCTAGTTTTGTTATGCAACTATGGATTCGGTTTAATTAGGTTAAAACCGAACTGAACACAAACCAAACCGGCAAATAATCGAACCGAACCTAATATTTTCGGTTCGGCTTTCGATTTGGTATTTTGAGATTTTCGGCTCGGTTCGGTTTGGTCCGGTTCGGTTCGGTTTTAGACCGATTTTCGGCTCGGTTCGGTTTGCTCCCATTTCCTACCTGACTCCGCCCCTGATGACTATAGTATAATCAAACCCATTAAAACTTGCATGTAGGGGTGTGCATGATTCGGTCCAAACCGAATTTTTGGGCCGAACCAACACAAACCGAACCTAACCGAAGTTTTTCGGTTCGGCTTTCGGTTTGAGAATTTTCATTTTTCGGTTTCGGTTCGGTTTGTGTTAAACCGAATTTTTTTTATACACTACATAAATACAATTTATATATATTTGCATGTGTATGTATATTTGTAATTGTATATGTATACTGTATTTGTTAAAACTTTAAAACTTGTATACTTTAAAGTATTTTGAAATATGTACACATATTTTGGAATATATTTGTATGTGTATGTATATTTGTAATTGTATATTTGCATGTGTATGTATATTTGTAATTGTATATTATATATACACTGTATTACTTAAAACTTTAAAATTTGTATACTTTAATGTATTTTGGAATATATACACATATTATATATATATATATATATATATATATATATATATATATATATTCTCTCTCTCTCTCTCTCTCTCTCTCTATATATATATATATATATATATATATATATATATATTTATTTGTATACTTTAATTTTTTTTATGAAAATTTGGTTCAATTATGTTAAAACTGAACCGAACACAAACCAAACCGGTAAATAACCGAACCGAACCTAATGCTTTCGGTTCGGGTTTCGTTTTGAAATTTTGAGATTTTCGGTTTCGGTTCGGCCCGGTTCGGTTAGGTTTTAGACCGATGCACGACCCTACTTGCATACATGGATGTAGGGTTGTGCATAATTCGCCCCAAACCGATTTTTTGGGCCGAACCAACACAAACCGAACTGAACCGAAGTTTTTCGGTTCGGCTTTCGGTTCGAGAATTTTCAATTTTCGGTTTCGGTTCGGTTTGTGTTCGGTTTCGGTTCGGTTTGTGTTAAACCGATTTTATTTCTTTTTTAAATATCAAATTGTGTAGCTTATAATTTTATTAATTTATAAAACCTATAAATTTATAATCCTTGTAAAACTTACTGTTTTTTTTAGTGTTTTATCATTTTTATGTCTACAACTTCAATGTTTTTCTAATGTTTTTATCACTTTTATGTCTACAGCTTCAATAAAACTTTTTTTTTTTTAAATATCAAAATGTTATGTAAGTATGCATCTTAGCAACTATGGTCTTTGGATTGGATTGTTATTAATGTAAATCTTATGGAACTATTTGCAAGTTATTCTATATTTGCCGCCACATGGATCGGATAGTGGTTAATTACTAGCTAGTTTTGTTATGCAACTATGGATTCGGTTTAATTAGGTTAAAACCGAACTGAACACAAACCAAACCGGCAAATAATCGAACCGAACCTAATATTTTCGGTTCGGCTTTCGCTTTGGTATTTTGAGATTTTCGGCTCGGTTCGGTTTGGTCCGGTTCGGTTCGGTTTTAGACCGATGTACACCCCTACATGGATGCACCCAATGAAGAAAAAACAATTAAATCAAATTTTATCAAACCAATATATATATTTTTAATTCACAAAAAGGAATTGGTATACTCGTTATAATAAAGAAGATGAAATAAGAATGCATTGATCTACATACTTGCATGCTAAACTTGAAATTAGTTAAACTAATATATTACCAATTCAAATCCCCCACTCTTAATGCATAATGTATAATTTGGTTGAAATTTACTCATAAAACTATATCTTTACTACTAATAATAATTAATTGGGGGAGAGAAATAGGTGGAGCGGTGGTGGTTGACCGGTCGTCGGCGACGAATAGGAAACATGTTTCTCCTCCTGGTGTCAACCTACTCCGCTTCATCACCCCCACCCCCACCCCCACCTCTTTATTTCGCCTCCCTTGCTCGATCTCTTTCTCATTTACCTTCATTTCCTCGAATTTAAATGATTCGTTATCATGATGAGTATATGAAATACATTTTTTGCTTAAATTGTACGTTCTTAATATAATGAATAAATTGAGTTTAGTTAACTAATTGTAGGCAAAATAATCGAATACAAGTTGAGCTCGTAATCGTATAGCTTATTTTTGGCATATTTATGATTTTACCGCTTTGTTATTTTTCTCTATGAGCTATTTATGCCTTTTGGCTTGTAATAGAATCAAATTCCAACTCAAATAAGCAAAACGAGTTTGAAAAAATTAATGAGCACAATGAACTTGAGTTGGAGTTTAAAGAAACTTTATGGATAATTGAGTAAACGTCAAAAAAAAAAAATGCAGTGAATATAACTATTTTTTTTAACTTGATTATTTTATACTAACATTTCAAAATTGTGTGAAAATATACTATGAAAACGTAATCAATCAAGCAAAATCAACCAGAAAACATAAAGAACAAGCCATCACAGGGCACTGTTTCATTAGCTAAGAAAGGAATGTAACATGGTTTGTCATAGCCATCATGAATGCGGTTGCAATCCCCAAAACCCTACTAAATGGGAAGGAAGAAAGCAACCTTATATAGTAGGTCTCTACACTAACATGTGCACAGCACATGAGACAACAGAATTGGACAAGAGTCCTTATTACAGAAGACGACAAAGGGTCTGCAAATGTAAAGGAAATGCAGCTGAAATGTAGCTCAAATTCAGCTAAGGAAAGGAAGGAAATGTGGTCCAATGTGAGGACCACATATGCAGGCGTATATGCATCATATGCTGCATAGCATATTCTGCATTCATATGCATATAATCTTCATATCCCCCCTTCAAGTTGGGTTTGGGGAGAAACCAACAAGACCCAACTTGAGAGACAAGAAGATGTGTTGCTTTTCTCCAAGAGGCTTTGTCAATACATCAGCAATCTGGACTCCAGTTCGAATATGTTTGGGAATAACAAAGCCTTCTTACAACTTTTCTCTCACAAAATGACAGTCAATTTTGAGGTGTTTTGTCCTTTCATGAAAGACAGGATTTTCAGCTATATGTATGGCAGATTTGTTGTCACAATAGAGAGGTATAGGTAAGGGAATAGAGATCTTTAATCTGTTCATAACTCCCTCCACCCAAATCAGCTCACTAGTGGTTGTGGACATACTTCTGTACTCAGCCTCTGCTGAAGATTTAGAGACAGTGACTTGTTTCTTAGTTTTCCAAGAAATAAGAGAATGTCCAAAGAACACACAATAGCCTGTTAATGATCTTGCACTGAATTGACAAGTCCCCCAATCAGCATCACAAAATGCAGTGAGACTAGTAGCTGAATTTCTTGGATAGGAGAGACCAACTGATATAGTCCCTTTGAGGTATCTTACAACATGAAGAGCAGCATCATAGTGTGGTTGTCTTGGCTCAACCATGAATTGACTGAGGTGCTGCACGGCATAAGAGATGTCTGGTCTAGACAGATTAAGAGAAGTCTGCCTACAAGCCTTCTGTATGTCTCTGGATCAGACATAATATCACCAACATCAGTTGATAACTTCAATCCTCTTGCTAGAAGAAATAGAGCAGCTTTGCATTCCGTCATCTTACAATCTTCTAAAATATCAAGAATGTATTTTCTTTGGTGTAAGAGAGTCCCAGTTTTGTCATGAAGGATTTCTAACCCAAGAAAGTATCTGGCTTTACCAAGATCTTTGATTGTGAATGCTTGATGCAAGGCATCCTTGGTATGCTGTATCACAGAGTCATCATCTCCTGTAATTAAAAGATCATCCACATATACCAAGGCCACAACAATACCTAAAGGCACAGGCTTGACAAATAAAGAATAATCTTCATAAGATTGAACAAATCCTAGATTCACTAGGAACTTGCAAAGCTCAGAATTCCATTGTCTAGAAGCTTGTTTCAAGCCATAGATTGACCTCTTCAATCTGCATACTTGACCAGGTTTCTGCAAAATATAGCCTTCAGGAGGTGTCATATACACCTCTTCTTCAAGCTTTCCATGCAAGAAAGCATTATTAACATCAAGTTGATACAATGACCAGTTCTTCACAGTTGCAACAACAATGAGAATTATCACAGTTGCAAATTTGGCTACTGGAGAAAAAGTGTGTTTATAATCTTTCCCTTTGATCTGATTATATCCTTTTGCAACTAGCCTTGCCTTGCATCTCTCAATAGTCCCATTTGGTCTATATTTTATCTTATAGACCCATTTACTGCCAATAGCTTTCATTCCACTAGGAATCTCAGTTAAATCCCAAGTATCATTACTCTCAAGTGCTTGCAATTCAGTTTCCATAGCAGCAACCCAATTAGGATTCTGAATAGCCTGTTTATAAGTGTAAGGTTCAGATTCTGCAGCCATACAAGCAAAGAAATGCACAACAGTAGGATCAGATTGAAGATCATCTCCCAAGCATTCAGCAAGAAAAGATTGAGACATAGAATTTCTGTCTGTTATTCCCACAAACAAAATCATTTAGCCTTCTAGGTGCAATATGCTGTCTAACAGACCTCCTTAAAGGAGGAAAAACCTTCATATCTTGCAATAGCTCTGGAGTCATATGATTAGTATGGCCATCAGAGGCCATGGAATCTGCTACTTGAGAAGGCAAGGACTGAGGACTGGGCTCAGATTGTAGTGACTCAATTGTGTGGGGATGAGAAGAAATAGATGTGGGCTCTGTATGAATAAAGATATCATCATCTGGAGCTGGATTAACCAATGGAAGAGGCATGACATTATGGATTTCTTCAGACTCAGGAATCACAGTACCAATCTTGAAAGGAAATATACTTTCCTTACAAACCACATCTCTGCTGTGAAAAACAACCTTTGATTCAAGGTCCCACAACTTATATCCTTTTTGACCAAAAGGATAACCAAGAAGAACACACTTTCTGGCTTTAGCTCCCAACTTATCTCTATCTGAATGAGCAACAGGAGCATAGCATAAACAGCCTATAATTCTCAGTTCATCATAGGTGGCAGGTATGCCAAATAATTCCTCATGAGGAGACCTCCATTTCAAAGCCTCTGTAGGCATTTTGTTTATCAAATGAGTCGCTGCTAACATGCACTCTCCCCAAAATCTAATAGGCAGACCTGCATGTATTCTCAGACATCTTGCTGTCTCCACCAAGTGTCTATGCTTCCTCTCCACTCTCCCATTTTGCTGTGGAGTATAAGGAATGGATTTCTGATGGACAATGCCTTTTGAAGCAAACAATTCTATGCACTGCTTCTGTATAAACTCAGTGCCATTATCTGTTCTCATGACCTTTACTGAGCAGCCAAATTGATTTTCCACATAAATGAGAAAATCTTTAATAGTTTGCAGAACCTGCAACTTACTTTTCAAGAGAAAGGTCCATGTGACCCTTGTACAATCATCAAGAATGGTAAGAAAATAAGAATAACCATTGTAAGTAACAGATTTATAGGGACCCCACAAGTCCATATGCAATAAATCAAAAGGCATGGCTGCAATATTCAGGCTCCTTGAAAAGGGAAGCCTATGATGCTTTGAAAGAGAACAAGATTCACAATGGAATTCATCCAAATTAGAAGAACTAAACATTCTTAAGTGTCTCAACTTAGAAACAGAACTGTGACCAAGTCTAGCATGAACAGTTTGTAAATCAACACTAGCTTTATTACAACTCTTCAGCCTCCATCTCTCTGTGTCAGTTGAAGATGGTGACTCTGAAAACACCTTGTAAAGCCCATGTCTCCTAGCTCCTGACAGCATCACCTTCTTAGATCCAGGGTCCTGGAAATAACAATAAGTTTTGGTGAATATAGCTATCAGATCAGTCTCATCAAGCACTTTCCCGACTGATAATAATATGTGCTTAAAATCAGGAACTAGCAAAACATCACTGAGAGTAATATGATCTGTTAAATGCAACAATCCCATCTCAGTCACAGTTTTGATGGATCCACCTGGCAATCCAATATGAACAGGCTTATTTAATCTCTTTTTGTTGAACAAAACATGAGAATCTGCAACCATATGATCTGTAGCTCCAGTATCTATTATCCACTCAACAGACATAGCACCTTGAGACACACTATTTGCAACTGTAGGAGGAATCATACCTGTAAAATTTGCAAAAGATCCAGTACTGCTTTCAGCTTGGCCTTTTCCTCTCATCCTCTTTAGCACCTCTTGATAGACTGCATTAACCATGCCAGAATCAACATTTCCTTCTACTGCATCATCATCCAAGGGACTCCCTTGCATTTGATTGTTCATAGACCCTGCATTATATGCTGTGCTTTTGCTAGGAGCTCCATTCTTCTCTTTCTCTTTGAGTTCCTTGAACCAGTCAGGGATGCCATGGAGTTTGAAACAATGCTCAGCCATATGACCCTTTATACCACAGTGAGAGCACTTGGAATTGGCTTTGATTCTCTTTAACTCTTGCCAATCTTTCCACTCCCTCTTGACTGGTTTACTGCCCGCATTAGAAGGTTTGTATTGATAGGAACCTCCACCTCTATTAGCTTCCATTGCACTTGAGTCAGAGTTAATTCCTTGAGGAACAGAAGTACCACTTGAGGCTTCATTACCCCTTTCCACCTGCTGCAAAATGTAATAAGCCTTGTTGATACTAGGCAAGGGATCAGTAGCCAGAATAAAATTCCTTGCAGCATCATAACCATCATTTAAGCTAACCAGGAACTGCATAACTTTGTTCCTAGAGTCAATCTCAGTGATTTTTTTTCTTCAGATTACAAGTGCATGTAGCAGCAGCACATGTACATTCAGGCATACACTCTAAAACTTGCAATTCATCCCAATGGCGCTTAAAGAGATTATACAGATCTGCTAAATTCATGTTGCCTTGGACTATATTACAAAGCTTCTTCCTGATTTGGAAAATAAGTGGAGCATTGGTCTGACCAAACCTTTCCACAATCTCATCCCAAAGGGCCTTAGAAGAATCCATAAACATGAATCCCTCAGCAATACTTTTAGTCATAGAATTAACAAGCCAACATCTCACCATGTAGTCAGCCCTTACCCATCTTTCCAGATCTGCAGATCCAGCAGCAGGTTTTGCACAAGACCCATTAATAAATCCAAGCTTGCATTTGGCTCCCAAGGCCATCATCACTCCACGGCTCCATGTCATATAATTCCCTCCATCAAAAGGAATTGCAACCAGCTGTGCACCTGGATGATCAGAGTTAGAAAGAAACAAAGGATCCGCCAGATTAGCTTGAGTACTCATATCTTCAGATGATCTTTCACCAGAGTTTGAATCACTTCTTACAGTGAACATAAACACACAAATATACTTAAAAGAAGCAAATATCAGATAGGAGGAACGACTGCTGCTCTGATACCATGTGAAAATATACTATGAAAACGTAATCAATCAAGCAAAATCAGCCAGAAAACATAAAGAACAGGCCATCACAGGGCACTGTTTCATTAGCTAAGAAAGGAATGTAACATGGCTTGTCATAGCCTTCATGAATGCGGCTGCAATCCCTAAAACCCTACTAAATGGGAAGGAAGAAAGCAACCTTATATAGTAGGTCTCTACACTAACATGTGCACAACACATGAGACAACAGAATTGGACAAGAGTCCTTATTACAGAAGACGACAAAGGGTCTGCAAATGTAAAGGAAATGCAGCTGAAATGTAGCTCCAATTCAGCTAAGGAAAGGAAGGAAATGTGGTCCAATGTGAGGACCACATATGCAGGCGTATATGCATCATATGATGCATAGCATATTCTGCATTCATATGCATATAATCTTCATAAATTGAGACATTGATTATAAACACATCCAACCTTCATAGCTAGCTAGAGAAAGATGTGCCTCCTTTTTGACTTGTATCTTTTACAAGTGATATACCTTTTGTCGGCAAAGTTGAAGGCACATGAAATGACTTTAGTATCTATATGCATTGACGCGGTTGAAGATGAAGTCCACCTCCTATTAGAATGTCCCTTTGTACGCTCTATCTATCAATTCTCTTTTCGTGTACAATCAACTATTACAAGCATGATAGTTCATTCTCATGACATTAAACCTATCCTGTCGCTCATTGGGAACGATCTCAATTCGTCGGACAAGGAGGTGTTAGCCTTCTCTTGGTGGTTTGTCTGGCATATTCGAAACCAACATCTGTTTCGGCACGTCCCCATACCACGGAAAGACATTGCTTTACGCTTGATTAACAACCACATCGATAATTTGAGTAAAACAGCCTTGCTAGGCTAGTCTAGACGGGAAATTTCCCATACTCCCACATAACTCCAACCCCCCGAAAAAGAAAAAGAACCAACAAATGATTTTTTGGCGCAAACCCCCCAATGGGTACGCTTAAGCTTAATTTTGATGGATCATCGCTAACAAATATTGAGAGTACAACGGGCGCCATAATTCGGGACTGGAATAGTCAACTAATACGAACGTGTTATCAAAAACTTGGTAAAAAAAGTGCTCTCAAAGCGGAAGCACTTGCTCTCAAAATGGGAATCCAACACGTTCTTCAACTCAATATTGACAAAATCCACATCGGAGACGATTCTAGTATAATCATTGATCACTTAAACATAAAATCTAAATGTCCTTGGGAAATTGAGCTAATTTTATCTGATTTAAAACTTCCTCTATCGACTTTGAAAGAAGTTTCCTTCTTTCATGTGCCCTGATTGGGCAATAGAGTGGCTGATAAGGTTGCACACCTTTGTCACTCTGCCCGGGGTGTCGATATTCACAATGATTTAGGTCTTTTAGACCTCATCCGCAAGGATGCTGCCGGGTAGAGCTTGCTCGCCCGAATTCTTTCCTAATCCAAAAAAAAGTATCTATATTAATGTACGGAATGGGATTTTCTTGTATTAAGGTGGAGGGCGACAGTTTGACCGTAATCAATATCATGAAGGGGATTTGACATTGTCTTTGGGAGATAGAGATAGCGGTTTTGGATGCCCTCGGTATTTGTCGTACTTCTGAGAATGTCATCTTTTCGCACACACCTTTAGTGAAGGGAATCAGATAGCTGATAGGTTGGCGTATCTTAGACTCTCCTCGTCGTTTGTCGATGAGCGTGCCCCGACTGGTTTTATGACGTCGTCCACCAGGACGCTCTTGGGCGGTGGGTCACCGTGGTTGACCACTCCCAAATCTTTGCCTTGTAATAAAAAATAATAATAATAAATTTGGCTAGCTAGATTACAATTTTTTAATATATACTTCATCCGTTAATTAAAACATGTCGTTTTGAAAAATAAATCTTGTTAAGAAAAACATGTCATTTTAGGTATTTTCTCACCCACTTTACAAAATTACCCTTGCAATGATTAGATAAATGTTAATTGTAGTTTTTGAGAAAGTAAAAAAATTGAGTAATAACTAGGGGTATAACTTATAAGAGTATTTTTTGTTTTGTTTTCTTAAAAAGTGTGCAAAACTCTAAAACGAAAAGCTTTAATTAACGAAGGGAGTATAAAAAAAACTTATTAGAAGAAACCAACTACATGACGATAATAAGTTTCAAACCGTATTATATAGAAGAAATTGGATCGACATACCCGATCTCGACAAGGCCTTACTCGATCTCGAGTAAGGCCTTGTCGAGATCGACCACCAGTGCCTGTGACTGCTACGCTGTTCGACTGTCCGATCTTCTGTCGAGTTACTGTACTCGAGATCTAGGACCCCTGTAGTCGACTTCTGTGAGATTTCTCCACTGCCTAGGATCCGCTGACACGCTTCCTCGTGGATCGATCCTGACTTCCCACTGCTGCATCGGGAGGAAGTCTTGTAATTATTTGCAAGGGACGGAATCTGGTTTGCTGTGATTATTTATATTTAATTTTGCATACTTGATTTCCTCCTACAACAAATTGGCGCCGTTGCCGGGGAAGCTATCATTCGCGCCTTAGGTAGTTGAATCTCACGTCTGCTTTGAGTTACTTTACAGGTGTATGCGCCGTTCTGGTCAACCAACTGAGTTTGACGGCTTAGACGAACCAGAGCGCCTTCTATACATCAGAGCTAAACTACAAAGAGCCATGGCGGCTGCTGAGACACAAGAACAGCTGATTGCAAGGCTTACAAGGGAGCTAGCCGCAAAGGATACTACTATCGCCGCTGAAAGGGCAGCGAGGGAACAAGAAGCTGAGCGCGCAAGGCAAGCAGAAGATGAGCTTGCCCAATATCCAACTACTGCAGAGGATTATATGCATCCCACTCTCGTTGTGCCTGAATCGACGATTCTTATCCCTGAAAACTCCTTTGAAATTCGCACTCAATTTCTGATAGAGCTTAAAAATAATGCTTTTTATGGCAAATTTAATGAGTGTCCTCTTGAACATATTACCAATTTTTCTGACATGTGCCGTACTCTTGCTGAAGGTACAACTTTGGAATATGTCAAGATGAAGGCTTTTCGCTGGTCTCTCGCTGGGCCTGCACTGAAGTGGCTTGAAGGGTTGAAACCAAGATCACTCACAACATGGGCCCAAGTAGAGCAAGAATTTCTGAATAAATTCTTCCCACCTGCCAAGACAGCATTCCTCCGCCAGAAAATCACCGCTTTCAAACAGAAGCCTGGGGAACCACTGGCAAAGGCATGGGAACGCTACAAAGAACTACTGCGATTTTGCCCTACTAACGGACAGCCACCCTACGTCATTCAGGAGATCTTCTTCAACTCTCTTGATCAAATCACCAAGGACAGAATCAACCAGTATACTCGCTATGAGTATCTGACGATGCCGCCAGTTGACGCATGGGGTGTGCTAGACAAGCTCACCAATTATGACAACAAATATGGGTCTACTGCAAACTATGAAGAGAACTCCTATGCCAGGCCAACACCATCTATGCCACTCTATGAGCCAGCAAAGGAGATTGACCCAGATGTCAGGGAGCTGTTCTACAGAGACCAGAATCGTAAGCTCCTCAAGCAAGTCAAATATATGTCTGTCAATCAGCCTTGCATCGAATGCGGATCACAGCGGCACACCGCTACTGAGTGCCCACACACAGAGCAAGTCAGAATGGCAGAGACACATGAGGAAGCAGCCTATGCTGGGGGTCCAAATCGCTACATGGGAGATCAAAGGTTCTATCAGCCTCAGTGGAACCAAGGTCCTCCTAGGAACCCCCCACCCTACAGAGCTCCAAGGCATCCAGAAAGGGATCAAAAGAAGGATGATCTGCAGCTGATCCTTGAGGAGATGCGTCGGAATCAGGGCACCATCAACAACCAGTTCCAGAACATTACTACAAAATTTGGAGAACTGGACATCTGGAAAAGGAGAATAGAGACGCAGATGGGTCAAATCGCTGCACAGATCCCACGACCATCCGGGCAGCTCCCTGGGCAAACAGAACCAAATCCTAAGGGGAAAACCGGACACGTCGCAGCTATCAAACTCAAAAATGGGCATCAATTACACGAGCCAGAGGTCAGAAAACAGCAAGGCAAGGAGGAGCAGCAACTCAAGACAGAGCAGAACCTACTCGATCTCGAGGAGACTCTGGTCGATCTCGACAAGCAACTGCTCGACACAGACCAGAAGCTGAGCTCGGACTCCGCTGCGCAGCCCAGCAACTCTAGGTCGACCACCCAACTCGATCTCGAGGAGCCACTGGTCGAGATCGAGGAACAGCAAGCCGAGGTCGACGACGCTGCAACGCCTCCGACAGCTGATCTGGCTCCGAAGCAGAAAAAGCCACTACCTTTTCCTTCTAAAACACAGAAAGATCCCACTGCAGGTAGGTTTACCAGATTTGTTAATATGCTGCAAGAACTGAATGTTTCTATTCCTTTTACAGAAGCCCTGCAAGAGATGTCTGGATATGTCAAATTTCTGAAGGAAATCCTGAGCAAGAAGCGATCCATCTCAGAAATCGCAAGCGAATGCAAAGTACTCCACTTCCCTGAAAAGAGACCTGACCCTGGTAAGTTTTCTGTTACTGTGGGTTTTGGGCAATATAAATATGATTCTCTGTGCGATTTAGGAGCAAGTGTGAGCATCATGCCTCTATCAATCTGGCGGAAGGTAAAAATAGGATGCATAGAGCCTGTGGATGCCAAACTATACATGGCGAACAATACAGTGGTCATCCCTACAGGTATAGTTGATAATGTCCCCGTCCAGGTTGGTAAATTCTTTGTTCCAGCAGATTTCCTTATCATAGACTGTGCTGAAGATCCTACTAGCTCTATTATTCTTGGTAGACCATTCTTAGCAACTGCAGATGCCAGAATTAGTGTTAAGAATCGCTCGCTCACCTTCACCATAGGCGATGAGGTTTTAGATTTCTCGTTTGGTCCTGCAGAAGAGGAAATTTCATGGCTGGAGGTGAAAAGCATCAGCAACCACGGGATCCAGCAAACAGCGGAGGGAAGCGCCAGAACTGTACTCGAGGTCGACGAGTCCTCGTCGATCTCGACAAGCACTCTACTCGATCTCGACAAGACCTTGTCGAGGTCGACAACCTCTGCTGAGCCACTGACTTGCCCAGAACCTAAGTATGGGGTCCCTGTACTCGAGGTCGACCAGCAGTACTCGACATCGACTAGCCCCAAACCCGAAGTTTTCTGTTTTGGGTCCGAAAAGGTAAGTTCAGGTATGAATCCTACTCCCCCTCAGTCCATAAAGAAATTTTTCAATAATTTAAGGGGACGTAAGGCCCCGTGGCGAGAAAATCTGCGAAAGTTAAGGGCTGGAAGGAAGAAAAAGAAAGAGAAGGGAGATGAGGCAAGCAACCACCTATCAGCTGAGCTTGCATACTACCATCAGGACCTAGATGATCCAGGAGAAGGGTCAAGCATGAGCGGGCCCCACACAAATGGTCCTTAAGCGCAAACGGAGAAGTCGGCCTAGCGACTCTAAAATCTAGAGCATGTATATAAACTTTATGAATTTTTTGGGACTTTTGAACTTTTTTGTTTTTTGTTTTTTGATTTTTTGTTTTATGTCTTTTAGAATACTTCATGTGGATAGTCTTGTTTTTGTGTGCAATCTAACACTTTTAGGTCGGCAAGCATATAAGGATCGCGAAAAGTGGAATAAAGAAGTCCCTGAAAAACAGTCAGAATCGACAAAGGCCAAGTCGACGACGACAAGGAGGAGCAGCCTAGAAACTCGTCGATATCGAGTAGGCCAACTCGAGATCGACAAAGCCCAGAATGCCCCTCGACTTCAGAAAGCCACTGGACGCAGACGAAACTACTCGAGATCGAGTACCTTGTACTCGAGATCGAGTACCTTGTACTCGAGATCGAGTACCTTGTACTCGAGATCGACGAGACACTTTCCTTGACCAGCACTGATTCGCCCTCCTCGATATGTTATCCTGTGAGTTCCTTCCTTTACTCTTATTTTTATTTTATACAGTGGGGACACTGTAAATTTTAAGTATGGGGTGGGGGAAGAGCTCATTATCATTATCATATGTTTTAGTCTTGCTTTTGGTTTTACATGGTGAAATTTTAATTTTTATGTTATGCATTCATATTTAAATTTTATGCATTTAAGTTTTTGTCATACTTTAGTCTTGTTTTTTTTGCATAAGAAAAAAATAAAAATAGAAAAAAAATAGAAAATGTCGAAAAAAGAAAAAAATATGCATGTTTAATTTTTGCATTGTTTTATTTTGTATACCCTCACTTAGATGTCCTATGATGATAAATAATGACTGACTTGATCATATAAAACCTATGGCATGTTTGGAAGGTTTAGCCTAAGTCCTCGAAAATGGTTTTTATGAGGATTGTGAACTTGTGATGAAATTGAGCACATATGATCCTAAGCTAAAGGTTAAAATCCAACAAAAATTGTCCCAGTGAGAATTTTGGCCTGATAGGGAGAACATTAAAAATCCCTCTGCTTTCTTGAGTGTATTTACTCTTCCTATGCATCTCTAAATGTTGTAATAGTTATTCAAAACCAATGCATTTATATGTTTATGTTGATGAGAATTAAATGATGGAGGCACCTTTTAAGCCAATTTTATCCTCTCTTTACCTACCCGGCATTATCCCTGCTTGAAGTCAGAACATTAGCCTGAGACTTTTATTGTGAACTCCACAAAATTATCCTTAGCCAAATTGAGCCTGACCCCCATTTGGGAATTAAGACTTAGAGTTGGTTGGAATGATGATTTGTGGAAAGAATGAGCTTATGTTGCATTTCAAGTAGGAAGGATTGTTGAAATTATTGAGATATGGGTTGGTTTTACATTTTTATCTTGCTATGCATACTATGTAAAAGGATTTTTGGCTCACATTATAAATGCACTATTAGTATTATTTGGTTTTTATTTTCGAAAAAAAAATCGAAAACAGAGAAAAGCAAAAGAAAAAAATATAGTTTACAATTGTGAATAAAGTGCATGAGCCAAATTTACCTTATTTTCTTTCATTATTTGCAAGATACATACTTTGGAGAGGTTGAGAAAGTTTGAAAGGTTACATATTTCATTGAGATAAATTGGAGAGTTTGGTTGATGCATATGATTGAGAAGTTATGGTTTGGTTGTGTTGAAGATTTAGGAGTCTTGATTCCCGAATTTTATTAAGCACCACATGGCCAAATAATTCCATTCCTTATTATTTCTTACCAAGCCCCATTACAACCTCGCCGAATGGAATCTTCTTTGAAGACTTCTATTGAGCGAAGTCCTCCTGATAATTCTTCTTGCATTTTCATAATTGGTTGCGAAGTGGATACATATTTAAATTGCAATGTTTATGAGATTGTGTATGGAATTGAGTTGAGAGTTGATCTACATAGCCTAAACACATTGAGAGCTGAGTATAAACACATTATTCCTATGAGGTTGGATTTATATTGCCTATGCCTATGGATCGCTCATATATGTGTGATGACGTTAATTTCACTTATCTTACATTGCTACTACTTGAGATGTTGCTTTTGACAAAGGCGAAGACTTGAAGGATGTGTTGTAGGTTTTGGTTATTGTTTGGTTATTGCTTGAGGACAAGCAAGTCTAAGTATGGGGTGATTTGATGTCTCCAAAGTAGCCATGTCTTTATGTATATTTTAGTTCCGTATTCTTTACATTTTGCATATTTCGGGTTGGGAATATGTCGGATTTATGTAGTATATGCTTATTTGTAAAAAATGGAGATCTACATAAGTTTCTGTTTAATATTGCAGAATATGGAACCATTTCGGGAGAAAATCAAGAAGCGAGAACCAGAGCACAAAGCTACTCGACAACGACAAGCCTTAGTCGATCTCGACAAGCCATGCCTAAACACCTGCCAGGATCGAGGAGCCTATGTCGAGAAGCTGAAGACGAAGAACCCGACTCCCGAACCTTCGTCGAGATCGAGTTAGGTTACTCGAGATCGACAAGACCTCAGAGACAACCCGGAGTCGAGGAGAGCATGTCCGAGGAGACTGAGAGACTACCCGACCATGCCCGGATGCCCAACTCGAGATCGAGGAGTGTTCCTCGAGATCGACAAAGCCGAGGAGCCACACCCGGGCATGTCGAGAAAATCTACCCGACGCTGCCGAGAAGACCCAGTCGATGAGCCACCCAACTCGAAGTCGAGTAAGGGTCTTCGAGATCGACGAAGCCCTTGAGCCTTATCCGAGCCTGTCGAGCACCAGCTAGCCGAGACGCCGAGTCAAGCCAGTCGACTGACAATCCTACTCGAGATCGAGTAGCCCTTTGTCGAGATCGAGGAGACTTCCAGAATCCGCGTAACGCGGTTTGATTAATTCTACTCGGTGTGGGATTACTTGGGCCCGAAGATTGACGATTCTATCCGAATTTATCAAGATACATCATGAAGAAAGAGATCTATCCACTTGAAGACACTTTAGATATAATTCCCTTATTTAGATTTAATTATGTTGTTGCTTTTATTTATCTTTAAAGTTTTAGATATAGTTTTAGATATAGATATAGATATTCTATCCTTGAGTAGCAAGGATTAGAAGCCTATAAATAAAGCCTTAGGGGCTCAGTTTTATTCATTCAATTTTCAGTAGGAGAAAGGAGTAGAAGAGAGAAAGAGAGGCCGAGTGAAGCAAGAGAGCGAGAGTGATCTGGCTTGTTCGGTTTGTACTTTCTACAGTTTGGTTTTAATGCAAGTTTCTTTTCATCAATCAATTGCGATGAGGCGCGAGTAGTCCACCCACTTCTAGGGTTGGGGCGAGCTCGACGATAGCCATGCGAGTTTGAGGTAAAGATCCGACTTTTATCATGTTTTGAGCATCCACTACTTGTTTATGTGTTTATTACCCATCTAATGGAGGTCCATGCTAACAACTTGGATTGTAAACATAAAATCAGTAGAGACAATTAGGGTTTCTTGAAAGAGTTGTCTAATTGTTGGAAAAGGCGAAAGCTTGTCCTTTGATGCGATTTACATGATTATCTGTTTTATCTGCCTTATGCATGCTTGGTTATCGTTGTTGCAAACCCCAATCTTGGAAGTTCTTTTCATACAGTTTAGTTCGAATCCCCAAAGCCTTTGCATTTATTTTATTTTGTTTTTATTCTTTGTTTTCCTCGAGATCGAATAGCACTCGTCGATCTCGACTACTGATCTTCGACCCAAAGTCGCTGTAGCTTCTGTGTGCAGGTACTCGACCAAAACAAGCCGAAGTCGACCAAGACTCTACTCGATCTCGAGTAAGGCCTTGTCGAGATCGACCACCAGTGCCTGTGACTGCTACGTTGTTCGACTGTCCGATCTTCTGTTGAGTTGTTGTACTCGAGATCTAGGACCCCTGTAGTCGACTTCTGTGAGATTTCTCCACTGCCTAGGATCCGCTGACACGCTTCCTCGTGGATCGATCCTGACTTCCCACTGTTGCATCGGGATGAAGTCTTGTAATTATTTGCAAGGGACGGAATCTGGTTTGCTGTGATTATTTATATTTAATTTTGCATACTCGATTTCCTCCTACAACAAGAAACCCGGGAGCTACGATGATTTAAGGGAATGAGTGTCGCGACAGATCGAGGCAGAAGAGGCGGTCGCGTCTAGTTCAAGGGCAAACACCAGCAATCAGGGTTTCTTCGGAAAGATTGTTGGAAAATTCAACAAAGACAAGGGAGGAGCTAAGCCTCCCAAACAACAATCAGCAGGAAGAGGACTCCCTTCACGGCACGATGAGATACATATGAATTCTAAAAGGGGTCAAGGATCGCGACAAGGAGACAATGATCGAAGATAGGGCATAGATCACCCGCGGACGTACCATCCTTAAAAGGATAATTACCGCAACCACAATCGAGGGTACCAACCGCATCGGGAAGGCCGACGAGATAGGAGGCTAGCCCAGGATGATTATAATCCGCGGACCAAAAACCGTACCCTCCGCGCCAATAAGCGAGAAATCAGGAACCTCCAAATTAGTAGAGGGGCTACCCTCCACTCAATCGGGGAGGGGCAAAGGTCGGAGATGGCGCGGAAGATGGCACAACAGATTTCCCGCTATACAAAGGTTAGTCAACCAAGCACCTAGAGATCACGACGAGGCCAAAAGGCTCGAGGATGATCGAATTCCAGAACTTGAGGGGTTCATCAATACCCTGGCCGAAGGACCCTCAATCTCGGGATCCAGCAAGCAGGAAAGAAAAAACTATGAGCGAGAAGGTATACAATCCCCGTCCGCAATGAGCAGGAGAATATCCCTATTGCCTCATAATGAAGTAACATTCTCCGTGGCAGATGCAGAGGAGGTTGGGATGCCACACTCAGATCTATTGTTCATCCATGCCCAGAATGCCACCAAGACAGTTAAAAGGGTGTTCATAGACATGGGGTCATCGGTGGATATCCTTTCGTGGGAAGCATTTGCTCAACTAGGGATCTCCGGGACGGCGCTTAGACCATACTCAGGAACCCTGATCGCCTTTTCTAGGGATGAAGTGCAAGTAGCTGTCTACAATGCGCTCCGAGGAAGGGTCTCACACTACAGGTTCCAGATGGTTGTTTCCATCTATCATTTCGTGGGAAATTTCCACTACCAGGAGGTGGGGTAGGAGAAGTCTGCGGGCAGCAACCTGAAAGCCGAAGCGGCTATCTAACCTCTGTCAAGAAGAAAAAAGAAGTAATGTGTATTGAAGAACAAGCCCAGAGCACTATCCGCTCCCTTGAAGAAGGGGTGCCGATAGACTCTGTTTGGGAGTAAAATTTCGTGTTTTATTAAAAGTTATCATACATGTTCATGAATTCATTTTCGTGGACATTTTCATGCAATACTTTGTACATCGAACACGAATATAAACTGGTGGGCAATAATTGCAAATAAGTAAAGGGTGTGAAATGCCGTACACATCCGATACATAATTGTGACGTTTACAAATTCATAAACTAGTGTATATAAATTTATTACAGTAGTCGAGTTTGTAAAATACAGTTGCAGTCCATCGGTTCTCGCTAGTATCATCGTAGAGCCAATGGCCTTGCCGAGCTCGAGAGGCCATAGATAACTCAACCCTTTTATTTGAGCTCTCGTAAGCTGTTGAGCTGCAAAAAAAAAAATCATCAACCAATCTCGATTAAAAAAAAATATACACGCAAATGGATAAATGAGGTAGCTTATACAATATGGGCCTTAAAAGAAAGAGGCTAGCCCAAATTGAATTAGCTGCCAAATTCTGCAATATCCAGAATTTACAAGAAAGAAAAATTCAACGTGTTAGATAAATAAATAGATGGAAAAAAAAAGATCTTCCTGTATCTATAGAAAGAAATAAATAAACTAGAAAAGGATAAAAAGATCAGAACGTGTATTCTGTTACAGGAAAAAGGATCGAAATATTGAAAGATATGATCCATCTTCCCACCTCTCTACCCTATAAAAGGTGGTCAAGGCTAGGGTTAAAAAAAAAAAAGGACACGCCAGAAAAATCAGACGGCAGAAAGAAAAGCTGTAAAGAAAACCAAAAAAAGCAAACACATCAAGCATACAAACACGTAGAAAGCAAGGAAGAAAGAAGAAGAGAAGACCACCAAGGTAGCTCTCTCTACATTGGTTCCTACGACTCTCGAGGCCCCGCCCTTGCAAAGTTGCGGCTTTCGCTTGTGGCCTGGGTTTCGGGGTCATGGAATTGGCCTAAACAAGATCGAAGGACCGCTGAAATCAACTCTAGAAACCCCGCCATTGCAAAGTCGCGGCTTTCGCTTGTGGCCTGGGTTTCGGAGTTAGCAAAAGCCCTCAAACAAAGACGAAGCTCTGCCGAAATCAACTCTCGAAACCCCGCCCTTGCAAAGTTGCGGCTTTCGCTTGCGGCCTGGGTTTCGGAGTCGTTAAATGGCCTCAAACGGGGCCGAAGTGCTGTCAAATTTGATCCTCGAAACCCCGCCCTTGCAAAGTCGCGGCTTTCGCTTGTGGCCTGGGTTTCGGGATCGTCAAATAGCCCTAAAAGAGGGCGAAATGCTGCTGGATTTTCCCCTAAACTAAGCCAACTAATGCAAGCACAAACATTGCAAGCAAATTCAAGCAAACCCATAGAAAACAACAAGAAATTGAAAGTAAAGAGAAGGAATCCAGTTCACACAGGACCAAATCCTAAAGTCTCTCTGCCTAAATTTATATTCAAAACACTGCTGGATTTTCCTAGTCAAGTTAACTAATAAGGAGAAAAAAACTGCAGCAGATGAAAGCAAAGAAAGAGAACTTCTGGTGAACAGATTCCTCTCAATAAAGTAAATCGATTCGGAGGAACTAAGCTCCTGTAACAACAAATGAAGAAGGAGCAAACAAATTCATGGCAGCCAGACATGAAAAATAACGAAATTGAAAGCAGAGGAAAAGGAACAGATTTTCTGCAGCAATTAAATCAGTTCCTTTGTCCAAACAAACTAAGTTATTGTCATGAAAAAAGAATCCAGCAAGACATCCTTCCTCGCAATCAAAATTTACAAGAAAGAGAACAGATTTTTCTGGAGAAAGAGAAAGTTGTCTGAACAAACAAATTAGTGAGAAATTAAGTTCCTGAAGATAAAAACAAATCAAGCAGGGCCTTCCTTCTCTCTACTTCTCAGGCAAACAAAACAAGCACAATTCAAATCAAGCAAACAAATTGCAAGCAAATTCAAGCAAGCCAACTCTACTGCAGCGACAGACAGATTTTCTGTAAATTCAATTGTGCACAAAGCAAAATCATCAAACTGGAATCAGCCTCTATGGAGGCAAAATCAGCGTCAAAGTTTGAGTGAAAGGCTGCTAGATTAGTCCTAAATTGGTCAACTGGTTCAGTTTTCAAATTGCACCAAATTGCAACTAATCCTAAATCAAGAGCCCTAAATCAAAATCTGCCTATGTCCACCACAAACTGAGATTCCAATTTGGTGGAAAGAAACAAGGGGGGAAAGTTAGAATAACTTACCTAAGCCATGAAGCCAAAACAGCTGCTGTTTCTGAGGCTGCAGGGTCACACCCGAGTTGGTGCACTACCCTTGTCAGCCCCTTGAACCTTGACAAATAAAGAAAAAAGTCTCAGGGAGTTGATGTAGGGGCATATAAACCAATCTAAGCAAACTAAAATCCAGAAAAGCAATAATCAAACGGGGCATGTGCCATCTCTATCCCTCAACTGTTTCAATCAAACAAAAGCACAGAACATCTGCAGCTTACCCTTCTCTCTCGGCTATCTCAAGCAAATTAAAGCCACAAAATTCACAAATTTCAGAAAAAAAAAGGGAGAAGACTTGGACGTACCTCATGGATGGTTCGCTATCGGTCAGATTCAATCGGCTTCTTCGTTCTCAGTTTCCCCAAACCTTCCAAAAAGCCCTAAATTCCGCAAAATCGCAACCCTAAAATAAAAATTGCAAATTAAAATCAGTCAAGCTCGCGAATTGGGCGTTTGATTAGAAGGAGAAGTGAATGGAGTTCGAAACTTAGAGGATCTATCGCTCCGATTCCACCTAAGAGGAAAAATTAGGGGTAAAAATCACCAAGACAAGGAACCCTAGAAATTACCTGAGTGGAGATCCGGATTAGAAATTTTCCAGATCGAGGCCTCGAACTCTCTTCCCCTGGTTCTCTTAGCCCGCGCCACAAGCCTTCCCGCTACAGTAGCAACTGATGAAATAGAGAAGAAAGACGAGTAGCTGGTTTTGTCCTCAGAGGAAAAACACAGAGGGCGGAGATATCAAATATCAAAACTAACTGGCAAAGCTAAATTAGCTAATAATAAAATAAAATAAAAAAAACAACGATGACTTTGCTTGGGTTAAAAAATAAAATCCGGGTTGAATTTACCCAAAATTGAACTTGGGTTAGGCCGGACCCAATTGTTGATGTGGGCCGTTGATGGTCTTGGCTACCAGCTAAGGCAAAATCAAAAGAAAGAAAAGGAATCAAACAATACACATATCTACCATCGGCTTAGGCCTTGGACTTTGTGTGTAATCACAAAACTTACCCACTAAAGTATACGAATTATAATTGGCACAAATTGAAATTGAGTTTGACAAAAAATCATAAAGTTAAACTCGTGAAATTTCATCGTCAATTTATTCTAGTGGGTCAATATCAAAATTGACTTCTAAACGAGGAAAAAGAAAACGGAGTCAAAACCCTAAATCAAATTTCCTCAAATTCAAACGGCCCTTAAAAGAACTACGCCTGATTTGATTCCGACTTGTCGGATACGTAGGCCACTCGATACAAGGTTAAAGCCCGTCGAGTTCAATCGTCAAACAAAAAAAATAAAATAAAAAAATCAAATTAGTTCTAAAAAGAACTACGTGAAGACTTGATGCTCTTTTATGAGTTACGTAGGAAGTCCGATATTAAAATTCAATATATATTGGATTCAGTCGCCCATCTCAAATCAAATTAAACTTGTCCTTAAAGGAACTACGGGTGATTTGATCCCGTTCCAAACGGGTACGTAGGACACCCGACATAAAGCTTAAGCTCGTCGGGTTCAATCACCAAAACCCAAAAATCAAATCAAATTAAATACTCTGAACTACGTAAGGCTTGATTCTCTCCCAAGAGATACGTAGGCAACCCGTTAAAAATTTCGGGTGCAGCCCAAATCACCAAAATCACTTAAGTCTTGGTGTCGATACGACTTCGAATCAAGAGGATAACCAAAAGGGGTCGAACTCAAATTCTAAAAATTAAATAAAATATGTTTTACAATTATTTCGCGCATTTCTGTTCAACAAACTCAGAAGTAGGGGACAATGCTCCAATTATAATTGTGGAAGCCGAACTCGAAGTAAGACCGACGAAAAAGGAGATCCCGACCGCGGATGAGAAATCTGTTCATGAACTATTTTCCAATCTTCAAGAAAAAGTTTACTTGAGGCAAACTCTGGGATCAGGGGAGAAGGAGTGAGTATTGGAGATAATAGCAAGATCAAGGGATGTCTTTGCATGGACCCCGCGAGACTTGCTCGGGGTACCTCCCACGATCGCTACGCCCACCCTCAGAATACGGCACGATGCCAGGCCCGTTGCACAGAAGAAGAAGAAGATGGCACCTGAAAAAGTAGCGGTCTAATAATGCATATTTTATATAGTCATTTATAAGGGGTCTTAGGTGTATTAAGTATTCATATTGCATGCTTAATAAGCTAATTCATATTTTTGATCATTTGGTATTCGAAGTTCGGAATCGACGGTTTTTAGTGTTTATTGGCAGGTCTTATGATTCGGACTCGAAAGGTGGAAAAAACTTGGAGCAAATGGAAAAAAAAAGCTAAGGAACAAGAGCGGAAATGGAGAACATGGAGAAATCCCATCGTTAAGGTTCTGAGAAGTTGGAATTAGCTTCTGAGGTCTTCATGAGAATTTTAGTACTTGGACAAAGCTTTCCAACCTATGTTCATATGCATCAATCAGACAAAGGATGACTCCAGAAAGTGTGTTACAAGTTTAGTCTGCCGAAGTAGTCAACACTGTACGGACGGCGCCCGTTGCCTTTTCCATGGCGCCCGCCGCCTCGTCAGATCCGGATTTGTGATACCCGGCCCCAGTTTATCTTTATGGGAACTTTTTATCTATCTTTCCTAGGGCTTTTTGGCTGACACTTTTGGCCTATATTAGGTTATTTTCAGTAGTTTTCATGCATTCAACTATTGACTAACTAAGAGAGATGAGAGGATTGATGTTGAGAGATCCAAGGTACGTCATGAATACCTAGACTTCTCATGGTTTTGTCTTCAATTCAAGACTTGGTTGGTTCGTGAGACTCGATTGCTATATTATTCCCATGTTTATTTCATTTTTTTTGCGCTGATTTATGTTGTTAATTTTACTTTGATTCGCATCTTTGTAGAATTGCATCATGCTAGTGTTTCAATTGATTCGCGAGAATAATTAGAACTATTTGTAGCAAGCATAATTGGGTGATTCCGCGAGGATGATCTCGATTGTGTAGGGCAATGACAGTTTGGGCGACCTTTCTGCCGATAACTAAGGATTGTCATCTCCGCGAGGAATGTCAATCCCTATACACCAAAATCGGAATAAAGATGGAATAATTGGGAATTGAGTCACGGATCGAGTAAACCAATCATTGTTGCGAATTGTATATGAAACCACACACTTCTTCTATCTTTCCTTCGTTCTTACTAACATTCATCATACTTCGTCTATTTCTCTTATTGCCTATTTACGTTCAAACCTTCTCTTTACTTTCAAATTGATAAATACACATTGCATTGGAATACTTGGTTCTCTGTGGGTTTGATTCCTTACTTATCCACTATACTAGTTTACTAGTTAGTTTATTTGTTTGGGTTATTATCTTTGGCGAGGTGAAATACACGACATTTCATCCCACCACGGCCGCTACAAAAGAAACTGATAAACTGCTAGACGCCGACTTTATTGAAGAAGTAGAAGATTCTTATTGGTTATCAAATGTGGTCTTAGTGAGGAAGTCAAACGGAAAATGGCGAATGTGTGTCGACTTTTCAGACCTCAACAAATCCTGCCCTAAGGATAGCTATCCCTTACCGTCCATCGACGAGCTAGTCGATGGGACTGCGGGGAACAAATTTCTCAGCTTCCTGGACGCGTACTCAGGATATAACCAGATTCGACTGGATCTGCTTGATAAAAAAGCCACAACATTCATCGCGAATCAAGGGATATTCTGCTACCGAGTTATGTCTTTCAGACTAAGGAATGCTGGAAGAACTGCACGCGGGTGAGTTGTGGAGCTGACAGAGTTCGAGATCGAATACGCCACGCGTCGAACGACACTGGCACATACCTTGGCCGATTTAATTTGTGAAACTAGCTTTAAATCAGGAATTCAGGCAGAAGAGAGTGATTGGACCCTCAGGGTCGATGGAGCGGCCAACAGAGATGGTTGTGGGGTCGGGGTCACTCTCACGACCCATGACGGGCGATAATTAAACTATGCTTACAAGTTAGCCTTCCAAGCCACAAACAACGAAGCATAATACGAGGCCTTGGTGGCGGGCATTGAGATAGCCTTAATCCAAGGCGCAAGACAAGTCACCGCGTACGCTGACTCTGAAGTCATGTCACATCAAGTTTTCGGAGAATACGAGGTAAGAACTGGCTTGATGCCCAACTACCTGAGAAAAGTCCAGGCTTTGAAGAAGGCATTTGCGAGCTTCAATATGATCGCGATCCCTAGGGATAAGAATCAACAAGATGATGTATTGGCTCGGATGGAAGCAATCATGCCAAAAGAAGTAGAAGAAGAAGTCGTCTTTCAAAGAAGGGACCATCGCAGGCTCATCCAGGAAGTTTTTTTTTTGCTCAGACAAATGAGAATGGGGACTGGAGGACTCCACTCGCGGAGTACTTAGGAAAAGCAACTCTTCCACCTGAGAAAGATGAAGCTAAACAGATCGTCACAAAGGCCGCTCGCTTCACCATTCGAGAAGGAAAACTTTATAAAAGAGGGATTTGCCTTCCGGATTTGCTATGTGTCTCCATAGAAGAAGGCAGGACCATTGTGGAAGAACTGCACGCGGGTGTATGCGCACACCACCAGGGATGGAGGACATTGACCTCAAAAATCATGAGACTAGGATATTACTGGCCCACCATGAATCAAGACGTTCAGGCATTCATCCAGAGATGCGACGCGAACGACATGAAAATTTTAGACATCAGCCGGCGGAGCCAATGAAAGACATATATGGTGTAACACCCCCTTTTATAACCCGAGGGAATGCCACAGCGCCAGTGATTACTCGGACTTTAATGTCTTCGTAACCACCTTAGGGTTATAGGGACATGCAACCATGCTCCCATAAACAAGATGATAATATTAAATACATAAATAAAATACAATTAAATAGCGAAAGACTTGAAATATAAAAATAATTCTTTATTAACATCTCCTCTCAAATTGAGGATTTAACTTTACAACTTGATAATATTACAGCGGAAGACTTTTAAATAAAATATTTAAACATCTATACGATATATCTAGAAAATTTAAACTTAAAATCCAACGTCAAAAGTAACTTAAATATCTTCTCAACTTCTCTTATCTTCTCTTCTGAGACTCGACCTAAACCTGCGAAAACTGGTCTGGCATCCGAAATTAAGGACACCAGCCATCCAAATAAAGGACGATTAGTTCGCAAGAACTAGCAAATGACGGCTCGAAAACTGGGACAACTTTGGACTCAAACTCAGTGACCATAATACGGTATGAATCTAAACCCAAATGCGATTATTAAGAATATTTTATGTGAAGGCTTAACATTTTAAGACACGACTCATGTGACACGGATAATCCAGTAGGATTGAGTAACAAAAGATGCGAGCGACAAGCACTCTTAGGAACCATACTCCGATTACAGATGGAATATGATATAACTTGAATTAATTGTGATCACTATAAAGATTTGTTCTTACTATGTTAAGAAGATGTCTATATATATATCACACTTCGCTCACTTTCCTCACGTTGAGTAGCTTAAAACAGATTGATATAACACACTTCACTCACTTCCTCACATTGAGTAGCTTAAACACAGGTTTATATGCTATACACGTTTACCACTCTTAATAGGAATAGAATGTTTCACAACACACACTATTTGTTATAATATAATACCGGCCCCGCTCTCACTAGCAGATAGCGGCCTACTACCGGAGGTAGTGTAACATTTCTCTACGGAAATGTGTTAGTTTCATGAAACTTTTAGACCGAGGAGTAACGGCCCCGACCTGACTCTACAACATCACTTTCACTTGACTTCACACATTACGGTTCACATTTGGTTTACGTTGATTGATACGTTTTACTTTCATTGATCTTGATTTAATTGAGTTCCAATCGTAACACACAATCCTCACATTATTACTATTTTATTTAGACATCCTAGGTGATCACACAACACAATATAACCCATGCTATTTATAGGTAACATGGATGCCAAATGAAATGAAAGCAATTAAAATAAAGGATGGAAACATCAAAGAAAAGGCATGTTCCATACCTAACCAGTTAGCATGAAAGGACAAGAATAAATCATGCTTTAAATAAACGGTAGGTAACTATATATATTATTATTATCTTATTTTAAGGTCACCCAGTTAAACTTGCCAAACTCAAATTGAACGGTAAATAAATCACACAAGCAGGTGAATTGCAATTTATTTTAATTAATTTGCCAAGCATTTCAAGGAAAGAGAACAACAAGACACGAAGGCACCGAAATGAGCAAAAAGGCTCGGAAAGTCACTTGCCTTGATCCGAAGTTGCAAGCTTTGACTTAAGTGGTTGGTTGAACTCGAATTCCCTCGTATGGGCGTAAGAGTTGGCGATTCTCTGCAATTTAACGGAATTCGAAAGCATTTATGCCCATATAAAAATACGGGTTAGAATCTGGAATTTTAGAAAACTGGGCAGGGGCATATTTTAACAAAACTGAAAGTATGGGAGGTTTAACGCAATTAACCTTCTTCAACCTTCAACCCGTCACTGCTTTCAACAGAGGAATCCAGGCGCGACAACGGCTCTACTTCGGCGAATCGTAGCGGCTTCGACAGTGCTCGGAATGACACGCAACCGGTGGCTACAGCTTCGTGGCGATGGGGTGCATCTCTTGGTGGTGGCTCGTGGCTCCGACAGCGGCTCGTGGTGGCAGACGAGGGCGGCAAAGGCGGCTCCGACGAGGGGTGATTTCGAAATTGGGGGTTTTGAAATCCGGATGCTTTTGTGAAAGATTTGTGAAGGGAATTGTTGGTAGAAGTATTTGGAACGTAATGGGATAGGTTTAGAGCTCGGATAGATGCTTCAATGGTGGTGTGAGCTTGAGAACCGAAAACCTCTTGTATTTATAGGGGATGATTCGGAACGAACTGGCTGAAATTGATCCCTTGATTAGCTCGGATAAGATCATTAGAAGCTATCCTTATGTTCAATTCGTTCAGATAAGGCCGTTACATGACCGGATTTCAAGGAATCTCGATTTGGGGCGAAATCCGATCGGGTTCGTTTGAGATCGTTTCTATCCGAAACCTCAAAATTGGTTAAAGATATTCAGATAATAACACGTGGGGAACATTCTAGAAGCATTTCGGTTGAGCTTTGGGCGAGATTTGAGGGAGGGCAAAACTAGTTTTGTTCAACAATGAATCAACAGGGGAGGAAGGAAGGGGACGGGTCTGGTGAACCCGGTTCACCATTTTTTTTTCTTTATGTGATGGTTCGATTCACCTGAACCAAAAGAAAATCGGTTCAAACTCTTTTTCAATATATATGTATATCCGAAAATTTATTTATTAAAATTCTACATAAATTAAATAATAAAAATAACAAAACACTTAATGAAATACATTTTATTTTGCATAACACAATTTTCTAAAACGTTATATTAAATATTTTTCGCAAATTATAATTACGAATCCTTCCTCATCTTTGAAGAAAGTATATCACTTTGTCTCAAAGTAATATAACTTAAAAACTTATTTATTTACTATATATTCACATAAGATGAAGTATCTTTAAACTAGTTATAACACTTTATATATATTCAATTTAAAACAAATATTTCTAAGTTCAAAATAGAATATGTACCTTTTATTACCAAAATTATATTTACTTAAAAAGAAATACCCAAAGATATTTGGGGTATTTCATATCTCCCCCCTTAAAAATAAGTTTCGTCCCGAAACTTAGAAAACAAAAAGAAGTAGGGAGAAGAGGTATAAAGGAATGAGAATACGGTATTAAGATGTTTTAACATTGATCACGTAAGATACTAAGATTAACGAGCAAAAGCTTAGAATTGAATGCGAATGAATCTCTATAGATGGAGAAGGAATGACATCATTAGCAGCTCTTTGCACATCGGTCTTCTATTGCTTGAACTACCACGGATATGAAACTCGGAACCGATATACTTTGAGTGGTTTAGGGGATTAAACTCGATATCTATGGAATTAGGAGTAATCACGTACATCGATATATATATATATCTATCTCTTTGCTTAAGAGCAAAACAACTCAATTACATCCAACGTAATTAGTTGTCCACCGAACTCATCATTGCTAAAGTCTGAGAGTTATTTCTCTTACAATTACCTCTTAACTTAGGGTTAATCACATACGACCGAGTTGTTTTACAAAAATCATGTACGACGATATGTTAGACATTAGCGCAAGTTAGTCAACTCTTATCACACAATGAACATGGTATTCCAGACTACCATTGGCTTTCTTCTTAACCCCACTTGGCTTCCTTTTCCAGGTTACCAAATGGTCCGCGGTGGTTTCAAAGGCAGCCACTATAGGCAGAACTGATATCCTATTCAAGTGTAACGAGTGCTCCGTATGAAACGGGTTCTTCTTGGATCTCTTTTGTGTTCGCTGAATAACACGTTGTCCGGTGTCTTGTCTTCCTCCCGAAAGCGAGCGTGATATCGAATTTATTCTTGTATTATATAGTTTGATTGTATTTTACTTTTGTACTATCTCAGACGTTGACCAATGAGAGTTCGGATCACTAACGAAGTAATGTTATCAAGAATTTACACCTAGTTTGGATAGAGAAGCTATGGATTCTTCATTAAGACACAAACGGGAGAACACATGGAACGCATAAAGTTTTATCTCTCACGGGGTAGAAGGTCCTTCACCACACACACGTTCACCACACACACGATGCACCACGATGAGTCACGATGAGTTCACTTGTTCCCTATCGAAATTTCGAGAATCTCACATTGATCGTACCACGCACCTTGAAGGCTTGTAATAATTTATAAGGTATCTATCGCGTATGTTTATAGTAGTAGATTACTAGGGCACGGAGATGCTAATGACATATCACTTGAGGTTCTTTAAGGTAGTTTAAAGTCGATCTCGAGAAGTTTGAGTTGAGATATTGCAATTTGACCCACTTAAATCTTTCACAAAACATTACCCCTTAACTTCAAAAACACTTACAAATTTAGCCCTATTTTCTATCACTTTAAGATTTGCATAGAATAGTAAAATTGTTACTTGTCCGGATCCTCCCTTTCTTCAGAAAAAGTTGAAAAGTTTGGTGAAAACATTGACATATGGTTGACACAATACCCTCATGATCAAATAATTTCTTTGAATAGGGAGTACTTAAAATATACGGAGTATAATCTTTAAACACTTGAACACATAAAATAATTTTTGTAAATATCTAAAAATATATTGGAGATGAACACATACTTTCAATAATGAACATCTAAGCACGCGAAATTCTTTTAAAATATCCTAACATATGTTTAACACTTATATTATACAGTCAAAACCTGAAAAGAAAAATTTACGCTTAATTTTTAGGATATTTTAATTTACGCTTAATTCTTTTTTACAAACCCTTTCGAAACGCTCACTTTAACTTGGTACACACGTTTTCGAAACACTCACTTTAAAATTTTTTTTTTCCCACCTGTTTATGTGTACACACGTTTTTTTTTTAGTTTTTTTTTTATTAAATACACTTTGAAAATACCTAACATAATACCAATATATAACTGAATAAACTTTATCTTAAAAGAATTTGCAATTTTCACTTACATCTTTAAAACTATTTCTAAATTAATATTTTACTATTATAAGTTGCAATTCATGACCCGCATTATAAAAAAAAAGGAAACATTCACCAGGGTTTTGAAAAACTTGAGTTTTACATAGTAAATAAAATTATTTTTTTGAGACACAAATATCAAAAAGTTTATTTATTCATTATATGTTGCTTTTCACTTTAGAAAAATAAAACTACACCACATACTTTTAAGAAAAGGTTTGAATTAATTTTTTTTAATGCATTTTTTTCAAAATCATTTAGAAAATACTTTTCGATGTTCAAAACGTTGTAGAAAAACTTGGATCTGATACCACCTTCTGTAACACCCCCTTTTATAACCCGAGGGAATGCCACAGCGCCAGTGATTACTCGGACTATAATGTCTTCGTAACCACCTTAGGGTTATAGGGACATGCAACCATGCTCCCATAAACAAGATGATAATATTAAATACATAAATAAAATACAATTAAATAGCGAAAGACTTGAAATATAAAAATAATTCTTTATTAACATCTCCTCTCAAATTGAGGATTTAACTTTACAACTTGATAATATTACAGCGGAAGACTTTTAAATAAAATATTTAAACATCTATACGATATATCTAGAAAATTTAAACTTAAAATCCAACGTCAAAAGTAACTTAAATATCTTCTCAACTTCTCTTATCTTCTCTTCTGAGACTCGACCTAAACCTGCGAAAACTGGTCTGGCATCCGAAATTAAGGACACCAGCCATCCAAATAAAGGACGATTAGTTCGCAAGAACTAGCAAATGACGGCTCGAAAACTGGGACAACTTTGGACTCAAACTCAGTGACCATAATACGGTATGAATCTAAACCCAAATGCGATTATTAAGAATATTTTATGTGAAGGCTTAACATTTTAAGACACGACTCATGTGACACGGATAATCCAGTAGGATTGAGTAACAAAAGATGCGAGCGACAAGCACTCTTAGGAACCATACTCCGATTACAGATCGAATATGATATAGCTTGAATTAATTGTGATCACTATAAAGATTTGTTCTTACTATGTTAAGAAGATGTCTATATATATATATCACACTTCGCTTACTTTCCTCACGTTGAGTAGCTTAAAACAGATTGATATAACACACTTCACTCACTTCCTCACATTGAGTAGCTTAAACACAGGTTTATATGCTATACACGTTTACCACTCTTAATAGGAATAGAATGTTTCACAACACACACTATTTGTTATAATATAATACCGGCCCCGCTCTCACTAGCAGATAGCGGCCTACTACCGGAGGTAGTGTAACATTTCTCTACGGAAATGTGTTAGTTTCATGAAACCTTTAGACCGAGGAGTAACGGCCCCGACCTGACTCTACAACATCACTTTCACTTGACTTCACACATTACGGTTCACATTTGGTTTACGTTGATTGATACGTTTTACTTTCATTGATCTTGATTTAATTGAGTTCCAATCGTAACACACAATCCTCACATTATTACTATTTTATTTAGACATCCTAGGTGATCACACAACACAATATAACCCATGCTATTTATAGGTAACATGGATGCCAAATGAAATGAAAGCAATTAAAATAAAGGATGGAAACATCAAAGAAAAGGCATGTTCCATACCTAACCAGTTAGCATGAAAGGACAAGAATAAATCATGCTTTAAATAAACGGTAGGTAACTATATATATTATTATTATCTTATTTTAAGGTCACCCAGTTAAACTTGCCAAACTCAAATTGAACGGTGAATAAATCACACAAGCAGGTGAATTGCAATTTATTTTAATTAATTTGCCAAGCATTTCAAGGAAAGAGAACAACAAGACACGAAGGCACCGAAATGAGCAAAAAGGCTCGGAAAGTCACTTGCCTTGATCCGAAGTTGCAAGCTTTGACTTAAGTGGTTGGTTGAACTCGAATTCCCTCGTATGGGCGTAAGAGTTGGCGATTCTCTGCAATTTAACGGAATTCGAAAGCATTTATGCCCATATAAAAATACGGGTTAGAATCTGGAATTTTAGAAAACTGGGCAGGGGCATATTTTAACAAAACTGAAAGTATGGGAGGTTTAACGCAATTAACCTTCTTCAACCTTCAACCCGTCACTGCTTTCAACAGAGGAATCCAGGCGCGACAACGGCTCTACTTCGGCGAATCGTAGCGGCTTCGACAGTGCTCGGAATGACACGCAACCGGTGGCTACAGCTTCGTGGCGATGGGGTGCATCTCTTGGTGGTGGCTCGTGGCTCCGACAGCGGCTCGTGGTGGCAGACGAGGGCGGCAAAGGCGGCTCCGACGAGGGGTGATTTCGAAATTGGGGGTTTTGAAATCCGGATGCTTTTGTGAAAGTTTTGTGAAGGGAATTGTTGGTAGAAGTATTTGGAACGTAATGGGATAGGTTTAGAGCTAGGATAGATGCTTCAATGGTGGTGTGAGCTTGAGAACCGAAAACCTCTTGTATTTATAGGGGATGATTCGGAACGAACTGGCTGAAATTGATCCCTTGATTAGCTCGGATAAGATCATTAGAAGCTATCCTTATGTTCAATTCGTTCAGATAAGGCCGTTACATGACCGGATTTCAAGGAATCTCGATTTGGGGCGAAATCCGATTGGGTTCGTTTGAGATCGTTTCTATCCGAAACCTCAAAATTGGTTAAAGATATTCAGATAATAACACGTGGGGAACATTCTAGAAGCATTTCGGTTGAGCTTTGGGCGAGATTTGAGGGAGGGCAAAACTAGTTTTGTTCAACAGTGAATCGACAGGGGAGGAAGGAAGGGGACGGGTCTGGTGAACCCGGTTCACCATTTTTTTTTCTTTATGTGATGGTTCGGTTCACCTGAACCAAAAGAAAACCGGTTCAAACTCTTTTTCAATATATATGTATATCCAAAAATTTATTTATTAAAATTCTACATAAATTAAATAATAAAAATAACAAAACACTTAATGAAATACATTTTATTTTGCATAACACAATTTTCTAAAACGTTATATTAAATATTTTTCGCAAATTATAATTACGAATCCTTCCTCATTTTTGAAGAAAGTGTATCACTTTGTCTCAAAGTAATATAACTTAAAAACTTATTTATTTACTATATATTCACATAAGATGAAGTATCTTTAAACCAGTTATAACACTTTATATATATTCAATTTAAAACAAATATTTCTAAGTTCAAAATAGAATATGTACCTTTTATTACCAAAATTATATTTACTTAAAAAGAAATACCCAAAGATATTTGGGGTATTTCATATGGGGCGTGCCCTTTCTCTGTATGAGGTATGTACGTTTTAGACCCTTTCCCGACATCCCCTTAATAGTTGAAATACATGCTGGTTGTGGTAGACTATTTCACCAAATGGGTCGAAGCTGAAGCCATGGGACTCATAACCGTGGACAAAGTCAGAAAGTTTCTATGGAAAATTTTGGTATGTTGATTTGGAGTACCTGACGTGATAATCACAGATCATGACCCCCATCTTGGCTGCGAATCCATCAGGGATTTATGTGTCGGTCTCAACATCAATCTCAAGTTTTCATCCGTATCCCACCCTCAGACAAATGGCCAAGCTGAGACCACTAATCGACAGATACTGCATGGAATATGGAAGAAACTAGGAAAGACCGCCAAGGGTCGATGGGCTGAGCTCCTGCCTCTGGTTTTATGGTCCTACAGGACTTCAGCCAAAACACCAACATAAGAAACATCTTTCTCATTAGTTTATTGGGTGGACACGGTAATACCAATTGAAAGATTGGCCCCCTCTGCCCGCGTCCTCGCATATGAGCCGGAAGCCAATGATGAAGCCCTCGAGATCGAAAAGCACCTTAGAGAAGAACGCATGATGATAGCCGCTTTGAAGGAGAAAGAATACAAGAGGCAGTTGGCTAGGTACCGCGATAGACGGGTACAACCGTGAAAGTTCCAGAAAGGTGATATGGTGCTCCGGCAAGTTCAAACCGAAGGAAAACTTGACGCCAACTGGGAGGGCCATACGTCGTCGCTGATCTTGTCAACGTTGGGGCCTACAAGCTCAGGAATCAGGAAGTTGTGATTCTAAACAAGACCTAGAATGTGGAAAATTTGAAAAAAATACTATGTATAATAAGTTGGAGTAGCTAAAATGAACTAGTATAGTCGCCCCCGCAAGAGTTTTAATAAGCGGTTAGCGAGCGATTTTATGTAAACAATTGAACTTCGATAAAAGTCTTTAGATGACAGAGCTTGGCTCCGCGTCAGGCCTCCGATCGCAACCCGAGCCTCTTGGAGACAATTATTAAAGTCCTTAGACGCTGGAGCTTGGCTTTGTGCCAGGCCTCAGATCGCAGCCTGAGCCTCTCTGAGACAGTTATTAAAGTCCTTAGTCGCATGAGCTTGGCTCCGCGTCAAGCTTTCGATTGCATCCTGAGCCTCTTGGAGACAGAAGTCCTTAGATGCTAGAGCTTGGTTCCGCGTCAGGCCTCCGATCGCAGTCTGAGCCTCTTGGAGACAGTTATGAAAGTCCTTAGACGCAGGAGCTTGGCTCCATGTCAGGCCTTCGATCGTAGCCTGAGCCTCTTGAAGACAGTTATTAAAGTCCTTAGACGCTGGATCTTGGCTCCATGTCAGGCCTCCGATCGCAGCATGAGCCTCTCGGAGACAGTTATGAAAGTCCTTAGACGCTGGAGCTTGCCTCCGCGTCAGGCCTGCGATCACAGCCTCAACCTCTCGGAGACAGTTATTAAAGTCCTTAGGCGCAGGAGATTGCCTCCGCGTCAGGCCTCCGATCGCAGCTTGAGCCTCTTGGAGACAGTTATTAAAGTCCTTAGACGCTAGAGCTTGCCTCCGCGTCAGGCCTCCGATCGCAGCCTGAGCCTCTCGGAGATAGTCATTAAAGCCCTTCGATGCAGGAGCCTGGCTCCGTGTCAGGCCTCCGATTAGAGCCTGAGCCTCTCGGAGACAGATATTAAAGTCCTTAGACGCAGAAGCTTGGCTCCATGTCAGGCCTTCGATCGCAGCTTGAGCCTCTCGGAGACAGTAGCTAAAATGAACTAGTATAGTCGCCCGCGCAAGAGTTTTAATAAGCGGTTAGCGGGTGCTTTTCTGTAAACATTTGAACTTCGATAAAAGTCTTTAGACGCTGGAGCTTGCCTCCGCGTCAGGCCTTCGATCGCAGCCCGAGCCTCTCAGAGACAGTTATTAAAGTCCTTAGACGTTGGAGCTTGCCTCCGTGTCAGACCTCCGATCACATCCTGAGCCTCTCGAAGACAACCATTAAAGTCCCTAGACGCAGGATCCTGGCTCCGCGTCAGGCCTCCGATCGTAGCCTGAGCCTCTCAGAGACAGTTATTGAAGTCCTTAGACGTAGGAGCTAGGCTCCGCGTCAGGCCTCCGATCGTAGCCTGAGCCTCTTGGAGACAATTATTAAAGTCCTTAGACATTGGAGCTCGGCCCCGCGTCAGGACTTCAAATACAGCCCGACCTTTTTAGAATCGATTACCGAACTAAGAACCCTCGAGAAAGACTTAAAAGAAGAATTCAGGGCTAAACAAAATACAAAAGACTTAAGAAGAACGAGGTCCATACGTTAACCAAATGACAGCTGATCGCTAGCCTTATTTAGCAAAAAAGAAATACAGGACACATACAAAGGCGCAGTTAAGGATAAAAACCGTTCGTAACAAGGTCCCTAGTAGACGGCTCAACACGGTTTACAATCCCCTCATCATCATCAGGATCCATCACTTAAACTTCAAAATGAGCATTGCCCTTATGAATAAAGACCATGGATGAACCAACATCAAAATCATGTGACTCAGCAAAATCATTCCATCCGCGGGCTAGGTAGAGTAAACCATAGTTCCGCTTTTCAACAAAAACTGGAAAATCTCTCAGCAAATAGGAAGATGGAAAAACTTGCTCAGGGATAACACTTTCATATTCGTCCTCGAAACACAATGGAGAGCTACCAGAGAACAAGGGCACAAAACTAGATAAAAGTTATAAAAAAAATAGAATAAAAGAAGCCAAAACTCCCTCATAAAAAGGACCTTACTATGCGTTGCATCTGCTCTGGAAAATCAATCGCTTGAAAAAAGGCCCATCGCTCTTCTCTTGGAGCAGCCATGTTATCTCTAAAAGTAATAGGAGGAACGATGGTGAAGCCTCGCATTTAAAACCCGAGTAGCACTAGGAAGGCTGAAACAATCCGCTTGAAAAAAGATTCCAACTCGGCGCTAAGAAGCGCATGCATTACACTTGGCGCAAAACCATTTGAGCAGAAGAAGGTCACATCTAACTCAAGCCATGTCACTTCTAACAAGAACTTCAAGACAAAAGACCATAACTCAGCCTTGCATGGATTCCAAACCCGAAAAAAGGGGGTCTGCAAAGGCATTCTGGGCAACATGACCCAAGACTAAGGAATCTTCAAGCAAGGAACGGTCCGTGAAGCCACACTAAAATGCAAAAATCGAAACATGGTCACATGCAATAAAAGCAAAGTGAAAACCATCCTAGAGGAGTATAGAAACCCAGGGAGTCGAAGTGACTGGTATTAACCAAATAAATGGAACCCGAAGAGCCACCAAAGGCCTTTTATAGGGTCATCATGAGAGAGGAGCAGCTTCAAACACTCTGACTCCCTTCAATGTATGCGCTGCTTGAGGAAGGTGCTCTCACCTCAGCCGTCTGTTGGTCTCGCTCCAACCGGGAACACGAAGTCAAGGTAGAAAGGGATCAAGATGGGTTCTTTTAGTTAACATAAGGATGGCATGAATTCACACAAGCAAATAGATTTTGTGTCGGATCATCACTGATCATCAAATACCAAGGCGACTCTATCTTCGAAGTCTACATGGTGAATCCCGACAGCGACAACAACGGCGAAGCGGGACCCAACTAATGTTTTTAGAATTTGGAAAGCTTGTGTAGCCGCGTAGACGGAACTAATCCTAAGCCTTGGTTTGGAGCGAGGCATGGCATCTGCCTACCAATGCCCGTCGTATGTTTTGTTAAATAAAGATTCCCCGTTTCACTCGCAGGGTTACCTCTTTACGAAATGCTTTAAGATAATATGAAAAATTCGAAAAGACGAGTCATAGCCTGCAGAAGGTTACACACAAAGTGAAAAAAACCGAAAGTACATTAGGACGAACCTACAAAAATAAACAGTGCGGATAGAAAAGAAGTCACTTCGAACAAAGAAAGAAAGGAGTTAGCAAGATCCGTTCGAAGAAGTCACCAAAAGATGATCATCCGCGTCACCATTTGTATCTCGCCGTGAAAAAACTTTGAAGCTAGCATGGCCCACATGGAGGAACATCATGGCACTTCCTACTCCAAAACCATGAAGCTGAACAAAGTCATTCCACCCGCGGTCAAGTTGAAAAAGGTCACTTTCACTCCAGCTTACCATCACCGAAAAATTTTGAACCAGGTACAAGGATAGAAAGACCCACTCTGGAAGTAAAGGCTCATACTCGACCTCAAATTGAGGAGGTAGCACCTGCACGTGGGTAGTAAAAAATAGAAAAAACAGAAACTTAAAAAACCAAATAGAACCATTCCCTTTTACACAGCTAAGGACCCGCCGAGAGAAAAGCCTTGCGAGTTGAAATAGTTGCTCGACGCTCTCCAAAATTTGGAAAAAAGCTCAAGGATTAAAGTTCCCGGGGGCCATGGTCATTAAACCAGTCCGCAACTCAAAAACTCAAGATGAGGACCGCCGATAATAAATAGAGAAAGCACGCGACCAAATCCACGACCGCCGGCACGGCTGGAGTCTGAGGAAGCACGCGAGTGGCCGAGCTTTTCTTCCGACCCCGACCTTCACTTTGTGACGGTTTAACAAGGACTCAAGATCCATTTGATCTGAAAAGATAACAATAAAGGGATAAGTCACAATGTGCTAGAGATGGAAACACGAGTGAAGTAATCATAACAAAATTATTATGAAAAAACAAAGAAAACGAAGAAAGAAAAGCCAAAAAACTAAGGGAACACCTAGACGTGGGTGGGTAAGGATCAACCCATCCATCTCAAGTCGAAGAGCCGAAAGCATGTTCCGCCAGGGGAATTTAGGCTCATATGCAAAAGATTTCTTAAAGTTGGAAAGCCCAGCAACAACTGGCCTTTTCACAACACTGAATCACCCTAGAACAGTCCTGAAGTTCAAACTCTCTCTCATCTTTTCGCGGAAAAGGAACCATTTATGTTTCTAATTTGGTTTGCTGGAAAACCTTTTGATGTAACCGCAACTTGAGTTGCATTGATAAAACCATGAATCCCGAGGCATCTTTTTCATGGAAAAGATACTAAACATCAACTCCAAAGTTGGAGGGACTCCAATCTCTAGACACCTCATGATGAAACTGGTAAAAAACATCCAGCATTTTGGAGCAATCTGTGCGGGGCTCAAATTATATTCCCTCAGAAACTCCACAAAGAAAGGATGGAAAGGAAGGCCAAACCCTTGAGATAAGCTCGTGGCGTATACAACTAAGCAATCCTCATAAGAATCTAAGCAACCCCCTCCCTCAATAGGGAGACAAAGCTCCAACTCGGCTGGCCATGGAAAAATTTGAGAAATCACCTCAAGGTTGGCCAAATCCAACAAAGTTGTGCAACCTCTCACTTTCTCGATGGGGGATCGACGCGGACGAACCCTCTCAGCGATCGCCAAGGGACGAGCTGGAGGGTCGCTGATGCAAAAATCCCCGCGAGACGGGAATGTGGATATGCCCCGAAAATCATAAGAAGGGATATCCAGATCACCAAGGTTTTCCTTAGATCGAATCCTAAGGGGAATCTCTGCGGCACCAATAGGAGATTCTGTATAAGGGACCCAAGGCAACTCAAGATCCTGACCACTAACCTCTCTTAGAAGAAGATGAGAAGTAGAGGGAAGATCCGCGTCTTGAGAAGAGCGAAGCCCCGAATCGTCTGCGTCCGTAGAAGCACTGCTTTCCTCACCTCCCTTAGAAGTAGAAGAAACTAAGTAAGGAGAAGAATAGTAATCAGGGTTAGAGCGCTTCCGACGCCTTCTCACCTTAATAGGACTCCCAGAAGTCCCAACGTGGGTTGGGGTAGCTTCCGCGTATGAAAAAGACGACTCTAATGATGAATCCTTGGATTCAGAGGACGAACCCTCGGAAGAAGAAGGAGATAACTCTAAAACCTCGGGAGTGGGACGCGGACAAGCTGCTAACGATGCTTCAGTTCTCCACCCTTCTTCCCTCTCAAACTCATCCAGAGCATCATGTTCTCCCCTAAGACCAACCATTCTCAAGAGCTAAAGAAAAAACTAAGTGAAGAACTGTATACGCGGATCAAAGTATCAAACACAAGAAAAACAGACTCGCAAAGAGAAAACTAAACTTATCTCGATCTAAAGAGGAGAAATTCCGAAGAATCAAAGCAAAAAATAAGAAAAAAAACTCGAGAAACGCAAGAACGGGATACTTGAAGAAAGAAAGAACATTGCAGGAAAGTTTAATCGAAAAGGAACCGTCGACGAAGGAATACCACCGGGAAGCGAGAGACAGTAAAAAAAAGTTTCAAGAAGAGAGAAATGACAAGTAAAAACGGAACGGGGTAATTTATTAGAAAATTACCGACCTTTGAACTTCCTTGCACAATTGGGCCAAAAAGAATTTAAATGGGCCTTACTGGGCCAAAACCCTAGCCCATTTGAAAGGCCCAAGAAAAGGAGGGACATGTAAACCAAGATATTTTTCGCGAAAGATATGTCAGATTGCACCAAATCCATGCGGATTCGACCCAACCTGAAGAGCTGTGACGAAACCGATCGAATATATCTAAAAGGAAAAAAGGAAATGATTAGAGAAGAAATTCCTTGCTTGCATCTGCGGTCTAGAATAATTGATATTTCCCCCCAAGACACCACGTCCGCGGACAAAAGGAAGGGAGCACGTGTCCAGGATGCCCTTAACCCACAAAGGGAACACGTGTCGGACCAAAAACGACAGGTGTCAAGGACGGGGGGCACTCTCAGTCACTATAAAATAAGAAATTCAAATAGTAAGGATGGGACTTTTGGCAAGGTAGAGAAATAAAAATATTGCGGACATAGGAGGATTAAGAGTTTAGCACCACCACAGAAGAACCGAATACGCTTTATATCACTCAGCTCCGTGGGGATCAAGTGTGAGCACCCGCATCTGAAAGGAAGCTATCTGTCAGAGGCCACAAGTCTTGGAGGAGGCATACGGTGTCGCGACAACCACACCATATCCCATTATTCACGGCAGGTACATGCCCTTCCTCATAATGTTGACGAGACTCCATGAAAGGGGAAATCGGGGAAGACTCCACCAGGCACCTTTTGTCCGCGGCACAGGTTGGGCCGCATGGATTACATCGATGCGGATCAGGTAAGCCCGCCGACAAAGCGTTGGGTCCCCCGGGATCAACCATTGAATCCCACCAAAAGTGGAAACCTAAAAATCGAGTTTCGTCATCCTCCTAAGTTACCTGCTACCAGTTGCAACTTGAACCCGGATATCCGATTTTATGCAAAAAAAAAATTTTGGATTGGGTCAACCCTGCCAACATTTCCCAAAAGTGGGTTAGTTTAGCAAATCACCCTTTTATTTATTGGCAAAAATAATTCTTACTCTCTCTAGTATATGTTTGATAAAAAAAGATAGTTGAAACTAATAAATTATTCGTGTTAAATATATGTTAATAAACTAATATGATGTTTTAGTAAATTTATAAGCTCTTAAGATAGCTGATAGAAACTTGTAAATAGAAAATCAAAAGCTCTTAAAATTATTATTGAAAATCTAATATTTTAAAAATTAATTAAATAAAAATCTTATATTTATTTCATTTAAAACTATATATATATATTATTAGGAAAGAATTCGGGTGAGGAAGCTCTACTCGGCAGCATCCTTACGGATGAGGTCTAAAAGACCAGAATTGTTGTAGATAGCGACTCCCCTGACAGAGTGGCAAAGGTGTGCAACCTTATCAGCCACTCTATTGCCAATCCGGGGAACATGAAAGAAGGAAACTTCTTTCACAGTCGATAGTTAAGTTTTAACGTCTGACGGAATGAGCTCAATTTTCCAAGGGCATTTAGTGCGGTAGCTTAAATGATTTACGATTATGCTGGAGTCACGCTCGATATGGAGTTTGTTGATTCGGAGTCGGATAGCGTGTTGGACTCTTAATTTTAAGGCTAGCGCTTCAGCTTTGATGGCGCATTGTTTTCCCAGTTTTTGGTAACATATGGTTATTGGTCGACCTTCCCAGTCCCGAATAATAGCCCCCGCTGAGATGTCCGAATTTGTCAAGATAGACCTATTAAATTTTAATTTTAGAGTTCCCGTTGGGGGTTTTCGCCATTGTGTTTTTCGATTTATGTGTTTCTGTTTTGGTCGTGTAGGATTTTGCGGGCTAATTGGGGGGGGGGGGGGGGGGTCCTCATCAAAATCACTCTCCATCCGAAATGTTTTATTCCAATTGTGCATTTGAGTTTTAATTAACTGTATTGTAGCGTCCCTACCTGGGACAGGAATCTGTCTGAATATGTGTTGGTTTCGAGTGTACCAAGTTGTCCACCAAAAATGCAAGCTCCATCTTGCCCGTGGGAGTAAAATTGTTCCCAAAGAAGGCTAAAGTAGGTTTATGTTGTGAGCCTAATTTGCCATGTTTTATACTATCATTTATATCGATTTCTGCACGCATTTCATACATTTGGGTTAGAATAATACAGAATCTGTGTAGTTTACACTTATTTTCAATATATGGAGGTCTACACAAGTTTTGGTTATATTTCGCAGAAATCGGACGCACTTTGGAGCTTAAAGGAAACTCATGGAGAAGCTAAGAATGGTGCAGCTGGAGAAAAGGCCATATTTCACCATTCTTCGTTCTGAATCAAGCTTTGATGTCTTCATGAGAGTTGTAGCCCTCGGAAAGAGCTTTCCAACGCATGGTCATATGCGTCAATCCGACGAACGAGGACTCAGGAAAGTGCGTTTCAAGAACAGAGCAGAAAGCTGAAGCCAAGTGTACTCGATATCGAGTACATCTTACTCGATATCGACCAACCTGGTCGAGCACACCTGGTCGAGCAGAGCTGATCGAGGACACCGAGTCAGAGACAACCCGACTCCCGGAACCCTACTCGAGATCGACTAGCTCTAGTCGAGATCGACCACACTTCGGAGCCATGTCCGGAGTCGACGAGCTGTGGCAAGCCAAGAAGCCGAGGACGAAGACGCAGACCACCTCTACTCGATCTCGAGGAGGCTTGGTCGAGATCGACGACGCCCAGGAGCCCAGATCCGAGCCTTGTCGAGCACCAGTCACTCGAGACAGACGAGGCCTACTCGAGACAGACGAGGCCTACTCGAGACAGAGGAGGGCTACTCGAGATCGACAAGACCCTGGTCGAGATCGAGTAGACTTCCAGAAGACGCGTTACTCGGTTTTGACGAATCCTACTCGGTATAGGGTTGCTTGGGCTGGAAGATTGCCGATTCTACCCAAAATCATCAAGATACATCATGAAGGAGAAGATTTATCCATTGAAGACATTTTAGATATAATTCCTTATTTTAGATTTAATTCCTTTATTGTTTTTATTTATCTTTAAAGCCTTTTAGATATAATTTTAGATATAGATAGATATTTCTTTCCTAGAATAGCTAGGGAATGAAGCCTATAAATAAAGCCCATGGGGCTCAGTTTTATTCATTCAATTTCAGTAGGAGAAGTAGTAGGAGAGAGAGAGAGTGAGTGGCCAAGAGGAGTTTTGTGAAGCGAGAGCGGAATTGACTTCCTTTGGTTGTAAGCTCTATTTTATTTTATTAATGCAAGTTTATTTCCTTTTATTATTGATGTCTTTAATTATGATGAAGCGCGAGTAGTCCACCCACTTCTAGGGTTGGGGCGAGCCCGACGATAGCCATGCATAATTGAGGTAAAGATCCGACCTTTATCATGTTTTGAGCATTTTCCTACTTGTTTATGTGTTTATTGCCCATCTAATGGAGATCCATGCTAACAACTTGGATTATAAACATAAAATCGGTAGAGACAATTAGGGTTTCTTGAGAGAGTTGTCTAATTGTTGGAAAAGGCGAAAGCTTAGTCCTTTAAATGCAAATTACATGATTATATGTTTGATTTTGCCTTATGCATGTTTGGTTATCGTTGTTGCAAACCCCAATCTTGGAAGTCCTTTTACATTAAGTTTAGTCGAAACCCCGAAGCATTTGTTTTTACTTTCTTTCGTTTTCGTTTTAAGTTTCTGCCCTCGTCGACCTCGACCAAGCCCTGGTCGATCTCGACTACTGATCTTCGACCCAGAGTCGCCGTAGCTTACTGTGTGCAGGAACTCGACCAGACCCACTCGACCCAGACGAAGGCTACTCGATATCGAGTAGGGCCTTGTCGATATCGACCACACCCTGTGCTTGCTGCTGCGCTGTGTTCGACTGTCCGATCTTCTGTCGACTACCCTAGTCGAGATCGAGGACCCTATTGTCGACTTCTGTTCGTGAGATTTCTCCGCTGCCTAGGATCCGCTGACACGCTTCCTCGTGGATCGATCCTGACTTCCCGCTGCTACATTAGGAGGAGGTCTTGTAATTATTTGCGTGGGCAGAATCTGGTTTGATTTATTTTGTTATATTTCATACTCGATTTCCTCCTACCAACAAATTGGCGCCGCTGCCGGGGAAGCTATCATTCGCGCCTTAGGTAGTTAAATCTCACGTTTCTCCTGAGTTAATTTGCAGGTGTATGCGCCGTTCTGGTCAACCACCTGAGTTTGACACCTTAGATGATCCGGAACGTGTCCTACACATCCATTCTAAACTGAAAAGAGCCATGGCGGCCGCAGAAACACAGGAGCAGCTGATACAGAGGCTTACAAGGGAACTGGCCGCAAAAGATGCTGTTATCGCCGCTGAGAAAGCAGCAAGGGAACAGGCAGAAGCTAAGCTTGTGTTGCGTAGATGGGAACATTACGCTAAATCACCCAAATAAACAATGACAAGTTGGTTCGACAATGTCCCCTTCTATGAGCCAGTCAACATCGACTACCTGGACTCGACATATACACATTCTGGAGGAACTGATCCAGAAACACTAGCCGAAATCGTCTGCACCACAGAAACCCAGGTATGTCCTTCCTCTATTTCACTATCTATCTTTGAAGAATCTTTGGAAGGATCCCAAGAAAAAGAAGAGCCACCAACGCAAAATCCGGACGTCGTTGCCCATGGTGCTTCAAAGTCACTTTTGCCTTATAAGGTGAAGGCTATCCCCGACGATTTTGAGCAACCGATGTTTGCGTTCAAGTATGGGGTCCTAGCAAAGTGGCATGCTGCTCCGCATGATGAGATGGAAATATCTCTTCCCACTCCACCGTTTTGCTGTGGTGGAGACGCGCAAACAAGTCAACCAATGGAACGGAAGAGGTATGATGATGAGGTATGCAAATTTCCTTTATATATTCCTTTATGCATGCCAGCTGGAGCCCAGGAAGATGGATGGGTGGAGCCATGGAGCGTCCACTCGGGGAGGTTTAAGTTTCTTCACATGATGCCCCCGGATGACATCCCACGCTTCCCACCACCGGAGGAACCACCAGATCCACCTATACCTCCGGACAAAGATGAGCCAGGCTAATGCTAAATGGAGAAAGTCGGCCTAGCGACTATAAAATCTAGAGCTTGTAAATAGACATTTATTTTTGGTACTTTTGAACTTTTTAGTTTTTGGTTTTTGTTTTTTGTTGTTTTTTGGTTTTATGTCTTTTAGAATACTTCATGTGGATAGTCTTGTTTTTGTGTGCAATCTAACACTTTTAGGTCGGCAAAGCATATAAGGATCGCGAAAAGTGGAATAGGAAGTCCCTGAAAACCAGTCAGAATCGACGAAGGCCAAGTCGACGACAACAAGGAGGAGCAGCCCAGACACTACTCGATGTCGAGTAGGCCAACTCGATATCGACAAGCCACCAGAAGCTCCTCGACTTCGGAATCCACTAGACGCAGATGAGGCTCCTCGAGATCGAGTACCCTGTACTCGAGATCGACAAGCCTATTTACTCGACATACCTGATCCGCCATCCTCAATGTGTTATCCTGTGAGTTCCTTCCTTTACTCTTGTTTTTATTTGATTTTGTACAGTGAGGACACTGTAATATTTAAGTATGGGGTGGGGGAAGGGTTTACTTTGTGCATATTTTGATTTATTTGACATTATTTGTGCATTAATTCTTGAAATTCTTATACATGGCTATTTTGGAATGCATTATTGATCCATGTGCTTATATGCATGTTTTCCAAAATTTGAAAAAATGACCCCCATTGAAATTTTTGAGTAATGTCATGGAAGCTTATATTGAACTCGACGATGCAAAATTAGATTCATTAGAGATATAACATGAAATTGCCTAGTAAAGGGAAGTCACACTGAAATGCATTATTTCTTGAAAACCATGAAAGGAGGTAGAATTTGATATTGCTTTTGACATATTGCATGATAAGATGATGGAGGACTTTATATTTCCATATAATGCTCATATTGTTCTATTCCTAGCCTTACCTATGCTTATGCATCACAAAAGCCATAATATGCCTTATTTCAAATATTGCTCCACATGATCCAAATATTGCCATTCTTTACCTTATTCGGGGATTATGTTGAGAATGATGTTACATTATGGAGATTGTTGTATGGTTGTTGTGTTTATCATTATTGGAGTTTGGAGGGAAAATGTTTGAATTATATGAAAAATTTAATGAGTGAAAGAAAATCCGATCAAAGATCGACCCTGCTCTCTGAGATAATAGTTTGGAGAGATGGGACACATTGTGAGGAGTCCGACGCACTAAGTATCCGGGGCCATTCATGACACCCATGTTTGCGACTCGCGAGAAGGCAGTGCTGAGGTTAGAGAGGTAAAAGCATCATTATTGAAAAAAGCATTATGAAAGGTGACGAATCTTATGGAGAAGGAATGTGGAAATTCAGTTTGGAAATACTCCATTTCCCCGGATCATTAACACCACATTGCCAAAAATTGCCCACCTTTAGCCTTTTACCAATCTACTCCTTATTTGAGCTTAAATTAAAGTCCTCTTGATTATCGATGCTTTGTCACATGACTTGTTTTTGCATAACCCTCCTTTTGTGAGTAGATGTTGCTTTTGTATAATTGCACATGCATGGATCTGTGACACTAGTACCTTTTCGAGGATGGTAATTGATTGCAGGGTTATATGAGAATGAATCTGATATGTTGAGAGTTTGAATTCTTCCCCTGAATGACAAATAAAAATATTGCTTGAGGACAAGCAAGCTTAAGTATGGGGTGTTTGTTGTGAGCCTAATTTGCCATGTTTTATACTATCATTTATATCGATTTCTGCACGCATTTCATACATTTGGGTTAGAATAATACATAATCTGTGTAGTTTACACTTATTTTCAATATATGGAGGTCTACACAAGTTTTGGTTATATTTCGCAGAAATCGGACGCACTTTGGAGCTTAAAGGAAACTCATGGAGAAGCTAAGAATGGTGCAACTTGAGAAAAGGCCATATTTCACCATTCTTAGTTCTGAATCAAGCTTTGATGTCTTCATGAGAGTTGTAGCCCTCGGAAAGAGCTTTCCAACGCATGGTCATATGCGTCAATCCGACGAACGAGGACTCGGGAAAGTGCGTTTCAAGAACAGAGCAGAAAGCTGAAGCCAAGTGTACTCGATATCGAGTACATCTTACTCGATATCGACCAACCTGGTCGAGCACACCTGGTCGAGCAGAGCTGATCGAGGACACCGAGTCAGAGACAACCCGACTCCCGGAACCCTACTCGAGATCGACTAGCTCTAGTCGAGATCGACCACACTTCGGAGCCATGTCCGGAGTCGACGAGCTGTGGCAAGCCGAGAAGCCGAGGACGAAGACGCAGACCACCTTTACTCGATCTCGAGGAGGCTTGGTCGAGATCGACGACGCCCAGGAGCCCAGATCCAAGCCTTGTCGAGCACCAGTCACTCGAGACAGACGAGGCCTACTCGAGACAGACGAGGCCTACTCGAGACAGACGAGGCCTACTCGAGACAGAGGAGGGCTACTCGAGATCGACAAGACCCTGGTCGAGATCGAGTAGACTTCCAGAAGACGCGTTACTCGGTTTTGACGAATCCTACTCGGTATAGGGTTGCTTGGGCTGGAAGATGGGGCAGTTTGCAAAATAGCCACGAAATTGGGCGAATTTTGCAAAATAGACGCGAATTAGGACATTTTTGGAAAATAGCCGCAATAAAAGCCTTCACCCTCTCTCCCACAAACGCTTTTCTCTCTCCTCGATCTCTCCCTTTGCGGACGCTCTGTTTGTCTCTCCCGACCTGATCGCTGGAACTTGCTAGGATTTGCGAGAGATTACCATTCCGACATCAACGAAGCTATCGATTTTGACGTGTAATCTAGAGAATCAGGTAAGTCAATTTACTAGATTTTAAAGTCAATTAGAATTTGCGTCAAGGACGCAAATTTGAGCAAAAGTCGCAAATTTTACGAGAATTTTTGGATTACTTCTTTAGTGTTGAGATTGCTATTTCAGTCTGTGTTTATTTGTGCTTCGGTTTTGCAATTACTGCTTCAGTTTTGCGATTTCTGCTTAAATTTGCGCCGAATGCGCAAATTTCATAGAATTTTTTGGTTTGAGATTACTACTTTAGTTTCGTTATTACAGATTCATTCTGTGTTTATGCATTCTTCAGTTTTGCAATTACAGCTTCAGTTTTGCGATTTCTGCTTAAATTTGCGCCAAAGGCGCAAATTTCATAGAATTTTTTGGTTTGAGATTACTACTTTAGTTTCGTTATTACAGATTCATTCTGTGTTTATGCATTCTTCAGTTTTGCAATTACAGCTTCAGTTTTGTGATTATTGCTTCAATTTGCGCCGAAGGCGCAAATAACTGGTTCGGTTTTGTGATTACGAATTGTTCCTGTATATGTGTAATATTCAAGTTTCAAGTTTAATCTGTGTATGTTTATGGTTATTTATGCTTATTCATGTTTTACATTGCTCAGGTAATCTCTATGATTGCTTAGGATGTGATTTCAATATGATTGTTTGAAATAAACAGTAGACCTTAATCATAGAAGTTCACCACAAGAAGTGTATTGTATCCATTTTGTTGTTCATGTCATCATTACACTTGAATCTGCACTCTATATTGAAGTATTGATTCCTTATTAGACTTTGATTGCTAATGTCATCACTAGACTTCCTTATTCAATGTCGATTAAGCCATGTCATCACTGTAATGGAGTCATAATAAAATTTGCGCCTTTGGCGCAAATTTTGATTAATTTTTTAAACATGAATTAATGTTTTTGAGCATTTTTTTCTTTATAAGTGTAATATTAAAGTTTCAAATCGAATCTGTGTATGTTTATGGTTATTTATGCTTATTCATATTTTACATTGCCGAAGTCATCTCTATGATTGCTTAGGATGTGATTTAAATATTATTGTTTCAAATAATCAGTATACCTTAACCACAGAAGTTTCCCCCAAAAACTGCAACATTTATATAATTCACTTCACAACAGGTCTATTGTATTCATTTTGTTGTTCATGTCATCTTTACACTTGAATCTGCACTCTATATTGAAGTATTGATTCCTTATTAGACTTTGATTGCTAATGTCATCACTAGACTTCCTTATTTCAATGTTGATTAAGCCATGTCAACACTGCAATGGAGTCATAATAAAATTGCACAGGGGATATCAGTATAGAATATTTTATGCTTATATATGTTTATACATTCAGTAGCATCACTTGCAGATTTGCGCCTTTGGCGCAAATTTATGTTTATACATTCAGTATAGAATATTTTATGCTTACATATGTTATAACAGTATGGAAATCTATGTTTATACATTCAGTAGCATCAAAATTTGCTCCTTTTGCGCAAATTTTTCATAACAAGTTAATTCTAATCACTTTGGTTGGTAGTGTCATCGTTATTGAACATTGATTGAGCAATGTCAGCACTACAATTCAGTCATAGAAAAATTGCACAAGGTGTGTAAATCTATTACTTAAAATTACTAATCCTGTTAAATTCATACTCTGCAGATTACAATGGCAACCCACATTATTACAGTTGTGTGTGGTGGGAAATGGTTGGTTAATGATTCATGTCCAACCTTTGTTGGAGACACTACTTCAAAGGTGTTTATGATTGACGAGACAATAACATTACAGGGTTTAACTGAAAAAGTTCACACCAGATTCAATATAGATAGTGTGTTGGAATTGAAATTCAATCATTTACACCCTTTCAAGCTGTTGAGAGCTCCGCTTCTTGTGGAATGTGATGCTGATTTGAAAGAGTTTTTAAAGTTGTCTAACCTAGAGAATGTTAAATATGCTGTGGAGTTGTGTGTCAGCATTAAATCAAATAGTGCAGACATTGAAGATCAACAGCCATCCTCAGCTGAGAGTTTACAGTTGGTGGCATGCAATCCAACTATTACAGATAATGTTATAGAGGAAAATAACATGACATTGATTGGTGACACCAGGATGAAAGGTGTATTGTTGGAAGATGTTGGTGATGACATGAATTCTATAAACAGGGACACTGCAAGTGATGAAGATTCTGCAGATGAAATATGGAGAGCATTCTATTCTACAGCACACAGGCGAGAGACTACACTAGAAGATTGGGATGCTGATAGCTCTACTGTGTCTAGTGTGAATCTCAATTCACAAAACTTGATTTGCGTCGGCAAAAGCTTTGCATCAAGGAAAGCAGTTAAGCATGCTTTAGAGATGTTGTCAATAACTGAGATATTTGGTTTTCGAGTTGTAAAAGCAGACACAAAGTATTATAGAGCGCATTGTGCAGATCCTGACTGCAAATGGAAAGTGCATGTCAAAACTTTTGGCCCAACTTGGCATGAGGTCATAGTGTATGTGGAAATGCACACTTGCACATGGGATTTCAGGACAAAACACTGCAAACAGCCTTCATCTTCTGTGATTGCAAGTATCATTGAATCAAGGTGAGCACTTTTTTTAAGAGATAGTATTTATATTTTAACTTGCTTTCTAATATATGATTTATTCTAATTTGACTATAATTACACAGTGTTGACGTTGGATACAAACCAGCACAGATAAAGGATAAAATGAGAACAGAACAAAAGATGCAAATTAGTTACTGGAGAGCATGGAAGTCATCAAAAATAGCTCATGAAATGGTTAATGGGACACCAGAATCAAATTATGCAGATTTGCCATCGTTTTGCCATATGCTCATGGAGAGGAACAATGGGACTATAGCTTCAATTTTAAAAGACAAAGAAGATAGATTTCAGTACTTCTTTCTGTCATTTGGACAGTGCATCAGAGCATTCCCACTCTTAAAGAAGGTATGTCTTAAACAGTGTCAGCACAAATTCTGTTGTCATCGATTTCCTTAATTTTGATAACATAAGTAATTTTATTTTGTTTATATATCAGGTGGTTGTTGTTGATGAAACATTCCTAACTGGCCAATATAGAGGGACGTTGCTTGGAGCAGTTGCACAAGATGCAAATAGACAAATCTTTCCACTTGCTTTTGGTATTGTTGACTCCGAAAACAACAGCTCTTGGGAATGGTTTATGTATCAGCTGCTGCAGGTTGTGCCTCCTTCAAATGACTTAGTGTTTGTCTCTGATAGACATGCTAGCATTTCAAGGGTTGTATCATTAGCTTATCCAACAGCTACACATTGCATATGTATATGGCACTTGAAACAAAACATCAGAGGAACGTTCAAGAAAAAAGAGCTGGGGAAAATGTTCAAAAAAGCAGCAGAGAGTTACACTATCCAAGAGTTCAACAGCCACCTTGCACAAATCGAAGCAACCTATCCAAAGCTATTAGAATATCTGGTGTCAGCAGGTTTTGATAAATGGGCAAGAGCACATTCAAGGTGTGATAGATACAACATGATGACATCCAACAATGCTGAGAGTTTGAACTCTGTTTTCAAAGGCAAAAAGAATTATCCCATTGTGGCACTTGTGGAGTTTGCTAGGGAAAAGCTCACATCATGGTTCCTGGATAGGAGAGAAAAAGCACTGGCAAATCACGACAGACTAACTCCAGAGATCCTTAAGTTGATAAGAGAATCACAAGCGCAGGTTGGGGTATGCAGAGTAGAGAAGATGAATGAATCACAATTTGAGATCAATGGCCAAGGAGCTGTAGCTATAGTTGATTTATCAGCGAGGACATGTACGTGCAGAGTATTTGATGTCGAGAAAATGCCTTGTGTACATGCTCTAGCAGCAATAACACACATAAAAGCAAATGTGTTTGATTTTGTTGCAAAATTCGACAGCAATGACGCTTGGCGTATGACATATGCAGAAACAATATATCCAGTGTTGGATGAAGATGAAGGAAATATTCCTGATGTGATCAAATCCATCAAATGTTACCCCCCAGTAGTAAGAAAAAGAGCAGGAAGACCAACTACGAATAGAAAGCTTTCTTTGGGAGAGTACAAGAGGAGGATGAAGCATTCAAGATAAGGCTGTCAGCGAATATTCTGTCATTAGTATTATATAAGAGTAATGTTAGTAGAAAATACAGTTTATAAATTTGTAAATGACATTTCTTTTTGAAAATTAACATTGATTCAATAATATAGAATAAATTTTGAAATTTTAACATGTACTAATACAAATTTTTACCATGCTGAGCAAGTTTTCCCCATTTGTAGTATATTGTGCAATTTGATTCTATCGATGAGCAAAAATAAGACAATGTTGTGCAATATATGTTGAATCGTTGAGCAAAAATAAAGTGATGTTGAGCAAAGTTTACCCATTTGTAATATGTTGTGCAGTTTTATTCTATTGATGAGCAGAAATAAGAGCATGTTGAGCAATAATCTATAAACCAACTTTGAAAACATAATTAGATAAAAATTAGATGTCAATGCAAACAAAGTGTTGTTGTGCAATATATGTACTATCGTTGAGCAAAAATAAAGTGATGTTGAGCAAGTTTTCCCCATTTGTAATATGTTGTGCAATTTTTTTCTCTTGATGGGCAGAAATAAGAGCATGCTGAGCAATAATATATAAAGCAACTTTGAAAACATAATTAGATAAAAATTAGATGTCATTGCAAACAAAGTGTTGTTGTGCAATATATGAACTATCGTTGAGCAAAAATAAAGTGATGTTGAGTAAGTTTTGAAAAGGCATAATATGTTGTGCACTTTTATTCCATTGATGAGCAAAAATAATACAATGTTGAGCAATAATCTATTAAGAAACTATGAAAGCATGAAAAGATAAAAATAAGATGTCGTTTCAAACAAAGTGTTGTTGTGCAACATATGTACTATTGTTGAGCAAAAATAAAGTGATGTTGAGCAAGTTTTCCCCATTTGTAATATGTTGTGCAATTTTCTTCTCTTGATGAGCAGAAATAAGAGCATGCTGAGCAATAATATATAAACCAACTTTGAAAACATAATTAGATAAAAATTAGATGTCATTGCAAACAAAGTGTTGTTGTGCAATATATGAACTATCGTTGAGCAAAAATAAAGTGATGTTGAGTAAGTTTTCAAAAGGCATAATATGTTGTGCACTTTTATTCCATTGATGAGCAAAAATAATACAATGTTGCGCAATAATCTATTAAGAAACTATGAAAGCATGAATAGATAAAAATAAGATGTCGTTTCAAACAAAGTGTTGTTGTGCAACATATGTACTATTGTTGAGCAAAAATAAAGTGATGTTGAGCAAGTTTTCCAAATGCATAATATGTTGTGCACTTTTATTCCATTGATGAGCAAAAATAATACAATGTTGAGCAATAATCTATTAAGCAACTATGACAACGTAAAATATACAAAAATAAGATGTTGTTTACAAGAGTCAAGCGTTGTACAAATCTAAACTATTGTTGATCAAGAATAATACAATGTTGAGCAAATCTAAGGTATGGAATTATATGAAAAATAATAACAAATAAATAAAGTCTCACAAAATTCCCAATTTATTGGCAAACAAAAAAAAAGAAAATGAAAACGATTTTCCTAAAAAAAATATAAAATCCAAATATGTGTGAAACGCTTTTCAGGTTCGAGAAGTTTTTCATCACCTTCTTTTTGTTTCTTCCTCGAGCTAAATCTACTCTGTCCATTTCTCTGCGAGATTGCCTGAGGCTTGATTGTAGACTTGTAAGAAGGAGAGCTATCATATACATAGAGATGTCTTCAGATCCGAAAGGTTTGATTTCGTGTTTTCTGCGTATTAAAATTCAGATTAGAACGAGTACGGTTTAGGGCTTAGTTTTACACGAAAATTAGGAAAAATCGCACTTATTCAGGCGAATTTAATGTTTATAATCAAGCAGTTTTTCAGCCTTACGAGATCTACCATTGTTATTTCAATTTCGTTCGCATAATAAATTGAAGTTAATGTTATTAATCTAGAGGCTGAATTTGGGAATTTGATAATTTGGGAATTTGAGAATTTGTTCGGCATAAAATACAGTCTCTCACAGTGTCATATCTTCAATTATATTTGTAGAATTTGATTGTAAGTGTTCATTCTATAGGTAAACGTCCGCGGAGTGTAAGTGATTCACCTGTTTTAGACAGCCAAAATAGAAATTCGAAGAGATCAAAACGATCTGGAGTTAAACCTCCAGTAGTTGATTTGTCTAGAGATTCACCTCCCTTCAAGGATGGACTGTCTGTTGATACTGAGACTGGTAAATCCTTGGAAGTAGTGGAGGGTTGTAGATCACTTGAATCCAAAGATTCGCAACCCCTTGTAAGAAAAAACAGTAAGAGAGAAGTGCACCCTGGGATTGATCTTCGTGTTAGTACTGTTGCTGTGGAGACCATTGAAATTGCAAGGCTGGAAACCCATTCACCTACTGAGACAGTTGTTGAACATGTAAACCCAACTGTGCATATCATACCATCTGATGAGCAAACAGATACCACAGACGTACAACCTATTGCTGAAAACAGGCAGCTGGTTGTGAGGAGTGAGAGAAACACTAGACAAAAAAATCTCCCATCATTGAAATCACGGTCAAGCCCACGCTTGCTGGTGTCATCCTTGAAAAAATTGAATGCCAAGCAAAGGAAAATGATTGAGGATATTGGCTTTGGATTTTTGTTCAACTTGGAGATTGTTACCCTACCACTACTTCTTTCTTATTGTTTAGTGGATCAGTTTAACCCTAACAAGTGTTGCTTGGTGTTGGCTAATGGAGGTGAACTTGAAATTGCAGAAATAGACGTGCATATCACAATGGGATTCCCAATGGGGAAAGTTTTAGTTGGAAGAAAATCAGCTAAAGAGAATTTCAATCTTGTGCAAGAGTGGAAAACCACATTTGATGTCCAGGACAATATAACAACGGCTATGGTTATGGAAAAATTGATAGCTGACACTGATTGTAGTGATCAATTCCTTCTGAACTTTATCGTTATACTGGACTCTATCTTGGTTGATACACTAGGAAATGGACATGCCAACCATAGTTTGATAAGAGTAGTTCCTGAATTGGGTGATCTGAAAGACCTAAATTGGTGTGCTATTGTGTTGGAAAGTTTGGTCGATGCAAAGAGAAGTTGGGAAAAGAACAAGAATGGCCATTTCAGAGGGCCTCTGTTATTCTTGGTTGTAAGTATTTTTTTCAAACCTTCGCTCTGACATTAACTTAATTTATTTACCATGTTAGTAGTACAAACGTCACCCCCCATACTTTTATACACATGTCTATAGTATTCTTTATGTCAGCATTCCCTGCTCCATCGTAATACTCATATATATTTATCCCCTTGGTGTGCCAGTTGTTTTACATGGATAGGGTGAAATTGTTCACAAGCACAGCACTAAGAAGAATGACTCGTTCTTTCCCGGTTTTCATTGGCATAAATTACAAAATCTTGCGCCAACGAGAAACTGATGATATAAGTACTGGAGGCTTTGGATGTGGCTTAGTCCAGGCTCGCCAAGTTGTTCCTCAACATCAAGACGTACCATCTACAGCTTGTCCACAACCTACTGCACAAACCGATGAAGGCACCAGTCACCTTGGTGATCCAGAAAAAGAGACACCCCCAGTTGAGGTTTGTATAAATTAATTCAACCAATTCAATGTAATATTAGTACAGTGTAGCAATGTTTTGGTATTTACTGATCACTTTTTATTCTTATTTTTTATGTGATGTTATCTTCTAGAGTTGGATAAAGTTGTTTGTTCAAAAGACTTCTGCACTTGCGTCTGCTATTTCTGATTTTGCTGAGTGGTCTACGAAAGTCCCGATTGAACTACAACATGATGACAAGGTGAAAAGGCTTCTACAGGGAGCAAACCAGCTTTTAGGGGTGGAAAATGTCATTTCTGAGGCACCTACGGCTACAGATGCTGCTGACATGTCAAATATGAATGACCCTGTAAGCCCATATTTTACCGAATCATAAGAGAAATTCTGGGCAGATCCTGTTTTATTGGATTGCATCACTCAAATTGAAATGGCATATCAGAACAAGCAAAAAATGAAATCAAATATCAAAGTGGACGGGGAATTTTCCTTTGATATATTTCTAGATGACCCTGCTTTTAAGAAAAATGAAGGGACATCATTGAACTCATCGGTTGAAATGAAGAATGCTAATGAAGCAGCCCAAGCTCCCCCAGACAGCCATGAACAGTCTCCAATACAACAGCATGGTGAAGCTACTTCTACTCCCCTACCCACTCCATTTAAAGCTGATACTCCACCAGTGAACATAGTTGATGGGAATGCTGCCTTGCCACCAAGAAGGTCGCCGCGGATCAACATAGTTGATGGGAATGCTGCAGACCAAGTTAATAACATGAAGAGAGAAGAAGCTACAAGGAGAGCACATAAACCTTCTGCATCTTTGAGAAGTCCATATTACTCGCGTGTTGTTGACATTACAGATCCTATCTCTGAAATTGAGCGCACTGTTTCAGCATATTTGGCAATGAAAACACCACACAGCAGGTAGGTTCATTTTAAACTTAATCTTCTTAAAGAATGTTCAGTTACAAGGAAAACGTTATTTTCATATAATCCATCTTCAAAATGATTGACATTGCAGGGAAATTTTGTTTAAGCACAAGTCTGTTGAAATTGTTAGAACAGACATGGCTACGCTTGAGGATGAAACCCACTTGTCTAGTGTAGTTATTGGTGCATGGACAACTATCCTCAACCACAAGGAACAGTATAAAAGTGCTCAATCACCAGCAAGGCTTTTTGTCAATATCAACAAAACTGTAATATTCTTACAATTTTAACTTTCAATTACATTCCATTGTTAGCCGTTATTACAATTCGTCTGTTTTTTTGCTAATTTCTATTCTTCAACCAGTTTAATGTAGAGAGTGTATCAGTACGAGCTTGTGATGAACAGTTCAAGAGGTTTAACGTGCACATGGATACTGTATTGTCATCGTCACCACACCTTTCTTTGAAGGATATAGACATGGTACTAACTTGCAATTAAATAAATAAAGTTCAGAAGACCAACCACTAATGTTTATTTGTTTTTTGTTATGTTGATTAGATTGTATATGCGGTTGAACGAACAGCAGACTATGTCATGGTTGTCTTTAACTTTAAAAACAAAATGGTCCAAATTGTTGATGTTACACCATCTTCCAGTGATCCAATTTGCCCCTTCACATCGCCCTTTGAATGTTTGGTAAGTTTTACTACTGATATCTAATATTTCTTTCCTTGTCTTAATTTCATTTAAATATCAACTCATTTTATAATTAAAATTACATGAATTCTAATTCAATTGATGCAGGGGGATATGCTGATCGCTTATCTAACAGAGAAGGGTCTCCTAGCAAAGGCTGAAATTGTGTCAGATGCAACAACATCAAAAGTCCACATCACATGGGCTGGAGAGGAGAAAGTTCAATATTCTGGGGTATGCCTCATGTGCCACATGGAGACCTTCTTTGGGACAGAGAGAGGGTACAAGTGTGGACTGGAAAAAGGCAATTTCAAGAATATTTCAAAGCTAGGTGTGAAGTATCTGACAGATATAGTATGTTCAGAGTTAAATGAAGTGAACGCAGATGTTGTGAAGGCAGCAAAAACCCATGCAAGAATGACATCAAAAGGAATTCAGGGGCAGAGACTGAATCTTGGTTGAACAACCACAACACAATTTGATGTTTTATTTTCAAACTTTGAAATGAATTTTCGTGTAGACAGTTATATACGCTACTTCTGGAAATTTTTCTCGTACCAATTAAGACAGTTGTTGTCAGTGGGGTCAGTTTTCTCATACGGGTTAAGATGTTTGTTGTCCATGTGGGTTTTTGATGGATAGATTTTGTCAAAATGCATACAACTATAACTGCTGCTAAACAGTTGTGTTTGTTCTTCAATGTGTCAGCACAATTATCTGCGCTTATAATCAAGTGGTCTATGTTATACAAACAGTTGATTTAGTAATATGCATTCGTCTGTTGTGCAATTATAAACTATTGTTTAGCAAAAATAAGATGATGTTGAGCAAATTAGCAGTAACATGAAAACTTAGTTAAACAGTGTCATCACTACTTTTACCAAAACAATCAACAAACTAATCAAATGTGTCCACAGTATAACAAGGGATAGACGTAAAACTTCAGTCCGATTTTATAATTTGAAATATGAGGAAGGAAATTACAAAATAATTATATGATTATTATGATATTAATATGTTGCATCATATCATTATGATGGAACACATATAAACTAAAATAACAAAAAAATAAAATATACATTCAACATATAAATGAGTACCAATGTTATTACGTATTAATATAGTAGAACTACAGTCCTAAGAAGTCTTCAATCTTCTTCCTCCTTTCCATTTCTGCATCTAAAACCTCTTTCACACACCCCATTAGATTGTCCTTTGCGTCTTCAAACAACTGTCTTTGATTGCCCAGTTCTCTTTCCATCTATATAAAAGATAAAAGACAAGACTCAATCACAGTATGGAAAAAAAATTTATGGATAAAACTTCAAATATCACCTTTGATAATGCTTCACCATCTTCATCTTTGGCCGCAATCCGAACGTGATGTTCATTTGCTATTATGGATCTTTGGTATTCCTCGTATAATGTGTAATGAACAACAACAGCCTCCAACAACTCGGCCCTACGGGCCTCTTTGTTCGTCTCGCAGGCTTCATCAACTAGATTCATGTGATAACCAGGGTAAACAACACTATCCAGCACATCCATCAATTGATGGAAACTCATGCAAAACCCGACAGTGTTACCATAGTTCATCTTTTTAAAGAGGGATGTGTTTCTGTTAAAACCAGTTTTCAGGCGCCAATGGATAACAAAGAATGATAAATGGATATATATAGCCAACAATTAGACAGTTTTCATCTTGTAACAGTTATTTATGATAGTTTATTTCAGAGTAACTATAAAAAAAAACTGTCAAAACTGTAAAACTAAAAACTGAAAACGGATTGCAGTTATTTGAGTTATAGTTATCATTGGAAGACATTACCTAACTCGTGTCAGCAATACTTTTAGCCTTATCCACCTAGTGTCATCACAAAAATATCAAAAACAGAAAACAGCCAAATATATAAGAATATTGTCACCAATAAATCCAACTACTCTAACCAACAATGTAACAAAAAGACTTTGAACACTTGCCAATTCGTGCAACATCATAAACTTGAACATCACAAAAAGAATAGTAGTCCAGGGTCTCAAGTAAATGTACCTAAAATCAGTGTCAGCGCTACTTTGGGACTTACCCTAATAGTGTCACACACTTAAGTTTTAATATCAACAAATGTCAAGACATAAACTTCAATAGCAGAAACCACCAATATGATCAACTTGGGTCACACAAAATGACATACTTAAATGACAAATATTACCATAATTTGAATATAAACCAGAAACAAATGTGATTAAGGACAAACTTAATTCATAGAATGTATTTTAGGTTACATCAGTACCATACAAAATTACATACTACACTAATATCAACTAAAGCTAGAATTCTGCTCGGCAAAGAGGACAGTTGTTTTGAACTAAAAGCCAAGCTCGTAAACAATTTGGATGAAAGTGATGTTGGCATGGCGTTTGAAGAACAGGATCTGACTCCAACATTGGAAGCAAGCAAATTGTACATTCATCATCATCAAGCTCAAGATGATATATCTCCCTTAATCCGTCAACCTCCATAGGCTCTGGAGGTGCTGGGGGATCTGCTTGGTCAACCTCCATATGAATGTCATCGTTTATGTCGGACTCCTGGCTTGCTTCAGACGAAGAGTCATCATAAAAATGTACATTGATGTTGATGTTAGGACAAAGACCATATTCAACAAGATCAGCATCGGCGTCAAACCAACTTCTAGTGTAATCCATTAGAAGCCGATTGGCTACCTGGGTTCTAACCTCAACCGTTACTCCTGCATCCTGTAGCACTTCGTTGCAGCGAGCAAGACTCATAGGCAAACCATTCCAAGTAGACGTGTGATAGAATGTTAAGGGAATGCTGTCAGAGTGGATGGCCACAAGAAGTAGACTAGGTCCATACCAGTCTGACTCAGATCCTGATATTTCAACTTCATAAGTTCCAACGATGTAGTCGTAGTCTAGTTCAGTATAGGTTGGGAATGCCATTGAAGAAGAGAAAACCTACACAGCCAAAATCAAAATATACTCATACATTAGACATTGAATTAAAAATAAAACATTACATCAATATTATAAAGAAATAAACATTTGAGGAAGACAACAGAGAAAAAATGCCTGAAAAACTGAAAAAACCCTAACTGATGACTTTTAATGACAATAAGAATCACATACACCCAAACGGAATACAATGCAATAGGAAATAAGCAAGACAAACACCAATATATGAACATTACTAGACTAAAAAGCAAGGGGGGGTTCAACGAAAACCAGAGAATACAACAATTAGATTTTTGCTGAAACAGTACATCAAAATAACAGATAACGTTTTTTTTTAAAGGAAGAAAACAGAAAGGAGTACATACCACAACAGGAATCGCACCTTGAAAGCAAGAAATCTGGATAAGAACGAGAGAGGATGAAGATGAACAAGAAGAAGAAGATGAAAAGACTTGCAAACAATCTGAAAAACGTTTAAGAGCAGTATAAATAAGCGGGAAATGGGCCGGCCATCTCTAAACGAAGCCCAACAGTTATGTTGAAGGCAATATCAACGATTTAAACATTTGTGCAAAATTAATGTGTTGATAAGCAAAAATAAGATAATGTTTAGCAAATTTCCCCCAATAGCCGGTGTTGGGAAATTTACATCTGATGATGAGCAAAAATAATAACATGATGCAAAAAACAAAATTATTGGAAAATTTTAATATTATATTGACAAAAAATATAATCATTATGATAACATTTCAACTATAAATTACTGTTGTGCAACTATAAACTATTGTTGAGCAAAAATAAATTGATGTTGAGCAAAATTACACCAATCACACCCACACATTGTGCAGCTTTATTCTAAAATTGCGGCTATTTAAGCCCACGTTGTGTAACACTCTAGTAAGGAACTATATAATTAGATTGACAAGTAAAATTGAATTATCATGGACAAAATTTCACAAGTCTCAATCGTGGTGCAAAAATAATATATTGTTGAGCAAGTTTATCTTACACAACCTGCTATCACCACTAGTTGTAACTAATACACGTCTGGTGGCAATACTATGTGCATTAAACACCTCTGGCAACCACATACACTTTGAAGTAAATATATACAAGTGTAGTGTTATCACTATTTGTAACTAGTATCAGTGTCAGCACTACTTTGGGTCTAAAACACCTAGTGTCACCGCAAGAAATTCAAATATCAAAAAACGATCAACCTGGTGAAACCACAAATTCAAACTAATATAACTCACAATTTCAACAATAATATGGACATTACACACCTCTTTCACCCCCATACACTGAAGAATAAAAAAATACAACACTCGTGTCATCACTACTTGTAATATAATATGAGTGACACCAATACTTTGCGTCTCAAACACATAGTGCCCATCGCATACATTATAAAATGAAAAAAATATAAATATATACACTTCAAAAATCATAGAATACAATACTTGAATATCAGTGTCATCACTAATTGTAACTGATATCACTGTCAGCACTAATTGGGACACCAAACACCTAGTGTCACCACACACACTGCAATATCAAAAAATGCAAGTATGGTGTCGGCATTACTTTAACCGAATCAGACAATAAATGTTAACAATACTTTGGGCATGAAAAACCTCTTTACAGAATATACACTTCAACAAGAACAAAAACTAGGCCACTGTCACCACCCATAATATATAAGCATATTCATCAAAGATCAGGTGGGCTTTCTTCCTCAAATAAAACACAGTATCATACACAACCAAATTTAACAATGCATTAATTTCATTAATATTATACATTTCCAAACACCAGTTAGAACAAATGCTTACAAAATACATTGGTATGATCAGAATAGAAATCATATACAAAAAGGTGCCAGATACCGACTTCCATTCATACCATACATTCCATTAGCTTATCTACCACAACATAGTTGCACCTACAATGTCTTCCCAAACAAAATATAGATTACAAATAAGCCTAAAAGGGTGCTCGACATAGTGGACAAATGGCTTCATACGACAACCACTCTAAAATACACTCTGTGTGGAAGGTATGGGGACACACTGACCGAAGGGTCGGCGTAGATGGCAGCATCGGCTCAAGGCATATAGAGCACAGGTCCACCTCATCTGAAGAAGCTGGGGGATCCACATGCTCTTCAGAATCTATGCTCATCTCAGATTCAGAGCTTGGATCAGAGCTCATGTCATCTTCAGATTCTACAAGGAAACGTACATCGATAATGAGATCAGGGCAGAGCCCGTATTCAACGAACTCAGCATCGTCTGAAAACCACATGTGAGTATAATCCGTTAGCATCAGGTTGGCTACTTGAGTTCGAACCACAGCAGTGACCCCTGCTTCATGAAACAACTGATCACACTGTTCAAAAGACATTGGCAACCCATTCCACTCAGTGAAATGTTCCAGGAACACCTCAGGGATCCTCTCGGAATTGATAACCACGTGCAAGATACTAGGTCCATAAACAGGCGTCGGCCTTGGTGTGATTGACACTTCAAAATACCCAACAGTGGTATGGTAACCAATTTGAACTTCAATTGGAAGTGCCATCTAAGGATACAAAACATAAACAACAAAAAATAAATATACACTCATATAAAATGCTAAAATCAAAACCCTAACAGACTGAAAGATGATGAAAAACTCATCTAAAAATCAAGAAAACACAAAATAAAACACATCTAAAAATGAGGAAAACAGAAAAAAGCCCTAACCGATTTTCTTGAAGTAAACACGAGATCGAAAGGTAGAGAAATAGATGAGAAAGGGCGCACCTTGGAAAGAAGACTCCGGAAAAAGGAAGAGCTTGTGGAGGACGAGCAAAAGAGTTGGAGAGAGGGTAAGGATGAAGGGAGTGGAAAGGGTTTGAGTGACGTTGAACCGTTGAAGAAACGAGGAAGAACACCGCTTTAAATAAAGTTACCGACTTGGGCCAACTTCTTTCATCAGTTAATGGGCCACTGTCTCATGTCTTGAAGTTTAAAATAACCCAACCACCAATTTTGTCCAAATCCTATTGTTGTGCAAAATTTAACCTATTGTTAAGCAAAAATATTATAATGTTGAGCAAATTTCGACAAATCGACAATGGTGTGCAATTTAATTTTTATTATGGCCAAATAAAGGACAACATCATGAGATAAATATATTTGAAAATTCACAAATTATATTAAGTACAAAAAACATCATATTGGGAACACACTCAAATAGATCAATTGTTGTGCAACACTTAACCTAGTGATCACCAAAAATATGATCATGTTGAGCAAATTTGCACTAATCGACCATTGTATACAATTTCATTCTAATGATGACCAAAAAAAAGGCAGCATCGTAAAAAAATATAAATTTAAAGAGTCAAAAATTCTAGTAAGCAAAAATAAGATGTTATTGGGCACAAATTCACAAAGATTACTTGTTTTGCAAAATTTAACCTATTGTTCAGCAGAAATATGATCATGTTGAGCAAATTTTCACCAATCAACCACGGTATGAAATTTAATTCGAACGATGACCAAAAATAAGACAGCAGCGTAAGAAAATATATATTTAAAAAGTAGAAAATTATATTAACGAAAAATAGGAACATAATGAGCAAAAAATCACAAAGATCAACAGTCTCAACGCTGGTTGAAAACGAACATCAGTGTCACCACTATTTTCGTACTTAGGCAACTGTTGTCAGCACATAATGTTCTCTTATCTATCTTGAGCAATTAAGTTGTCAGATTACATCCAAACTTCCCCACTTACAAAACAACACCCTATCTAACTACTGGTTCTAAAATCTAAAACTCCAAGTTTCTTTGATCAGATCTGCACACATGAGTTCTCTGAAACGAAAGATCTTTTTGTTGTTGAAGGTTGTAACATCTCCCCCAAATACAGAAGCTTCAATCGCTTTTAATGTAAACACACCGCATGAAGCCCTGTAGACAAAGAAAGAAACAATGTAATGTAAGGACATAAATAACAAGTATCTAAACGTAAGCAAAGAACATAACAAGATAACAAATACATACCCAGTTGAATCATGCATTAACCCAGGGACCATATATAACTGGAAAGGAGAGGAATCAAAGTTTTCAAATAGCCCAGCCTTTGCTAAATGAATTGGAAGCCAAATAGCAAACGGTTGCAGTTGTTCTTCAAGAACACCTCCCCTAACAGCAGGAACATTGCAATCGAACACATTGAATACCCTATCCTCAATTTTTATCTCCAACGCCACCCAGTGCTTGTTTATAACATTGAAAATTGTGTAAATTTTCTTTACCGATGCCCATGGCTTCCCATACTCAGCAGGGCACATACCGACAAAATAATCCTCAGTGCTGGATTCAAGATCTATGTCTATCCCATAACAAGAAACATAGTCGGGGAGGTACTTCAGATAAAATAGCCAATCAAGAACAAGAACATCTCGATACTTGACAGGGTCCTCATGAATGCGCTTCCTAATATGAATCAAACCTGCTTCTAGATGCTAAACAAAGTAATAAAAAAGTGGATTCAACAATCAAATAATATAATAAAAAGTAATCCACAAATATATATATAAATATATAATGTAGAAATATAACCAGTTATTACCTGACAATCAAACCACATATTCTTCAATAAAATACGCTGGAAAAACTTTCTATCAACCCTTGACGTTGGACCAACAACAGAAAAATTCCTACCAAGGAGTACACAAAGCAAAAAATAAAAAATAAAATATATATATATATAGCATAAGATGCTGTAACTAATACAATAACAACAACATTTCATACCAAATACTAAACATAAATTAAACCATACCTTTGTTTTTTTACGAGTCCATAAATAAATTCATGATCTTCCGAGCTGATCAGTGATTTCTTAGGGGCATGCTTTGGCATCCTCACTTTCTTCACTTCCACAACTGGACCATACAAGAATGTACTGTTTGATGGGATAAGATTGGAGGCCTTTAGTTGGTCAACTTCAATTTGAATTGCAGGATCCTTGGCTAACAAATCCCAATCATCGCCTGCACCCTTGTCATCATCAGTGTCAGACAGACAAATGTACTTTTCAAGGGCTGGGTCAACCGTAACTCCAGCAACTTTACCACCAGCGCCTTCGCCTTCACACTTTGTAGATTGAGGCCCTTCAGCTGAAGTTGCTGGAATCCCAACCTCATCTCCAAAAACCTTAAAATCAGTGTCAGCAACAACAGGTGGAGACTCCTTACAAACTACTGGAACCTCACTACTTAATGAAGGCAAAGACACGGGCACGCATTCGCCATAAACGGCAGATGATTTGAACATTAACTCCTCGTCAGGGAAAGACTGCTGAAGATCAGACACAACATCATTCAAAATTTTGTTCACATCTTCAACAACAGCCTTCACAGGTGTGGCCTGGGGTTCACCACAACTGACACGTTCATAGTCGCCTCTCACAAGAGGGCCGTCGGACTAGCCAGGAACTTGCTTATCATCAGACTTAACGGTTGTGTCCTGGGCCTTACCAGACCTCACATGTTCAACATCAACGATCGCAGGAGAGCTCACAGACTTACCAGCAATATGCTTAGCATCAGCCTTCGCAGGTGTGCCCTGGCCCTTACCACAACTGGTGCTTTCATCATGAAATACCACAGGAGAGCTCACAGTCTTACCAGCAATGTGCTTATCACAAGCCTTCACAGGTGTGTACTGATACTTAGCACCACTAACACTTTCGTCATCAACTTTTGCAAAAGTGTCCTTAACATCAGACTTGACAGGGTTTGAGTGCAACCTCTCAAACAAAGCTTCATAATTAGCAACCCTAACCTCAAGCTCATCGTGCCTCTTCGCCATCTCACCAAACACTTGAAGGCTCCCATTCAACTCAACAATCTTTGTTTCAATTGCATCTACCCTTGCAGACAACAGATGCATAATTTTAGGGATCTCTTCAAGCTTCGCAATCTTCCTATAAATCTCCTTCACCCAGTCAGGATGAGATGGGAGAGAAGAAGCAAAAGCATCACCATGCGATTTGGGAGGCAACTCACAAGTTGGATTATCGTTAGCATCCATTTGAGGAGAAACATCTTCAATATCTTCCACTTTCTCTGATGACACTGCTATTTTCACAGCTTCATCACTTGAAATGCGAACATATTCATTTTCACAAGCAGCAGATGTTTGCCCCATCACAGACTGCCCACCACCAAAATCATGTGCTTCAACACTCCCCAGGGGTGACCTCTGAACAGAAGGGGTCGGCACATCACCCTCTCCATCACTGTCAGCAGAAGGTGTCTCAACTCCTTCAACGGTGTCACCGCAATCAATGCCATCTGCAAGGTCGACCAAAACATATAGCCTCATAGTTTGACAAGCATCCAATTTATCGGATTTAGGGGAATGGGTGTCAGAGTGCAAAACATCAACCTTGTCATCACAAACAGGAACTTCACCACAGGATTTGGAAGTATGGGTATCAGCAGTAAAATCTTCACCTTTGTCATCACCAACACTGACTTCACACCCAGATGTAGAGACTGCAACATGAATATCTACAGGCTTCACTACATGTGCACCCGCGGTATCAACAATAGGAACTGAAGGAATAATAAAAGACTTGTCAACATTACTATCATACCATGGCCTACAACTACTTACACCACCGGTCTTCTTAATCTTATACCTCCGCTGAAAGACAAGATTCAACGGGACATCATCTTCTAAAATGTCACATGAATCAGTACTCAACCGACATCGCTTAGAAGGTGAAGCAACCACATCAACCTCCTTGTGCAAATCTGTGTCAGCAGTAAGTCTCTTAACCCCCTCAGATGGAATAACTCTAGCACCTGTCCTCACTGCTGAAGCCTTCTGTCGAGGCGTCTTTACATCACTCTTGACAGATTTTTTACGGTCTAGAGCAATGTATGGATTGAATAGAACACGACTTGCAGAACGACCCCTCCTCAAGGGAACCCGTTGCTCAGAGCTATCACTGGACTCAACCTTCAGTTTCTTTTTTACCACCCATCACTCCAGCAGAAGATTTCCTCTTCTTTGAGGTCCTTGCATCTTCTTTATCACCCTCTGGGAAAACTTCAAAAGCAGTTTCAAAGGACTTACCGTCCTGTTTCTTTCTAGCACCCTTGCATCTCTTCACAGGCGTCTTCTTCTTTGACGTCTCGCCTTCATCATGTTTCTGCAACACATTAGCTTCTTCCTCCTCAGACTGGGTGGCCCTATTTGAAAACTTAGCTTCATATGCCCTTCTACGAACACGACAACTCTCATACAAAGTCGCATCAACAGGTCCAGAAACTATTTCTTCAACTGACGCAACAACTACAGCATCAACTACAGCATCAGCTTTTTCACCAGTAAACGCCATTAATTCGGTGCGTGCAAACTCCCCATAAATAGGGAACAACGGGCTCTGAACAATGCACATGTATCAGAATAAAAACCCAAAGATGCATCAAATAAAAATGTTATTCCAGAGGGTAAATATAAAAATATTACCAAATCACCATGAAAGAACTTCTCAGCTTCAGCGTATACTTGGCTATAATCACATTGCCAGTGCAACGAGTATGGATCTAGTTCAGGCATCTTAAAATTACAGTCAAAATTAACGGATATAGCTGGGAAAGCTTCTAATATCCAAGCTTGTTACAAAAGAAAACTCGTTATGCCACTACAAAATAATATTTAAATAATGCTCACATAAACATTAAAGTTGTGCTGACGCAGACAAAAAAATAATGACATAAGACATGCAATAACTAAAGCACAATACCTGGAATGCAAGGCAATACCCATACATTTGATAAGAACCCCTAACCCCATTCCGATCTGCAACAGAAGAACTCTTCAATGACTTCAATAAACGGGTGTATGACTCTCTACCCCAAGGATATAGTTCAAACTCCTTCTCATTGCACGCAAGAGATAAGAATTGTGCACTTACAACTTCTGACCTCCTATAAACAATTAGCCTCTCAATCAGCAACAACTTTGCCATAATCAACTTCTTCTTAGACATCTTTTTCTCAGATATGAAACGATCAAGTAGCTCATCATGAGTCATTTTCTTCTGCCCAAAAAATTCCAATATTGACACTTTCTTTGGGATATTACAAACACGGTCTTCGCAAGGAAGGCCTGTAATAACATGAAACTCAGCGATTGAAAAACGTGCAAGATGTCCACCAACTCTAAACCACAATTCATGCTCTTTTTTTGTTTGTACTTGACGGAGCACCATTTGATGCATAAGCTGGAAATTTATAACCATTTTGGTGCCTTGCGTCAGCACCCATCCAACACAACTTTTTTGCAGAATATTGTAGTGAGAAGGACACAAATGCTCCTTGATAAGATCACAGACAGAAGGGTGTGAATATATGTTGGATCTACAGCGAAATCACTCAGAAACAGGAATGCAATATTCCAACCCCTGATCAATAACAGACATTAAGCAAAAAAAACAACCATCAGATTAAGAAAAAACTACAACTTGCTCATCAAAATAAAAAATAACTTACATCAGAACCAGGATAAGAGGTGGATGAATCAGAAGATTGAGTTCCTGCAAGCAACAAAATAAAGAAAATGTAAAATAGACAATAACAGAATATGTGATGACATAAACAACAACAAACAATGACAATATAATGTTACACAGCCATACTAAAATAAAATGAACATCACAAAACACACACACAAAATACCAAATCCAAACACATACATTGTTGGAACTACAACAAACTAACACAAAAACAGACAGTGTAAGCGCCATACACTTGAACATAGCAGCAGATAAGGACCGTATCATCGACAAAAAACAATCAAAAGCATGGAAAACAGGTCCGCATACACGAAGAACACTAAAAAGGCACTTACAAAGTGCCACACCGCAAATTTGACGAAAATAAACAGTTCAAAAACCCAAATTTACATATGCAACTTCCAAAAACGACGAAAAGTACTAATAACCGCACATAAGAATGCACATAAAGCATCGATTTACCATAGATTGTCAATATTATAAGGAATAAACAATAAAATCAACATAAACGAACATATTCCAAAACCCTAGCACGACAAATTTCGCAAAAAACCACCAAATTTATACCTGAGCTACTGGATGACGACATTGAAGTAAACGATGCAAACTCTGAACTTTACCGAAGCAAGGACAAACAATCGAGCGAATCAAGCCAGAAAAAGCGCCAAGTCGGAAAACGAACAACAAACAAAGCCAGGGATAGCAAGATGAAAAACTTCGAGCAAAGAGAGAGTTGGAAAGAAGAGGAAATCGATTTTTCTGAGAAACGCTGGAAAAATGTCCGTACAAAGCGAAATTAAGTATATATAGGGGCTATTTCGCAAATTTGTCCAAACCCGCGTCTATTTTGCAAATTCGTCCAATTAATGTGCCTATTTCGCAAATTTTTTCCTGGAAGATTGCCGATTCTATCCAAAATCATCAAGATACATCATGAAGGAGAAGATTTATCCATTGAAGACATTTTAGATATAATTCCTTATTTTAGATTTAATTCCTTTATTGTTTTTATTTATCTTTAAAGCCTTTTAGATATAATTTTAGATATAGATAGATATTTCTTTCCTAGAATAGCTAGGGAATGAAGCCTATAAATAAAGCCCATGGGGCTCAGTTTTATTCATTCAATTTCAGTAGGAGAAGTAGTAGGAGAGAGAGAGAGAGTGAGTGGCCAAGAGGAGTTTTGTGAAGCGAGAGCGAAATTGACTTCCTTTGGTTGTAAGCTCTATTTTATTTTATTAATGCAAGTTTATTTCCTTTTATTATTGATGTCTTTAATTATGATGAAGCGCGAGTAGTTCACCCACTTCTAGGGTTGGGGCGAGCCCGACGATAGCCGTGCATAATTGAGGTAAAGATCCGACCTTTATCATGTTTTGAGCATTTTCCTACTTGTTTATGTGTTTATTGCCCATCTAATGGAGATCCATGCTAACAACTTGGATTATAAACATAAAATCGGTAGAGACAATTAGGGTTTCTTGAGAGAGTTGTCTAATTGTTGGAAAAGGCGAAAGCTTAGTCCTTTAAATGCAAATTACATGATTATATGTTTGATTTTGCCTTATGCATGTTTGGTTATCGTTGTTGCAAACCCCAATCTTGGAAGTCCTTTTACATTAAGTTTAGTCGAAACCCCAAAGCATTTGTTTTTACTTTCTTTCGTTTTCGTTTTAAGTTTCTGCCCTCGTCGACCTCGACCAAGCCCTGGTCGATCTCGACTACTGATCTTCGACCCAGAGTCGCCGTAGCTTACTGTGTGCAGGAACTCGACCAGACCCACTCGACCCAGACGAAGGCTACTCGATATCGAGTAGGGCCTTGTCGATATCGACCACACCCTGTGCTTGCTGCTGCGCTGTGTTCGACTATCCGATCTTCTGTCGACTACCCTAGTCGAGATCGAGGACCCTGTTGTCGACTTCTGTTCGTGAGATTTCTCCGCTGCCTAGGATCCACTGACACGCTTCCTCGTGGATCGATCCTGACTTCCCGCTGCTACATCAGGAGGAGGTCTTGTAATTATTTGCGTGGGCAGAATCTGGTTTGATTTATTTTGTTATATTTCATACTCGATTTCCTCCTACCAACAGTTTAATGTCCCGAGATTGATTTGTCATGTTGGAAATGGTCGAGTCAATTGGAGAAGGAAACTTTTGAAGCGAGCGTACGTAAGGACATTCAACCAAAGTGAGCGTACGTAAAGACATTTAAAACTATATAATATCAAATCTATAAGATTCGGCGGGGGGGGGGGGGGGGGGGGAATGCGTTCCCTATATACACAGCAAATACTTCGTCGGATCCAATGTTGTAGCAACGTTGGATTAGACGTTGCTACAACGTCCAATCCGACGTTGTTAATTGTGTGCTAATTTCACTTATCGGATGTTATAACAATGTTGAATTAGACGTTGTTATAACGTCAAATTGAACGTTGCTAAAATAGGTCAGATCGGACCTAATATAAGGTATTAAAAAAAAAATTGATTTACAACGTCCAAAAGTACGTTGTCATCAATGTTGGCAGATCAGTTAATGCTGAAGCAGAACCATCTGCTGCCGCTGGAGTGCCTTTCCCGCAATATATGTTGTGTTTTTTTTTTTTGGTAAATGTGGGTGTGATAATTTTTTTTTACCCTAACAACGTCGGATCCGGCGTTGTTAGCACGATTCGACCCGATCCGATCATTCACTTCACATATTACAACGTTTGATCCGACGTTGTAATATAATTAATGTTACAACGTCGAATCCGACATTAATTAGCAGTTCCAATCCGCGGATTTAAAGTGGAAGGACAAAAAAAACTTTTTTTTTTATCCAAAAAAAAAAAAAAAAAAAAAAACTTATGTGCCTCCAGAGCCCTAAAATAAAATAGGTTAAAAAATCGCTAAAATTGGTACTCCAATCATCTTTACCATAATTTCCCAACGTAACTTACCAAAAAAAATAATTTCCCAACATATTCCAAAATTCCATTTTCACTCCTCGAAGTCCAACCCCCTCTCTTTCTCTCTCTCTCTCTACCGGAAATTAAGCCTTTAAAGTGTCTCAGTCGTTCATCGATTCGACCCTTTAAACGTCCCCTTCTTCCTTTCTTCATCCAAATCCCCAAACAATTCAAACATATAACGCAAATTCCAAAATGGATTCATCCTCCGGAGCCGGTTCAGGAGGATCCGACCCGAACCCTACTACCACTACTCCAACAGCTGCAGCCGGATCATCATCCTCAGCAGCACCAGCAGCAAGCGAATCAGATCAGCAGCCGGCTCCAGCCCCGGCGCCGCCTCCACCGCCGAGCCGATACGAGTCCCAGAAGCGGCGCGACTGGAACACCTTCCAGCAGTACCTGCGGAACCACAAGCCGCCTCTGACGTTGGCGCGGTGCAGCGGGGCCCACGTCGTTGAGTTCCTCGAGTACCTCGACCAGTTCGGCAAGACGAAGGTCCACTCCTCCGGCTGCCCCTACTTCGGCGACCCCAACCCCCCGGCGCTCTGCGCCTGCCCCCTCCGCCAGGCCTGGGGGAGCCTCGACGCCCTCATCGGCCGCCTCCGCGCCGCCTACGACGAGAGCGGCGGCCAGCCCGAGGGAAACCCCTTCGCCGCCCGCGCCGTCCGGACTTACCTCCGGGAAGTCCGCGAGTCTCAGGCCAAGGCCCGCGGGATCCCTTTTCAGAAGAAGAAGCGCAAACGGAGCCATCCCCAGCCCCCTGATCGCGACGAGGGCGGCAGCGATGGTGCTGGTGGTAGCGGCGGCGGCGACGCCGGAACTGGTGCAGGTAGTAGTGGTGGTGCTGTTGCCGCCCAATAGGTTCCGGTTTTCCCCAATTTTTTTTTTTACTTACAATTTCAATTACTATTCATATATTAATTAATTGTTGTAATTAACGACCAAGTGAAAAATATTAGTTAGCTGTAATTTTTAATCAGAATATAATTACATTGGATGTAAGTTCACCGACAGTGCCATTAGAACTTGTGATATGAATTTGATGTTATCGCTTACCGACTAACTATATAAGTATATAACCAAATGAGTATAATAATGTTAGGGTAATCAAAGTGAAGAACAATAGGGAGTAAAACATATTATTTTTATAAAACTCATAATTATAATTTACATAAGACTAGTATAAAAAAACATATTATTTTTAATTTTATTTTATTTTATTTTTAAAAAAGTATTATCTTTATTCATCATAAGTTTTTTTTAACAAAATCTGAAATCAATATTATTTCACGAAATTTATACAATGAAATTTTTTACCACCAAGCTAAGTCCAAGAAGTTAACTAAGAGTCTAGTAGGACTCAGAGGAAAAAAAGAAAAAAAAAAAAGTTAACTAGGGAGTTGAAAAGAGAATTTTACTGTACTGAATATAAATGACTGGAAGTTGAAAAGAGGGTGATTGGGAAAGGAGAACTGTGAGGATTTACTATGAAGTTCACCGACAGATATCATAAATCAATTACTGTGCTTTGAGTATCAGATGATGGTAAAAAGGTACAACTGCTTTTTTCCCCAATATACCTAAATTAATGTTAGTGGAATCCAAGTGAATAATAGGTTTCCACTCTCTTTTTTTTTTATTTATTTTTTTTGAAAAGAACCATTCTTATTCCTAAGTCTCCAAACACAATGTCAAATAATTATGAACACTAAGATCAAACTATGAAGTTAACTAAAAAAAAAACTCTGACAAAATAAAATAACTAGACATATGGGGCGTAATTTGACTAATTGTTAGGAAATGTGCAGGTTGATTTCCAACTCGTTTGACGTGGCTCCACTTGCATACTTGGAACTCCCTTGCCACCGGTCGCTCCCCAGACCAACCCTTGTTACCACACCAGCTGAATGGCTTGTTGGCAATTAGACTCAATGATGACAGCTCCAAATCCCCTCTCTTGTGCGACATGCATTGCCCTAAGTTATGGCCTCAAGTTCAACCACTAGAGGCTCTGACCCCCGCTGAATCCGCTTAGCGCCTGCCCACCCCAGATCACCGTCACCGTTGCGCGCTATAATGTCAACCCCGCAACCTTCTTTGCTGATGAGGGCACGTCACAATTGATCTTCGTGTAACCTCATCCAGTGGCGGATCCAGGATTCTCGGCCAGGGGTGCTAAAAAAAATTCGTGAAATATTTTTTTTGGTGTATGCTTATTAAGAATATTTTTTGAAAGAAAATATTGAAAAAGTACTAAAGCTTTGATTTTTTAAAAGGTTTTTTTGTATTTAAATAGTTGAGAGTAACCAAAAAAATACAAAAGAGAAACAAAACATATAGGAAAAAATCACGAAGAATTACTTTTAAAACAATATTGAAAGAAAAGTTTAAATGTATAATTTAAACATAAATATGACATTTTTTTAATGAAATAGTTGATAGAAACAAAAAAAATATAGAAAAATCAAGAAGAATTAATAATATAGGAAATATGACATTTTTTTTAATGAAATAGTTGATAGAAACAAAAAAATATAGAAAAATCAAGAAGAATTAATAATATAGGAAAACAAATAAAAAGTGAAAGACTTGGGATTTGAACCCAAGACCTTCATGCATCTCGCATAGTCCCTTCCTTCATCCTGTCTATCCCCAGTCCTCCTTACCACCATCTCCTTGTTAGTGTACAACTGAACCCTCTCCCAAGCTCCCTCCAAAACGTGCTTCGGTCTGTCCCTAATCCCCTCGAAGATGCGTCGGTTACGAGGATGCCACACTCCTTCCACAAGGTAAACTCATATTCCCATAGTCTCCCATCTTTCAACATTAACACCCTCTCCGTCCATTGCATAAAGTCTCTTACCCTCTTGCCCTTAGCCGGCCCCAATAGTCTTCCTGTCTATTTTGTATGAAAATTAATGAATTATTATTCATTTTCTTCTTAATTTTATTTATATATACATATACCAAAAAAAAAAAAAAAGGAGAGTGGCATGAATACTAGGTTTGTTACAAAGTTTAAATAATTGTAGATAGATCACCATTCATCAAAAAATGATATGCACCTAGTTTATTTTAAATATGCCTAGCTTTATTGTGCTGAATTAACTAGGATATTCTCTTGCATGATTTTGGTGGGAGCTGACCAGTGTCAAACTGTGTCATCGATATATATAGGTTTGATGCTGAATAATCATGTACTTTATATAAAAATACACCAAATTGATCGCTTTTATGTATACATATGTGCTAGCTAATTAAATCGGTTGATATTCGCACCACCATTTTTTATTTTTTTTGTTGCTAATTAAATGCAGAGTGTCAATACCGATTTCTGGAGTAGATATATATTTTTGTGTGAAATAACCCGTTGATACCAGATTTTAAAGTCGATAGATATTTTGCTCACTCGAGAAGTTGGTGTCGACAAACTGTAGGCAAAATGCTCTTCGATTTTGAAAGCTTATATTAATATCGCGCAATTGGCGAAAAATAGGTCTTTCATATAATAACCACTCTCTTTGCTATTTTGCATCGCTTTTTGTTTTTGTTTTCGTTTTGTATATTTTGACGGATTTTCGTCTGCCGACTTATCGACTATCGAAATTCAGGTATATCATTTCGAATTATTTTCTAATAAAAAAACTAAATAAGTTAAGTAACTCTAGCTAGGCAGAGAAATGGGGGAGGATGATGAGAGGCGAAGAGATCGATAAAATTATCTCAAGTTTGAACAATATATACAAATATAAACTTATTATATAAATCAATGTGAAATACACATGTACAGCTCCTCATCATGAGTCACCCTACCTATACACTTTTAATTTGATGGAGATCTCATATATATATACTATCTGAAAAGGGAAACAAATCTATATCTATATTTCTATATTATAATACTAGAGGAGAAGTCGCCTAAGACATGTGGCGACTTCTCCTTTAAAATAGGGATTTTAAATTAGCAATTAATTAATTCTTTTACAAATCCAATTAATTAATATATATATATAATTAGTAAGGATAACAATTAACAACAAACATCCAGAAAAATACGTTGATTGCAATCTTAAGGATAACAATTAATAACAACTTGAGCGGATAAATGCAAATTTATTGATTGCAAATGATTTTTAATAAATTTAATTAATGTGGGTATAAAAGATATCAACTCATTCACTTCTCTGAGTATTCTTATCTCGAACTCTTTTATTTTCATTTTAGGAATTCTTTCTAATATTTTTTTGATATGCTAATAGTTCTTCCCCATTGCGTTTTTTTTCTCTGACTGTATTTGTGTATAAGCTTCGGTTTGTTGTTTGTTACATTTGTTACTTACAAATTTGTGCTATTACTTCATACTCAATTCTAACAATGTTTTTTGTGCTATAGGATGCCACACATAGTATTTTCGATGGCTACCACTATGAAACCATATGCATGTCCAAAATTGTAAGTTTCTTAAGTCATGATACCTTCTAATATGTTTCTTAAGATTTTCGTGAATTAGCACTACTAACGAGCTTATAATGTATGCAAATCTCAAAATTGTACAACTAAACAAGGGCGATGGTCCAAAGTGGCGATTCTACTTTATGTACATGGGCAATTGCTAGAAGAATGACGGTCGACCCTACAATGGATCGAGACGTCACCACCAATATCATCCGTATAGCGAGATGATCGATCATCAACCCCGAGAGACCACCGCTTGGTGTCACTTGAATGCCTTGAGTTCTTGCCCATGTCTGATCAGGTAAGAGGATCATGATCAGGATTTACATAATTCAACACGCCAATGACGACTTCAACACTACAAAAAAAAAAGATATTCGCAACGGCTGTTTGCCGTGGCTAAAAGTCCATCTGCCGTGGCAAAATGCCAGTAGCCACGGCTGTAGCCACGGGAAACAAGCCGTGGGGAAACCTGGGGTGGCAAAAGAGAGTAGCAACGGCTACAGCCGTGGCTAGCAGCTAGCCACGGCAAGCTGCCGTTGCTAAGTTGTTTCTGGAAAATAAAAAAAAAACACTGCTTTTTAGCCCGGGTTTGAACAACCCGGGCTAAAAAGTCTCTTTTAAAAAAAAAAATATAATACAGTACACGACTACATGCCCACAACTACATGCCCAGATAAATTTACATCCTCTCTATCTTACTCAATCGTTTAAATAAACCTTCAAAAAGCCAAGCAAAGCAAAATTCTTATCCTAGTACCTAATTTCACCTTATTAACCTGGTAAGCATTCTCATTCAGTAGCTCCTGCAGATTCAGTTGCTTCAACATCTCCTTTTGAGACGATCAAGTCTGATAAGATGACAACTCCATCTTCTAAGGACTATCGGTAGACCACTTCTTGTCTATAATTGAAAATTACATAAAAATAATCAAATAGGTTGCAAGGCTTCAAATGTGATTAATATCTAAACAACTACTTGGCAAATAACTTAACAATTGGCAAAAGCATATATCATATGTAAAAACATGACATTTCCTGCTTGATATTAAAGTTATAACTTATAAACATCGAAATTTATTCAACTCTAGTCGCTTGATTCAGTTGAATCAAGTGACCTTAACTCAAGATCTTTTATAGATAGATATAAAATGAAGCAGTAATAATATCTCTTGCTTAGTTGTAAAATAAAATTCCATAAGAAAATAAAGGTCTTGGAAGGGTCAAAACTATATCACTCAGTTGTAAAATAGGGATCATCAAATTGAAACAACATGCTCACCTTCTCTTTCTCGAATCGATCCTTTCAGTGTGCACACCCTAAAGATCATCAATAGTAGTACTCTGGAGAAAAATAGAATTAATTAAAATTTGTATATCAAAGAGAAACTTGTTATTAATCCTACTTCTTGACCATCCAACAATGCACAAATCAAACTGTAGCACATGGACAAATAAACTCTATCAGCATTCATTCGACAACTAGCCCCAAAATTTTGGCAATTGCAGAGCATTTATTAAAATATACATGCAACAAATTCCAAGCACCTATATCATGCATCTAAAATATACATTACATGCACTACATGACGGGAAAATATGATGAAGACTTTAAAAAATCTAGCAAGCACTAATGGATTGGCTTATCATAGTTCACATAGAATTAAAAATAATGAATGGTAAGCACTGCAACATCAATGCTAAAACAGAGGTCCAAAGTTCCATCAAAGAATTCACATAAATAAATAGTAGGAAAAACTTTCCCAATGATCGAATTACCTAAAGTTTTACTTAAAGTGATTGTAGAGTAGATGAATACAAACATAGAAAATCTGAATTCAAGCTACTATAAAGAGTGAAGACACGTAGATTAAAAAATGCAGTGATTGATACATCAAACTTCCAAAGGAATTAAACAAACCTTACCTTCTTGTGTCTTCAACTTCATTAAGTGCGGAAATTGCATGGCTGAGTACAAGAATCATTGCATCATGTTATTTGCTGCCTCACTGTTATCTTTACCGGTTCCAGCCTAAGTATCAAGAAACCAATTGGCAAATAAGCATAAATAAGACGATATAAGAACTAAAGCAACTGCAAATGCAGTTCGGCCTCTTGATGCTATACCTTGTATTTTAAAAAAAAGAGTACAAAATTGGAAATTAAAAGGGAAGCGACAGTGAGATGTATAAACCTTCAAGAGTCCAAATATCAACTGAAAGTATATATAGTAAAAAAGGTGCCAATCAAGCTTTCACAAAAAGAAAAGAAAGTTGTGAGAGGAAAAAGAAGAAATTTGAAAGCACGTAGTTAGAGGCAAAATATTAAGACAAAAATGATATAATGGTCTAGTGATTATGAGAACACAGATTGTGGTTTCACTTAATGACAAGTATAGAGGAAACAGATAATTCCATAAATAAATAAATAAAAATGGCTTGTGCAAGAAACATACATTTAGAGTAATATATAAAAGAAAGCTAGAACACATGCACATAACAAAAATGAAAAGGGAAATAATCAACACCTGGAGATGCCTTCAGTTGAAACAAGTAGACAATTTAATTTTACGAACTATATTCTCAACCCCTGAAAATGAAGAGAGGTGCATAGTTCTCATGTATCCCCATGATAATTGATTCTAAACATCTAAAAATTATATGAAACCAAAGCAAGAATGGAATTTAATATCCAAAGATATCTGGACAGATGTAAACATATATCCCATTCCACCACCAAAAGAAAGACCTCAAAACTAAAACATAACACCGAAATTCAGACCACAAAATCAACCAAATGAGAACCCGACCACGAACAAAGAAAAGCAAGATCCAATTTTACCTCTTTGACTAACCAAAGCGATGTATTTCTCATTTTGAGGGCCATTAAAGACCAGTCCCCGACCGATATCACAATTCCCGACATCGGCAACTCCACTAGCCCTAGCTACCATGACGCGTGTAACGGCCCGGAATTATGATTTCCGGGTTACGTTTCAAGGGATGAAACCCCTTGTTCGGATCTTGCAATCCAGGTACGGGTCGAGGTTTCAAACTCATTTTTATGGTCAGTAATAAAGAGGGATTTCGAACCCTGAAAATATCGTAGGGCCGTTGGGTACCCTTAACCTGTCCTAGGGACTAACTCGCGAAATTCATTTCAAACGGAAGCAAGACGGAAGCAAAATTCAGATACAAAGCGCCACGGCAGGGCCGGGTCAAACCAAAACATAAGTGTGTAATTACCATTTTACTAAATTAGGATATTAGCTAGATTCTTCGATTCGCCAAAAAGAACCCCGTCATATAGACATCGAGCACTCAAATCTGCAGAGAATACCTTTAAAAAAAAAAACGGGGAAAGGAATCAGATCGAGCCACTCATGCGGGACCGGCAGTCCTCGCTGAGGCCACATAGTATGTGCTATACCTAATAAAGATGCTCTAATGCAGTACGAAATTCAAACACACTAGCATGCTCCTAGTTCATAATAATGTGCAGAAATACTGTAAAGGGCCCAAGACAATGCCAAGTGGCATATCCCTCTCCTACCTCCACCCCTTCCGATAGGTGGAGACTGGCCAGCTCGTGAATGCATTCCATCATAATCGGGGGGCACGCATGCCTAACCCGCTCCACAATAAAGCCCGCAGGCATATCATAATATAAGGAAGTTCATGACTCGATTGACTCAGGGTACCCGATGAGGCTGGGCTACCCTATGACCCTAGCAAAGACTCTAGGACTATCACAGATAACGACCGTTCTGTTTCAAACGCATAAAGTAAACAGATGCTCAATCAATTAGTGCAACCTAAACATGATACTACATGGCATGCTTTTATGCATATGCAACACCTAACATAAAATGCAACAACAGGCATGAATGTCCAACCTGAGTAAGCCCCCTAGGAAACTTACCTGAAGATGCAGAACAGCAAGATAACACAAGCAAGGCCCAAATTGCAAGTCCAAAGTAGTCCAAAGCAATACACACCTATCATCAAGTCATTTCCATAAGCTATCGGCTAACATTCATATACACAGAACCCAAGTTCACAACATCCCCAAAATCAATCGATAGTAAAACCATTTTTTTCCAAAACCTTTCCGACATGATCGACATCAACCAAAACCATTTAATCAAAATCACTGATAAATCTCACCAACAATATTTCTCAACTCTTAAATCCCAAATTAAGTCAACTCGTTCTCAAAACAATTTCTCAAATCATACTTGGCCAAATTCCGACATAAATCATTAAATCCTTAACCAATTTCCCAAAATTATATTATTAAAACGATTCCGGCATGGTTATTTTTCAAAAGTCATTTATAATGAATTCCGACATTAAATCACCAAAACACGTCTATTTTCACAAACCATATTTAAATCATCACACAACACTTAACCTTATAATAACACTTTTAAAACAATTACATAAAATAATTTCAGAACTTTACTTCCATAAAATCAGAATTTTAATAAATCATAGTACTAATAATAATAACCAAATAATTAAAGTCTAACCATATATACTATAACATATAATAAAACAACTAAAATCAACAACAATTAAGTACCCAAACCCAAATAGACAACCCGGAACCAAAAATAGGCCCAAGCCCCTTAAATTTTCGGATCCACTCAAGCCCAGCCCATCTCTTTTAAAAAGGGAACCGGTTTTAGATTAAAACAAGGTGAACCGGACCAACCAAAACAAAACCAAATAAAAGGAAAGGAAGTGAACCCGGTTCACTGTACATCGCCTCCCCCAGGCTGGAACAGAGCTCTTTTGGTACGCCGGAAAAGAACGGAGGAAGGAAGAAGAAGAGAGGAAGGGAGGAGGAGGCCGGTCGGCGAGGTTGCAGCCCCCACTCCGAGATCTCTCGCTTAACAGTAACCCAAGAAGGAAGACAAGGAGAAATCAAGGGAAAAGGGAGGAAGAGCGGAGCTCACCGGAAAGGAAGCTCGAGTTCATCGAGGGTGCGCCGGAGGTCCGATTGGCCCCATTGGCGTCGAGAATCAGCCGAGTTCGCCTGGGTCGACAACAAGAGGTCAAAAGGTGAAGCCTTTATCGAGTTTAAGAGCGAAATGAAAGGCGGGGGCTTACCATCTTCGAATCTGGAAAACAGGGCTCACAAGAGGGGGAAGGGTTCGACGGAGGTGCTGCCGGCGGCTCCTGGGCTCGAACCTCAGCCGGCTCGTGTTGCTGGTTCCGAAGGAGGAGGAGTGAAGGAGCAAGTTGGGCGGTAGTCCGGTGGCGAGGGAGGCTGGTGCTCGTAGGAAGAGAAGAAGGTGGAGCTGCTGCTCGGACTCGGAGGACTCGAAGAAGGTGGAGCTGCGTTCTTGGTGTGAGCTGTGGGTTTTGGGTTGCTGGGAGCTCAACCTTGAAAAGGAGAGGGGAAGTGTGTAGCAGGCAATATGAAACAAGAGGAAGGGGTTTATGCTCCTACTGCTACTACCGAACAAAACAAAAGGGGAAGAAGGAGCTTTGACCATTTGCCTAAAATGGGGGAGCAAAGGCTTGAGAGAAAGGGGATAAGATTTACCACAATTGTATAACCTTAAGATGGGTTGGAATTGGATGAAATTTGGTGAAATAAGATGGGATCTTTGTTTAAAAGTTCAAAATTAGACCGGAATTCGCTTTAAAATTTTAAAGTTCAATTTATTAAATTTAGAATGAGTTTTTCTTTTGAATTCCGCTTTAAAAATTCATTTTGATTTTCCTTTTTCCGTGAATTTAGAATTTAAAATCCCGAGCCTTTACAACGCGGCCGGCGGAATCGCACGCTCCACCGATTCCATCACGAACACATAATTCAAGACACATAAACACCTAATTGGCGGAGATGAAGTAGAGAAAATAAAAAAACTTGCCGAATCAAATTGTCAGATGGAGAAGTCCAATAAAGAAAAAGAAAAACCTACTGTCTAGGCCGTGGAATTGGGACTGAATACATGAAAATCGAACCTGACGATGGAGACGCAAACCACCGCCTAGGCCAAAAGAAGTGGTTTCCGAAAGGATTCGACAGAGATGGAGAGGCGAATCGGACCCGGAGACCTGTGGAAACCCTAAATTTGGCAACAATGTGCAAAAATTTCTCTCCTCCAAGGGGCGATTTCTCAAACTTGCAGAAGAATCTCTCTTCTTCAGAGGAGATGGAGAAGAGGGGAAGCCAGATATTTGATGGAGATGGAGGAGAATGACGGAGATGGATGGAGACGAGCTCAGATATGAGAAGCTGGATAGAGATGGAGAGGGAGATAGAGAAGGGAGGCGGTGCTTCTTACCGTCTGTTTGGCAAGTGGGTATTTTAGGGGAGGGGAGGGATTGGAAATTTAAGAAAGAGAAGGGAAGGGAAGAGAAGGGAAAATTTTTCACTTTCCCATCAAATTCCACCAATTTGCTGGGTTGTGAAATCCCATGGAATAGGGTGGTTACTAAAGTTTAAAATCCCTCCCATTCCTCCCAATTGTCCACCGAAACACTCAATTCATTTTCCCTTCTATTCCCTCCCTAAAAATCCCATCAAATCCCATCTTCCAAACGGAGTGTTAGGGTTTCAAATGATTTTTAGAGCTGTGGAATCTCGCTTCCTTCCTTTCTTTCTTTATTTCCATCATTCTTTTTTTTTTTTAAAATATTCGTTAGCCACCGAACCCATTGACGTTGCAAATATTGGCTAACTTCAGCAAAATCAGCAACCGGACCCACTGCCGTGGCTTTTGGCGTGGCAAAAACTAACTCAATGGCCACGGCAAACTCATGTCGTTGCTACTGTCCGTGGCTAATATGTTTTTTTTTTGTAGTGCAAGAAGGATGTCATCGGCGACAAAATCACCGAGTTTAATGTGGAGGAAAGAGAAGGATCCGTCGATGATGGGGATCTCAACGACGAACTTGGTATAGCATAAGATGGAGAGGAGAGCGGACGAGCAGCCGACCACCATGAATTGCCTCCTATGTCGCCATAACTTAATTTTGAAACATCCGTGTTTATGACATTTCAACTTATAATTAATTTGTAGCTTAATTGTTTTTTTTTTCATATGCCCTCACACGAAGCAGTGAGAATGACTTGAAGGTCCCCGACGTGTCAAACAACATCATTATTTTCCTAATCAATTATTAGGTTTTAATGTTCTATTGTTCTTGCATATTTTTTGCTTTATTTTGATCGTGTTTATAATTTTTCTTATTCTTCTTGGACTACACAATCCCTAATTTTAAAAGTTTTATTAAATTAATCTATCTATATTTTATAATACTAAAGGAGGCTTCTCCTTTAATGTAGCCCCTTATTTATTTATTTTTTATTAATCGATTTATTTTAATATTTTTAATCGATTAGATAAGTGTTAATTTAACAAACAATTAAAACAAATTAAAAAGGAAAATTATCTAAATTAGTTGAGATCTTGGTTTTTATGATTGATGATTTGGATCCCGGCCCTAAAATCTCTCATCCGGCGTAGGTTTGTTTTTATTTTGAAGATTACTTTATTTATGTTAATTTTTAATAATACTAATCCCTCATCCGACCTTCTTAAGTTTTAAAGCTTTTCTAATTTAGTTGAGATCTTTGTATATATGATTGATGATTTGGTTCCTTCATAAATCCGGCGTAGCTTTTTTTTTTAAGATTAAATTGTTATTTGTTTAATTATTTTAATTTCGAGTTGAAGATTAAACTCGCGTAACTTTAATTTGTTTGTTAAATTAAAGCTTATCCAATTTAGTTGAGATCCTAACCAATTATTTAAATAATTAACTTCGTGAGATGATGATTTATTGAAAATACACGAGAGCATTATTTTAACACTTGAGATGATGCAAATCAATGCACACAATTAAGCAACCTAATCTACGTTAATTAAAGTAGGACGACACATAACAAAATATTAAAAGATTTTATAATTTGGAAAATCACATATAATATGAAAGGAGTGTATGTTTAAAGATATAATATTTAAGGAGTATAGGGCTAAATCCATATCTACAGTCCTAATCCCATGATTTTTGGATATGCCCACATCTTACCTAATTCTAGAAAATCTAATTAAATAATTAACTACTTAACTCGCCCACGAAAATCTAATTAAATAATTAACTACTTAACTCGCTCCCATATCTTAGTGCATTATGTATTTAGATCCTACATTATCTATATCTAATTTAGAAGATGTAACCAAATCTTAACTAATTAGAAAATTTTATTAAGTAATTATCTTCCTTATCTAATTAGTTAACTCTCATATCTTAGTGCATATCCTACCTTATCTGAATAAATAAATAAACCGAATTAATTTATTTATTTTTTAGAGATCTTATCTAAATAAATTAATAACCGAATTAATTTTTTAGAGATCTTGCTTGGTCACATTGGCGCCCCTGAAGAGGATTGCGCCTGAAAAGGATATTGCATGATATATACTATCTTTAGGGGATCTGCTTAAATCAAATTGAAGAGGATATTGCAATCTTTCATCCTATCTATCGTTCACTCTAAATCCATCTTCATCAGACTTTGCAAACCCACAAACATCTGCCGAAGATCACAAACCATCACTAGGGGATCTGCTTAGATAAGTGTTAATTTAACAAACAATTAATTAAAACAAATTAAAAAGGAAAATTATCTAATCTATTTATTTTAATATTTTTAATCGATTAGATAAATGTTAATTTAACAAACAATTAATTAAAACAAATTAAAAAGGAAAATTATCTAATCTATTTATTTTAATATTTTTAATCGATTAGATAAGTGTTAATTTAACAAAAAATTAATTAAAACAAATTAAAAAGGAAAATTATCTAAATTAGTTGATGATTTGGATCCTCCGGCCATCTTCAATTTTAAAGATTTTCTAATTTAGTTAAGATTTTGTATATATGAAGCCGGCGTAGCAATAAATCTGGGGTAACTTTTTTTTTTTAAGATTAAATTGTTTATTTTAATTTCGAGTTGAAGATTAAACCCGCGTAGCTTTAATTTGTTTGTTAAATTAAAGCTTAACCAATTTAGTTGAGATCCTAACCAATTCTTTAAAAGTCAACTTGATGTAAATCTATATCTATATTCTATATTATTATAATACTAAAAGAGAAGTCGCCTACGACATGTGGCAGCTTCTTCTTTAATGTAGCCTTTTTCTTATTGATTTATTTTAATATTTTTAATCGATTTGTTTTAATTTGTTTTAATTGTTTGTTAAATTAAAACTTATCTAATTTAGTTGAGATCTTGGTTTTTATGATTGATGATTTTGATCCCCTAAAATCCCTCATCCGGCGTAGGTTTGTTTTTATTTTGAAGATTAATTTATTTACTTTAATTTTTTGTTAATTTTTAATCGATTTGTATTAATTGTTTGTTAAATTAAAGCTTTTAGCGACTTCTCCTTTAATGTAGGAATTTTTAGTTTAGTAATTAATTAATTTATTTATTTCACAAATCTAATTAGAATATTAGTTATTAAAGATAACAATTAGTAACAAATCCATTGATTGCAATATTAAGGATAACAACTCTTAACAAATTGAGATATACACAAATCCAAATCCAATTAATCTAGCGAGATCTAATTAATTCATTAACTAATTAGAAAATCCAATTAAATAATTAATTACCTTAGGTATTAATTAACTATCATATCTTAGGGCAAGCACTTAATTGGATTCTACCTTATCCAATTAACTAAACAAATCTAATTAATTAATTAATTAGAAAATCAAACTAACGACATATCAATCTGAATATTCGATTCTACATTGCAATCTCTTATCTATATATTAATTATTCAATACTAAATAAAATATGCATTTTTGCATTTTAAAATGAATTAGATCAGTATAAATGTTGAAGGATTTAATTTTATTTTAATCTATGTCATGCATTCATATCCCCCAAGTATTGTAATTATCCTTATTATGTGAATCATTTGCAATGCAATTATGCAATCGTCTGAATTGGTAAATATATAGATATTGGCGTAAGCCAAGGAGTAACAAAAGGCAAAACCATACGACGGGTTTTGCGTAAAAGAGACTACCCACAAAATGTACCCCTAATGTTCCACTCACACAACTGTTTACCTCCACCCAAACGGCTTCTTTAAATATATCAACATTTATTCATAGAATAGAACAAATGCGATATAAGTAAAGAAGCACACACATTTTTTTGGAACATCAATGTATTTATTCCTTTATCTTGCATTGTTTTCCACCACTTATGTTTTTCCTCACATTTCTCCCACGTAGGTGATGATTTTCTAATCACGGGTGGTGAAGTAGATGTTCACCGCGAATTACAAGACATTATCAACATTGTTATTATATATTTATCATATTTACTGTTTTTTAAATTATTTCAATTGTTTTTCAAACATTTTGTCAATTTCAGTTTTTCAATATATTCTCTTATTCATGCATTTTGATTAAAGTCGTTATATTTTTTGGTATTATATTAATGGTTGTAATGCTTTAATTTTCTAATTATTTAACATTTGATTTTCGTTATCATTCAATATGTTAGAAAATGCTCACTTTTTAACTGGTACATAATATTTGTATTATTATATTGTAAATAATTAATGATATTATATGCAATATATTTCGAAAGTATGGCCCGTACACTGCACGGGTACTTAACTAGTTAACTCAACAAAATTCAATGTCATATTTATTCATATGTACATGTGTATATATACTATATGAGTAAAACTTTTGTTGATTATCTATGGAATTCATATTAATTTTGTAGCAATTCAAGTTTGGTAAAGTATGAGAGATCAGCCGGCAGCAATTATATTAATTATATTTATTTTTCTACTATATAATATATTATGGCTAGATTAGGACCCACTGTGTACATTTCCCAAACTCCCACCGTCAATAAATTATTATTTATTCCCACCAAAAAAAATATTATTATTTATTTGATTATCTAATGATGATATATACAGTAATATTCTTGTAATATATTTATCCGGCCCATGGCCCAGATAGACGAAGAATGTAATCTAAATAAATATGGCCCGTTGATTGTTAGTTAGAACGATTATTTGGTTCCGTAACATTCATTTAAGTTGCTGATTAAGCGGAAAAAGGGTCAAGAGAGAGACACCTAATGCTTTTTTTGTCAAGAGTGCTAATATTTTTGTCAGTACTTAATCTGAATCTCATCCTATGTTATGTCCAAACTATTTGGGACAAAATAAAATCTATCTATCCATATCTATATCTATATTATAATACTAAAGGAGAAATCGCCTACGACATGTGGCGGCTTCTCCTTTAACGTAGGTAATTTTAGTTAGTAATTAATTAACTTTTGATTTTTAATTAATTTGCATATCAATTGTGCCATTTTCTTGAATTTTTGGATTTTTTTTAATTCCCTATAATTTAGAAATCAGTTGAGATATTATAGATTTTTTAGTTGGTTGGTTTAGATATTCAATGGATAAAATCAAAATAAAATCATATTTATTTTTACAATATCAAATAATAATTTACAATTTATCTGTTCGGATTTTTAGGGTTTTAGCTTCCTCTACACACCATCACATCTTATATAATCATTGTTCTTCTTTTCTTTCTCTCACTTTTTTTGATCTTTATATGATATGACTCATAAGTTTGTTGTGTTTGTTTTATAATCGCAGGATAAAGGCTTATTATGATACAAATGATACCTTTGCTAGCTCAATTAGGTACGTTCCTACCCCCTAATTTGCTCAATTGGGTACTTACTTATATGAAATTCATCTCCAACTTTTTTTATATGAAATTCAATTTGCTCAACCATCACTCAATTTCCACCACCCTTATATTCGAGGTAGGTTCATTCATTCTTCCTCTTAATTATTATATAGCTTAAACTAATAATTCATATTTTTTCCTCTCATTCAAGAAATTTTCATTCATTTTTTCGGTTGAAGGAGTTCTATCACCAGTAGTTGTGAAGGCAGAAGCAATTTTCTGGGCGATCAAATTGAATTGGAACATTAGGAAGAGTTTACGCATATCATCGTTGAGAGTGATTGTGCAGGTGTGACACATCTTAAACGAAAGAATAAGGTTAGATCAGACTTGGGTAATGTGATTAAGCGGATGGAGAAGCTGGCTCAAGAGCCCATGAGTTATACATTGATCGAGTCATGTGAAGAGGGTAAAAAATGGTGCATGTGGCTCATTGGTTGTTTGCACAAGACATATAGAGGAGTGTTTCTTTTACCCAAATGCTAGATCCTTTAAACTCCTGTTTTGTTAAGTTGACGTCGAACGATTTGATTTTGATAATAATAATAATAAAAAGAAAAAAGAATAGTAGCTTTTTTTTGGACTTCACTTGATCTCATCCAATTTGTTTTCTAATTTTGAGGTTTTCTTAAGACAATAAGAATTATAAGCTAGAACATTTTTCATTATGTTAATTTTTTAATTTTGAGATATTATAGATTTGGTTGTTAGTTGGTTTCGATATTTATGGAATTCCATCCTTAATAAGTATATTTATCAATTAATTTAAGTATCTTGTCTTATTTATCTTTAAACATTTATAAATTAAAAAGGAAATTCTTGACATTTATAAATTAAAAGTGAAATCATAATTTAACAATCACATGAAGGTATTATAGATTTGGTTGTTGGTTGGTTTAAATATTTAGGGAATCATATCTTCAATAATTATCTTTACCAATTAATTTAATTATCTTATCTTATTTATCTTTAAATATTTATAAATTAAAAGTGAAATTCTCAACATTTATAAATCAATCAATAGTATATAATACAAAGGAGAAGTTGCCACATGGCGTAAAAGACTTCTCCTTTAAATTAACTTTTTTTTAGGATTTGTTACTTATTAGATTAATTACATTAATAAAAAAAATTAGATTTAAAAATTAAAGTATTAATTGATTGTTATCCCACTTATCTGGTGGTTATGATTGTTATCCCACTTATCCGATTAGTTTTAAGATATGCTGATTAATTGATTGTTAAAGTATGATTTTTTTTAATTTATTAATTAATTACTCTAATTAATATATGTCGATAACAAATCTATGGGAGCCTAAGACGATAATTAATATATACCGATAGGCCGGATTTGCCGATCAGGTAGGTATGATAATGATTAGATGGTTATGATTTCGTATACGCCGATATGATTTTTTAATTAATTAATTTCAAATCAAATTAATGCCCTTATAAACGATAGAGTAATTAATAATTAATAAATAGAAATAATCATATATACCGATAGGATAAATACAACTAATCATATATACCGATAGGATTTGTCGATCAGGTGGTTATGATTTGATTTTCATATATGTCGATAGTAATTAATTGCAAATTGAAAGATATAAAGGTAAGACTCGGCTCCCATATATAGATTTCATTTTTACTGTTAACTTTATTATAATTAACAATGTTTAGATGTGAGAGGTATTTAGAGTTTAAAGTTTACTTGTAGAATTTTTTTTTCATTTTTTTTAATATTAAATATACTAATGTAAAAAAATAGACCGCACAGTAGTGCGGGTACTAAACTAGTTATAATACTAAAGGAGAAGTCATTTACGCCATGTGGCGACTTCTCCTTTAAAGTAGGTTATTTTTATTTATTTTTATTTATGGTTTGTTAATTAATTAATTGCAATTTAAATTACTTATATTAATTATATTAATAATAATAATAATCAATTATTTTTTTAAAAATGTGTATCCGGTTGTTATGATTGTTTTTTTTAAGATTTGTTAATTAATTAATTTCAATTTAAATTAATAATAATCAATTATCAATTAATTATTTTTAAATGTGTATCCGGTTGTTATGATTTTATAGGTTATTTTTATTATTATTTTATTTATGTTTTGTTAATTAATTAATTGCAATTTAATTAATTATATTAATAATAATCAATAATCAATTTTTTTTTTAAATGTATATCCGGTTGTTATGATTTTTTTAATGATTTGTTAATTAATTAATTTCAATTTCAATTAACAATAATTAACTAATTGTTTTTAAACGTCTATCCGGTTGTTACGATTTTATATGTCAATTAGTTTAATTGATGAAAGATATGCCGATGTTTTAAAATGATATGCCGATTAGTTTAAAATGTGTATCTGGTAGTTATGATTTTTTTGTTAAGCTAAACGATCTTATCCGGCGGTGATCCCATGGTTTCGCCTCTATATATTAGTTAGTGATTCATGGTATGTCGTATGAAAAGTTTTTTCAACCGAGCTAGATTAAGATTGCCCACAATGTCAAATAATAAAGGTAAGGTGCCCATAGAGAATAATAATAGGAAGATTCGAAAAAAAGGTACGTTAAATATTATTTTATTTATCTTCGTTTTGTGATTCATTAATAACGTTTTTGATTTAGTTTATTTGTTTGTGCAAATTAGCATCGGATTCGTTATGGAGTTCATTTTGGATTTTAGTTTCGTTTTGATTGAATTCCTTAATCACGTTTTTTATTTAGTTTATTTGTTTGCTATTCGCCTTTGGTCCGATGCACTAATCATATGTGCCCAATTCGGGTGCATTGACATCGCAAGCTCAACTCCAAGCAATACTGGCAGGTGAAGGTCACGATTATGAATTTCAACTATAGGATGAACTATTCGCAGTGGAACGTACTTGATCGTGCAACATCCCAACTTTGATAACCTGACCCAGATTTTCAGCTTCAACTATAAGCCATTAATGCCCTATGGAACTATAAGTAAGTTCTTATTATATCAACACTTTGTATCTGTTGAAGCCTGTTTGTCTAAGCAATACAAATTTATTTGTTTGTTGACAGACGACACAACAAAGCTATAGAGCATGCAGTTCTACAATGATCTTCTCATGCAAGTCGGGCCATATGGCAATGTGTAGTCTGAGCTTCTCTTCGAAAAGGATTCATCTACTTTCAAATTTATTTATTTGTTATTAATTGATAAGAATTTGTTTTTTTAATTACTATAGGATTTATTAATTTTTTTTGGTGAAATATAGGATTTGTTAATTAGATTAGATTACTATATAATTTGTTTGTTATTAATTGATAAGATTTTGTTAGTTATTACTCCCTCCGTTCAGCAATAGATGTCATTTTAGCTCTTAAATCTTGTTCATAAATATTTGTCATTTAAGCTATTTTGCCATCAATCTTCCAAAATTGCCCTACATAATTAGTGAAAGGAAAAAAAAAACAATTAGGCTCATGATTAGATAGCATTAATTGAAAATTACTTTCCCAATCAAAAGTCTGACAAATGGGCTCAGTATTAGGATTATGCATCCATTTTTTTTACCTTTCATCTACTCCTTAATACGTATACGGTATACGTTGCTTCTGAAAAATAAATTTTGGTACTCCGTATGTTCTTAATTTTTTTTATCGTTTGTTTTTTTTAATGTTTGTAAAAATTTGAATTTTTTTTTTGGTGTTAAAAACCCATTTGCCCACTTAACACAAATTCGATCAACATTATATCTTCATTCATTCATTCATCATCAAAATATGTTACTGATATAGGGCAAGCAAATCAGCTGCTGAACAATTTGATGACTCCAACAGTTCAACCTAAGATATTCATGATATTTTCCACCAAGCCATAGTCACAAGGGACTTGTGCAGGGAGTACACCATCCCTTTCTAATCTAGCCTTGTTTACATGAGGAATTTTATACCCAATGGCTCCCCCAGCTAACATTGTCTCCTTCATACAAAGTTGCAAAGACACAAAAACACGGTTGATCTTGTCGGTTGGATACTCTTCGAACGACCTCTGAACAGCATCGATGAGTTGATCCACTGTTCTCGTGCACTCTTTATCTTGCAAGGATTGAATCGCATTAAAAAAGCCAAGATCCAAAACGTTCATGTCTGGCGAGTTTGCTGGTTGACACATTAATCTAATGTCGAACCCATTTTGTGAAGCGGCCATTTGAAATTCTTCATCCGTCGGTAGAACATGGGTTCTTGCGTTGTCTTGTTGAATGAAAATTGTCTTTCCGGCGTCCTCTCTTGGCCACTTGGCTTGAATCGCTGGAATGACCTTCTCTAACAAAAAAGACCGAATAGTTTCTTTCTTGACGGATGTGATCGGTTTTGTTTCCAAAGTTCCGGCTGCTCTATTTCGACTTCTTCTTATTGCTGGTTGGGTAGTCACGAGTGGAAACACCCCTATTTTTCCAGAAAAGACTTCATTGCCTTCATCATCAAATCTTGGTCTTGCAATAGCAACTAGGAACATCACCTTTCCAATGAAATTTTTGCTTTGGCACGATCGCAAAGGGTCTGCCTCATCAGGGAGCATGTAATATGACTTTGATTTCTTTGTCATGTAGAAACACTTCTCATCGATATGCACCATGTTGTACATACCAACAAATTTTGGCTCATTCGGTATACTTCTATCCAACATCGATATACAAAATCGAAGTCTTGCTAGCTTGTGCTCCTCCGTTAAATGTGGCTTGATTGCGTTTGAGTGGCGGCGAATGAGACCTTCCTTCATGCGTGTGTGCAATGTCACATGGTTCATCTCCAAAGCTTGAGCAAGTGATCTTAACGTTGTTCTTCGATTCAAAGGCACATCCTTAACGCGACCTAGGTCAACTTCAATTCGCTTTTGACCACAATTCTTTACTTTTCTAAGAGACACATCAACTGCTATGCCATTTGGGGAGTCTTTCCCCAATTTCCAGATTCGTTGAACAGTTCGTAATGGTACCGAAAACAAAGTAGATACCTCCTTCGTCGTATTCCGCTTCAGTTTTCCTTTCGCACTCCGCTCTAGTAAAGCACCATATATTAGTTGTCTTTCTACATTTGATGTTGTTTTGTTGATTCTTGGCTGCCCTTCATCTCTTGATGTGTTGACATTTTCTGTTTTTCAAAAATAGGAACATACGGAGTACAGTAGTTGATCAATTTAGTTGATTCAAAATAAACACATGAATTAGATGATTGTTAACAACATTACACTGAGAAGAGATTATTATTATACGGAGTAAATACAAAGAAAAGAAATGCACTCCAGTAGACAAAAACATGAATTGAAGAGATCATTAAATGTATTCCATTACTCAGTACATTGATAAGGAAAGGAAAGGAGAATTTCAATTCATTTCCAAATGTTTTTAAGAAAAATTAAAGGTTGTAGCCACTTACCAGAAGGTTCAAGAGTAGATTGATATTCATCATCAACGTCATCAAGGTGCTCTGAATCGGAGTCCATGGAAATATACGGAGTATTTATTGATTTATTGATGTTGTGTGTCATGAAGCTCATATGTACAGGGTATATATTGACATGCAGAATGGAAAGCTTACTGTAATTTTGAAGTATTGGAGCCAAAACAAAAATTTTTAACTTTTGTTATGAAAATTTTAAGCCATGAACATCTGTCTAAAATTTTTATTTTGGAGCCAAAATGACTCTGGAGCCAAAAATAAAAAATTTTAACTTTTGTTATGAAAATTTTAAGCCATGAACAACTGTCTAAATTTTTTTTATTTTGGAGCCAAAATGACTCTGGAGCCAAAATTGGAGCGTAAAATAAATTAGAGATGCATTTATTGCAGTGACTTCTCACCTTTCAGCTAATCATTACATTTATGAATAGGACAATTTTCAATTTCTTTTTTTTTTGGTAATCACAATTTCCAATTCCATGGGCTAACTGAACGGCAGTACTTGTTCAAGGGTATTGTAGTCAAAATGGTTAATTCCTTAAAAATCGTGTCAAAACCTAAAACGACATCTATTGCTGAACGGAGTAATGGAATACATTTATAGGATGAATTGAAAACATTTGGAAATGAATTGAACTAAAACCAATTCATAAAAAAAATTTATACATTTTTTTAATATTAAATTTATTAACTTTAAAAAAATAACCGCACAAAAGTGCGGGTACTAATAGTACTAACTAAAATCGACGTATATAAATTTATAGGATGCCATTTGGTTAATTTCGAGAAATTTTTCTCCCATAAAAAAAAGTGTAAATATTCGTCAACAGCAGGATTCGAACCTGCGCAGGCAAAGCCCAACAGATTTCGAGTCTGTCTCCTTAACCACTCGGACATATTGACGTTCTGACATTTCTCTCCCTTGTATTCAAATCACTACTACTAGTTGAAATAAAAAGAAACATATACAGGTTTTCAAAAAAAAAAGGAAACATATACAGGACAGGTTTGATCGTCGGCAAAGGTAAAACAGCATATAGTGATTCATAGTGAGCTTAATTGGATGATTAACAGTTGTAAATTTGCAGACAATCACGAGGTTAAGCACCCACGCGAGGCGAGTTTATTTGGCAAGTGACTTCGGATTCGAATTCTTAAAATTGAGCACCTTTAACACATGTTAGAGATTGCTCCCATACAAAGGTACTCAGGTAGTGGTTCGAGGGATTCAGATACACAGAACCTCAGCACAAGCTGGCATCGGAAGACAGCAGATTGAGTTGTACTCAACCCCACGACAGCGAAAAACGCACTATTCATGAGAATTTTGCAAGTGGTTCGGGTAGAAGGGGTGAGAAACAAACGGTAATATCCCGGATTCACCATATAACACAAATGGTGAATTCGAGATAGAGTTCCTCTTGCGACAGGAGAGGCGGTGTTCATGTGATAATACCAAAGGTGAGATTAAAAATTTGTTGATCTCAGCAACCCAGTCACAAGACTCAAAACCCAAATTTTGATCTTCAACAGTGAATGCACTTTTATTAGTGACATTTGCATACAAAGTTCACCAACTCCATGCCCCTTTTTTCTCATTCATCACTGGCAGGCAAGCTTTTTACATAATTATCAGTTGCAAGCAAATTACAAAGCTAAGCTAAGCATCACCCCTCTGACAAAAGGAGTTGGGTTTTACTTTTACACGAGCAGAGCCATTCCAGAGACTATGCATCAAACCAGTGCTTCTTTGAGCACCCACCGCATCCAATAACCAAAAGCTGACCGAAATTTGTCTAGCGGTGTTGGTTTTGATTTTGCTGTCTCTTTCTCGAGATAGCAGACTGGACTTGTGTTTTTGTTCGGTATCTCTTTCAGTATGCTAACAAAGGATGCATCGTTACAAGCACTCGGCAAGGAGGTTCCTTTATAAGCTTTGCAGACATAGCTGGCGAAGTCTTCATAGTTCTACGCCAAATAAAAAGATGATTATGGATAATTGCAGCTTTTAGTATTACACAAGGGAAAGGAGCTGGAAAAGAAACCACCTCGTAAAGTGGCTCTCCGTCCACAACCACCCATGGAACGTACTTATGTGGTGGTACAAGAGACTCAGTCTCAGCTGCATACTTCAGCTCAAGCTGTATCAGAATTAGAAGTTATGAATCAACCAGCAAGACAAAATGATATCCAAGAGAATGCAGATGATTATAAGATAAAATTCAGCAGGTTAAAAGAGGCAGACTTGATTTAATAGTTGATCAAACACGGTACTTTACCTCTGTACCATACCCATTGACATAGCAGCTTGAAATAGCGACTGCATCTAAACCCAACTTTGGGAAACACGTCTCCCACTCGGGGTATTTGTGATCGTAGACTAGAGTCTCAACGCAGTTGATGAATGAAAAATGCTCGGTCTGGAATAATATTCCACAAAATCAGTCTAACTTTTGCTTAAAGGATGCTGCTCATTTAAGTTTTCTACAAGTCCGCTAACATATTGTCAAATAATCAAGAAACTCGAATTAATTTAGAAAATGGGGAAATTAAATAAACAACTCAGTCCAGAATAACTACTAATCAACATAGAAGCAGATACACTAGAGTTTAAACTGAAAAAACTACTCACCAGTTCAGGCCAGACATCTATTGCACAGGCCTCAATTGTATTCAGTAAGCATTCCGATGGACCGTGCTGCAATGATAAAACATTGTCGAGTTAGAGCTCTGGTGCTAACAGGTGCAGACATGAGAAAGATGATTAGATTCATATTATATCAAAGCAAGACCCAAATGTCAAGCTATAGCATCCCACAAGTCCACAACCCAAGTGGCAAGTGACAGCCTACTAAATCCCTAGAAATCTATCCGGACGACTTACTGAGCTCAGAATCCTCAGATAGCATGTTTAGAAAAGAGAAACAACCAAGTCTCGGTTTGGTTCGGAAAAGGATCAGTAAATGGATCAGACCATCTGAATTTATCTCAAAAGGGGATAAATCAAGTTCCAGTTTTCTAGCTAGCAATTCACTCTTGCTTGGCCTGATCGTCAAAATCCAATCGGTGTAATACCATAACCGATCTAATTAGCTAGCAATTCAATCTCCACGACATCCAAGTTCCATCTTAATTCCCCTTGAAAAAAAAACCCTAAAATTGCAATCGCAAGAACATGCAATCGAAATTCCCGCAATCAACCACAGTAAGTAGAAGCAATTGTTAATTCATTGTTCCAATTTCTAAATGAGACACAGACTGACCCAATAATCTCCCAGGAGACGGAGAAACAAACCTGACAATCAAAAGTGGAGTTGCCCCTAATCTTGGCATTTCCCCAAGGAACGAGCTTGAGATCGATAATATCGATGAGGCCGTTATCGAAGATCTTGGCGAGATAGTTGATGATGAAATTGGCACTGTAAGGGCAGAGGCTCTCATAGTACAAGGCGAGCGAGACCTTGTCGGAAGAGGAAGCGGAAGGGAGAGCGCGTAGCCCTAGGGATGGCGATGCGAAGACGCTGAAGAAGGCGAAGAGGACAACGATGAAAGCTGTGGTGATGCGGGTGGAAGCCATGGATGGAGATTTAAGAGATGCGAAAATGGGGAGGGTGATGATCAACGGAGGAGACGAAATTTTGCCGCTTGGATGAAACGGCTGGTTTCTCAGTCTGGGCGTGTGCGTATTTCTACCGCACACGTCTACCTGGCGGGTACTAACCCGATTATCCTTCAGTGTTTTTACGGAGTATTTTATATTTACGGGTCACAATCGCATGGGACATGGGTATTAGGATCCTAATCCGGATCCTAAGATTTTAGGATCCTACGATCTTATGTTAGCCTTATCAAAGATCGGGTATAAATACTCGTTGTTATTAGGATCGGTTAGGATTGACTAGGATCGTAAGATCCTAACAATACTTTAAATATGATGTTATATGTTATTTTTGTTTGGAATTTGGATTTGTACGCCTATAATAAAGAACATGGACTCCTTAATTTGTATTTAACCCCATCTCCCAAGTGAAGAGTTTAATTTCCCCCATACTTTTTAGGGTTCGTTTGTATAAAATTTGAACAGGTAAACAAAAACGAGATGAATGTAGTTCATAAGAGCTACTAGTAAGATCTTAAAACGAATATTATCAACACAATTTCAACTAAATTACACACACGTCCTTGTTAAATTTTCGGAGCCTTGGATGCGCATGCGCTTGTCCTTAACCTCTCTCGAACACATACCTACGTTTCCCCCAACTCCCATGGTAGCAACAAATAGAAAAAAAATCACTCGTCTTAATTTTGATGATTAGGAAACAACAATTAGATTCAAATGAACCCAACAAAACCTATTTCAAATTAAAATAGAATGGATTAGGGTTATGATTAGGATTAGCTTTTTTACTAATCTATACTACACCCAAATGCAGAAGCACATCACTCCTACATGGTTTCACCAGAGAGCAGCATTCCAAATATCAAAAGCAGGAAGAGCGTTCCTTCCCTTGCCTCTCCACCTCATACCAATGTGGCACCATGTGACAACCTTTCTTTTACACGTTGGCCTCCATGCGTTCGCCCCTTTTGCCTCCCACGTTCTCCCACGATCTACTCTGCAACTATGTCAACGATCTCTACAACTTCCTTTCCATCGCATACCGTAGGAGGAGAAGGCGATTAAAGATCGACGATCTAAAAGAAACACCTATTAGCATCGGAGTTTGTCGCCAATCCGGAGAGACTCAAGCCCCAGGAGGATCGTTCGTTGACTCGAGCCTAGATGTTCGATTTTGACTCGAAATAAGGCTTGTGAGATCTTTCCCTTACTTCTTCCTCTGTCTTCTTTCCCTTTCTTTTGAATGTTTAGGGCTAATCAACTCCGCCTGATTTGGACTCGAATTCAGGGGTTTTCAACTTGGACTCGAATTAGGGCTAATCAACGTCGTCGATCTTTACTTAGTTCCGATTGGGATTGGAATCTCTACCCGCCGCCGCCAGTAGCAATGCTTGTTTCTGATTGGGACTGGAATCGGAAGCCATCGCTGCCGCCGGTAGCAAATCTTGGTGCTCAATAGGCATCTATCAAAGCGGGTTTTCAAATTCTCCCACTTCATTCATACCAACTTTCATTCTGAATTATGCTGGTAAGTTCTTTCATTCTATGTTTTCCCTTTTCTTCCTCTCCATCTCCCTTTTGGATCAGTTTTGCATTTGATTCTTCCTTCAGTTTTGAATTCTGCTGGTAATTTCCAATGTTCAAACTTGCTCCTAATCTCTTTGTTTCCAGATTATGCTATGGTCAGTGCTTCTAATTTCTCACTCTTCGTGTTTCTTTTGCTATTTTGTTTTTTCTTTTTTCTATTTGCTTTCTCACAAAACCATTTTCAATCTTGCTCCACGGACCATGACTTTCGGAGAGCAAATCTCACTTTCTGATTCATTTCGCCTCCTTGACAAGGTGTTTGTTTCTCGCATCAACTTCTTTGATTCAGCCGAAATGTAACCCTCCTAATTTCTCCTTTTTTGTAGAGAATTTTATCCTTTGTTCCAGAATTCTATATTTCCTAAAGCTGCTAAGTTTTTGTTGTTTTTAAAATCGGATTTGACACTAGATAATGTATATGGTTCCTCAGCGAGCACGACTCAGCGGAGGAGCGACGAATTCCTCGGCCATTGGATTAAAGATCAAAATCTTGCCAGAGACCAAATCATATTGGCCACCAAGGTCTCAGCTTCATTTCTTTGCAAACTCTTTGTCTTGTTAACCTTAGGTTTGAGCTATTCAAATCATAGTTTCATATGAGAGTTTGTAAAATGTGTAGTATGATAAGTATGAAAATGCATTCGCCGCTAACGAAGATGATCTAGCAAGAGCAGATGTTGCTGCAAGAGATCTAGAAGCAATTGGTAGGCCTGTTAACCTAACAACTGATCATGTACCCATTAAACTGTGTTCCATGGTATCTTGGGTTGTTAAGACCCTTTTCTTCTAGCCTTTTCATTGAGTTTTAGGATTTCTTTATGGTGTGAATTTTGGTGGATTTAATTGGCTTAAGTCCTTCTTGACCCCGTAAGGATATTGAATAGAAGGAACTGTTTCTTTGTCCATTGTAATTTTGAAAATGAACGTTTAAATGATCCTCAAACGTAAGTAAATAGATGTGAAACATATAAAATGCAGTTAATGCTGTTGTAGCCCAGACTATGGTTGCGAAAATTGGTGAATACAACCAAGTATATTTAAGAATTTCATCTTTGGACGAAAAGCAAGCAAGGGGTTGAATACCATAAAGCATTTGCATAATGAAGTATTCTTTCCTAACCTATTTTTATTATATTAACATCAAGTATTTGCATAATGAAATAATTCCTTTGGCTAGATGAATTCTAAAGAATGATTTGACATCAGTACCTTTGCTTGATTTTTTAATTTCCCTTTTCCTTTGTTGCCTTGATGGGTATAACTTCTGGTTGGAAGCCAAAGTCTAAAGTTTGATGGTATTTGTGCACTTTTTCTTCCAGAACTATTGTGTCATTGTTTCGTAGAGGGTTCTGACTGAAGTGCTGAAATTTATGAGCATAGGAGACATCTATTCTAGTTTGACTGCTGAACAAATAAAATGGGATATATGAAAGAAGTTTTCTCATTGTTGAAAACTTGTACGTCAGTGGAAACAACGATCGGCAAATCACTTGAACACCTTTCCTAGAATATCGAGAAGGTTTAGCAGATCAGAAGTGGATACTGATGATGACGATCATGATCTTCAATTCTCAATTGAATATATTATGAGCAAATTCAAGGCCTCTTGTAAAATATTCACATTCGCTGAACTAAAGATTGCAACAATGGGTTTCAGTGAAGGTTTCTTTTTTATCCTAACCAAATAGTTGAACTTCACTATTTTGAGAAATTTTTACTCTTTTGTTCATCCTCGCATATAACTTAATTGGACAGGGTGGTTTTGCTAATACAATTGTGATAATACTAAAGGGTTCTTCTATCTATGGTTGAATTTAGAAACTGATACAAATGATCTTACCTTCATCTTGTTCCATGTTGTTGGGTTGGGTTGACAAGATGACGTATCGACCAGGTCTCAACACTCTATTCATCGCTAGGAGGAGCTTTCTCGTTCCACAGAAGCAGATCAGTCTAATTAAGTAGTTTTAGTACACATTCAATATATATATATATATATATATATATATATATATATATATATAAGATGTGGATTGGAGAGAAGTGTGAACGACTGAGTATAAAGTCAAAGGGGAGACAGACCATGAGAGTGCGAGTGAAGGCCGCATCTACCACAGTGAATTGCACCAAAAAAATTGCTCGAAAAAAGAAGCCTTCTAGATGCAAAAGGGCTAACAATTTATAAATCTAAATATTATAACAAATAACTAAGAACTAGAACAACAGATAAATATTAGGGAAATTTGCTAAAATAACCCTTTTGGGTGAAACCCTTGCATGCCTAACCCCATCCGAAAAAAAATTGCACAATTCCGGATATCCGGTTTTTTGGTTCAACCGGTAGCCCGTTGCAAAGGAGAGAAAGGGAAGAGAGAAGGGGATCTGAGGCGGGCGAGAAAGGAGGGAGAAGGAAGGGAATCGCGCGGCGCAGGCGCAGGCGGAGGGCTCCGGGCTCCAGGCTCCAGGCTCAGTGGGAGACGCCGCGATGATGCCCCGTCTCCCCTCTCGGGGCTCATCTGCCTCCTCCGTCTCCCCTCTCCTGATTTGAGCAATGGAGGCGCTGATCGGCACTGTGCTCCTGGATCTCCATCGCTCGCCCTCGCATCCACTCATATTTGAAAGCCTCCGCGATGACGCCCCGTCTCTCTGCGCTTCCATCCCCTCTCTCTCTCTGCACTGCACGCTCGGACTTCGATGAGCTCGTCGTTGTTTATAGGTAAAAAAAAATTCTCGCTTTTGTTTTTTCTATGGATTCTTTTGCCTGCTACTTGTAACTTGCGGTTGTTGAGCTGTTCATGTGCACTTGCTGATTTCTCCCCCGTTTTATTTTTTTTGTCGATTTTGAGAATAGCTTCTGAATTTGGTATTCAGTTCTTCTATCTGCTCAATTTCCGAGTTGAAGATTGATTTTCACATGTTTTCTTTGTTTCCGAGTTGAAGATTGATTTTCACTGAACAATTTCACACTTGTATGATTGCTATAGAACTAAGCCAGTGAATGGAATGAAATTAGGGAATTCTCAGTGCTATCTATTCCTTTGATTAACCTAGTTCTGCTAAATTTCTTGTACATGAAAGTGTCTTTCTTAGCTGTGATTGGGGTTCACCCGGAGAAGTTTAGACTTTGACATGGTGTTGATAGCACTTCTAGTCTAGTTATATGAATTTTTCCTTAGTGGTTGACTGGTTGTTATTGTGGATTTTGTCTCATTGTGTGTGTAACAGAATGCTTTAGTCGTGTCCATGGCTCGATGTCACTGCTTATCATCATCACTAGTTCATGAACACAAAAACTACCAAGCTTCCTTATGTATCTTTTAATGATTTTTTTTCTCTCTTTTTCCCTTCTTTATCATTACATTGGAGGCAATTTTTAGGCTGTAGTTGTAATATGCATATATTGAGAAATAGATGATGAAAGTTTACACAGTATCTATTTTGCATTTCTTTCTCCCTTTGCATAAATCCTTTTGCTCTCCAAGATCTTCTCTTCCTAGCTTGTTCCTTGCTTTTGGGAATGTGTTTTGATTCCAACAGTTCATGTATATATGATCTTATTTTAAGGTTATTTTTCTCTTTGTTTGATATGCTTTAGTGCTTATGTGACTGCTTGAACACAAAAGCTGATCTGAATTCTGTGCAACTTCAACTGTTAAGGAATTTTGTTCACTTTTTCCCTCTGAGCAGCTTGGAAGATGATGATCAATGGATGACGTTTTTGCTAGGATTTTGAACTTGACTTCTTATGTAAGCAGTCAGTTAGTTCACTTAATTGGTGAGTTCATACATGGTAATCTCTATATATCTCCATTTGTTATTGTTAGGTGTAGAATTTGGTTGGTTGAGGTCTGAAGTAAATTTATATGTGAATTGGTTTTCCTTGTAGAGGAAATTCTGTATGGATTTGTTATTGGATGCCCTGGACCGATTGGGTTTAACCCTTATAGAGATCCATCATCACTTGTGATCCCCCCAAATTGGAAGACCTCTTCAGAGTGTTCTTTGTCACCATCGAAGCTCACTGCTGCTGATGTAAGTTGTATGACATTGTCATGTATCCAGCTGCAAAGCGAAACAATCCTGAATTTTGATTCTGTTATTTGATATGTGATCTCTAGAACATGCAAGATGATGAAACAATCCTGAATTTTGTGTTCGTGTTCATGGAGGTCCTCAGCTTTCTTTGTCTGTCCATGTTGCAGGGGTTATGTCGAGTGCTAGAACATGCTTAGACAATGATAAGAGTGTGATGGAAAGGCTGGAAAAAATCAGTGAGAAAGATGTGATAGAAAAGAAGAATGAGAAGAAGGGTCTGAGCACAAGTGAAGTGGGAGCTGTTCAGGAGAATGAAACGCAGAAAAACACAACTCAAAATCAGGAGCAAAAGCAACAGAAAGAGTCAGGGAGAAAATAGCAAGCTTCTGTAGTGACAAAAAAAAGAGCTCAAGCTGTCGTAATGTGTTTGATGATTGTGTTTCAATTGAGTATTTAGTTGTCTTTTTTTATTGCCTCCAAAAAAAGGATAAAGTGCATAAAGATGTAAATGGTAAGAATAAATTGATGAATTGTTATCTACCTTAATAAAAATGTTATCTGCCTTTCCGCTCATAAAATTTAGCCTAAAACAAGCCTTGAATTCCCTATTGCTGCTGCTGTCATATGAAAGAGATAAAAAGTGCTCGATTTCAATAAAAAAAAAATGCATAACTTCTTCAATAGAGCACCAATTCAAATGGTTCCAAATCCTACAACCATAGGGTGTCCAGTAGACAACCATAGGGTGTCCAGTAGACAACCATAGGATGTCCAGTAGACAACCATAGGGTGTCCAGTAGACAACCATAGGGTGTCCAGTAGACAACCATAGGGTGGAAGAGAGGAAAAACCTAAAACGTGTCCAGTAAACAATCGATTGGTGTCCAGTAGGAAACCATAGGGTGTCCAGTTAATTTTTTACAACTGGCATGGTCACCCTTTACAACACAGCGTCATGTAAATATTAACTGGTGTCATGTACAAACGCTGAGGCTGATTAAATTTGATTTGTATGAGATTGATCTAACATGACAATAGTAAAAATCAACTGCCCAATATATGATTCCGTACTGGACACCCTATGGTTGTATACCGGAACATTTTGGTTGTCTCCTGTGAACCCGTTATTTTTTGTTTTTATTTTAATGTATGCGCCGTCTCCTTTATTGTGTTCGTCATTAGTTAGGTTGAAGAAGAAGATTATAAATGTACTTGATATGGTAGACTTCAGTGTTAGTAGTGTTATTGTATCCAAAGGCATCTTAAGTCATCAAGCTTGCTAAACTTTCTTTGGCTTCATAGATTGAGAATGTCCACGTTCGATTTCTTGCTACTGCAAGCTTGACATTTATCTATTTGCCTTCTTTATCTTATAGCTTTATCTATTTGCCTTATATATAATCTTCATTTAAAAAAGATATTGATGGTGAAAAGCTTGCCTTAATAAAAATAACATGACAGATTATACTATTTAACATGACAAGTAATGCGAATAACATGACAGGTTATGCGAATCGATCATCTTCTCCTTAATGAAAGAAAATAGCATGACATGTAATGCTATTAACATGACAGTTTATACCCTTTAACATGACAGTTTATACCCTTTAACATGACAGGTAATGCGAATCGATCCTCCTCCTTAATGAAAGAAAATAACATGACATGTAATGCTATTAACATGACAGTTTATACCCTTTAACATGACAGGTTATAACCTTTAACATGACAGGTGATGCTATTAACATGACAGTTTTTAACATGACAGGTAATAGGTTTGACACGTCACTTATGTTACTTGACATGACGGTTGCTGACTTTGCAAAATCATTATTTCGGTTGCTGATTAGTTGTTTCATATGAAGATGGTTTCGTGGGACTGACTAGGTTAGTTGTTTAATCGGGTGCATATCAAAGACGATGTACAAGGCATGAACTGCTATTAACATGTCATTCAACCCGTAATTTTCCATTTCTACATGACAGCAACACGTTTCAACATGTCACCTATTTATTCAGACATGACATACAACAATTAAAACCAGCAAATAGCATAATATTTTTCTTTCATCAAATGCCTTGTATTTCTACTCCAATTCACAAGTACATATACATAAATCAAAACGAGGTCCATACTTGAAATCAAATATTTATAATTACATAGATAAACTACATGCTTCAAGTTCTTGAGATTTCGTTCAATTTGAAGTCCTAGTACCACCCAAGCTCCATTCATCCAATTCAGCTTGGGCAGAAGCCTTGCTTTTTGTTGCTCGTCTGAATGCTTTTGCAACATAAATTCAAAATAAGAGATTAGGGTCAATAAAATGATCAAAGAAAACACATAATAAGAGAAACAACATAGATATAAATTTATTATTATTTTCTAACATGAAACATACTTTGGTTCCCCGGGATTTTATAATCCAAATCTAAGTAATCAATGCTTGTGAGTTACTATGTCGATTCCATAAGTTATTTTTAAAAACAAGACGAATTAGATCTCTTATGTGATGATTGATCACTTCTAGTCCTACTGGTACAAATAAATTCATATTCATGATCTATTGCAAGTCAAGAATCCCTGCAAATTTAGCATGTTGTTCTGAAAGAAAAAATTAATAACCCCAATAAAACATATCCACATAGATTTACAAAAAACAACAACACCAACTAAAACCTGTGGCAAATCTGATAATAAAACGGATATGACTTCTGAGAAATTTATAAATCACAGTTTCTTATACCTTGCTCTTGGTGACAGAGTCATTAACATTGATAGCAGGGAACAACAATGAGCCATTAGCCTCCATTTGGTATAGCCTCTTGACTCCAGTGGTGGTCTCCTCTGAAACACCGACCAATATGTCCTTCATGTTGTGGTACTTCTTCGGGTCAGCCTTTAACCCATCCCTGATGATTGTTAGGACAATCTGGAATTCAGCATTGTCAGTTGAGCTTGGGTCTGGAAGCTTGCCGGACTTGGCGTACTCCTCCTCGGCCTTGACACCCTCGTGGATCAAAAGGTGACATCACCACCATCGTCCACAATCAGGTCAGGGCCGCCACCAGGACCCCAGTCCAATGCTCTCTCAGTGCACCACCAGTACTCCTGCAGGGTCTCTCCCTTCCAGGCAAAGACAGCGCAGCTGTCCCTAGCAATTGCGGCAGCAGCATGGTCCTGCAAAGGCATCGAATCATTACACACAACCAACTCAATTATAAATCATGAGAAAACACAGATAAACCATTAAATAAGGTGTATGAGATTATCAACATTACTCAGTAATGAAACTAGTAATCTGCAATCAAAGAATATTAACTTATAACTGCACAATTTATGACTTGAAAATGCCACTGCCAGTCATCTCCTTTAACTTGTGGCTTGAGCAAGGCTTCCTGCGAAAAGTGCAACACACTGTACAAATCAAACAAGGAAATAAACAAGTTGCTTTTTTTTTTGGTCCTAATTCACTTCCATTCTTATTATTATAAGAGGCACCAACCATTGTTTCAGCAAATGTATCCACCACCAACCAAAATCTATCAATTGGATTTGGAACTGGCTTGTTCCACACTTCCACTGAGACTTTATGTGACAATTGGACTCCAAAAAGTATTTATAATAAACAAGAACATGAGATTTTTCCATTCATAATTTCAAAAATCCAAACCATTGTTTTCTACCCCGGTTGTTAAAACAAAGTTATCGGCAGGATCCTAATCCTATAATAATCAGGATGATTGAACACCAAATGAAGAAACAAGTGTTTTTTTAGAAACAAATTAGATGTAAAGTCGCTTTCAAATTTCAATCACATAGCACAGTATTGGATAAAACCAAAGTTTACAAGTCGTCACTCTAAATTTGCTAACTATCTCAGCTATCAACAACCACCGAGGCAAGTAAAACTCGGATCTTCACACAATAGATCACAATTAACCAATGAATAAGGAATTAATGCACCATAACAGCAATGAATTTGCACAAACCATCAAAGAATTAGACCAAAAACCTAGATCAATCAAGATAGACCTCCCCGCCCGTACAACATCTGAAGAGGGACCATGAAACAGTTAGGGATGTAGAAAATCGAGATCTCACCTTTTCGACAAGCTCTCAGCCTCTTCATCGGTCACCTGACCACCAAACACGACATTGCTGTACTATGAGCATTGACTCCAATGAGCAAGGACTGGACAAACCCAATAGGCAATAGTACTGCAATCTTGTCTCAAAAACCAATCAATTTCATCAGCATATTTACATGTTTAGGGACAAGAATATAAAAGTGGGATACAATGGCTCAAAAGCACCTAAAGGGAAAAGAGTATCAGCATTGAGCAACATGTACAAAACCCACACACAAGGGCAACTTCTACATCAGCTGAAGAGATAAGATTCAAAACAATTCGAGAAGAACAGATGCTTTTCCCTTTTCAAGGACTACTAATACTTAAGGCAAAATGCATATGGGCATTGCCAGCTAATCTGTATTAGAAACCAAAATGCACATGGGTATTACAACTTCTCTACATCCTACAATTCTATCTCATAAATGTAAGCAAAACCATTTCAAGTCATTGACAGAGAGTTGAGAAAATCAAGTACAGTGAAATCAAACGTTAACCAGAATTACAGCTATGTCAAGTTGCTCTTAAACACTCCTTTTGTGAACAAATATACTAAGCCAGGAACAAAGCTATAGCCAGCTGATGAAGTATAAAAGGCAAGCAAAGTTGTATGATAACAGTTCAAAACGAAAATTCTAGAACTAATACTAATTTCAACTCCTGAAAAAGATCCCATTCGATGGCTGCCATTCCAAAATCCCTCAAAATCAGGGAAAAAAAAAGAGAGTAGGAATTTCTAGAGGAAATCAAATTCAAAGAAGGAAGGGAAAAGAGGACCTGAACATTACGAACGGGACGGGGAATGGAGCCGACGCAGCCTGAGCCTGAGGAAAGGAAGGACGAGGAGCGTCGATCCCTTTTAGTCTCCTGCGCCCCGCCTCGAGGGTGATGCCTCCGACTCCGCCTCCGCCCTCCGCCTCCGTCTCTTTCTCAATCCAACCAACCTCCTTTGCGCTCGAGCCCTTCCGCTGAGCCGGAGACCTGTCGCGCCCGCCTCCGATCCCATTCCTTCTCCCTTCCCCTTCTCTCGCGCGCTGGCTCTCTCTTTCTCTCTTCTGGAGACCGGTTACTCCAGGTAAAGTTTACCGCCTGAGGTTCAATTTTTGGAAGGGAGAGGGTTAACCCTTGCAAATTGAAACGGATAGGGGGTTAGGCGTTGTAACGGCCCAGAATTATGATTTCCGGGTTACGTTTCAAGGGATAAAATCCCTTGTTCGGATCTTGCAATCCAGGTACGGGTCGAGGTTTCAAACTCATTTTAAGGTTAGTAGAAAGAGGGATTTCAAACCCTAAAAACCTCGAAGGGCCGTTGGGTACCCTTAACTTGTCCTAAGACTATGTCGCGAAATCCATTTCAAACGAAAGTAAAGAGGAAGTAAAGTAAAGATACAAGTGCCACGACAGAGCCGGTCAAAACCAAATTATGAGTGTGTAATTACCATTTTACTAAGTTAGGATATTAGCCAGATTCTTCAATTCGCCAAAAGGGAACCCCGTCATATAGACATCGAGCACTCAAAATCTGCAGCAAATGCCTTTAAAAAAAAGAACGGGGAAAGGAGTCAGATCGAGCCACTCATGCGGGACCGGCAGTCCTCGCTGAGGCCACATAGTATGTGCTATACCTAATAAAGATGCTCTAATGCAGTACGAAAGTCAAACACACTAGCATGCCCCTAAGTATAATAATGTGCAGAAATACTGTAAAGGGCCCAAGACAATGCCAAATGGCATATCCCTCTCCTACCTCCACCCCCTTCCGATAGGGCGGAGACTGGCCAGCTCGTGAATGCATTCCATCATAATCGGGCGGCACGCATGCCTAACCCGCTCCACAATAAAGCCCGCAGGCATCTCATAATATAAGGAAGTTCATGACTCGATTGACTCAGGGTACCCGATGAGGCTGGGCTACCCTATGACCCTAGAAAAGACTCTAGGACTATCACAGATAACGACCGTTCTGTTTCAAACGCATAAAGTAAGCAGATGCTCATTCAATTAGTGCATACTAACATGATACTACATGGCATGCTTTTATGCATGTGCAACACCTAACATAAAATGCAACAACAGGCATGAATGTCCAACCTGAGTAAGCCCCCTAGGGAACTTACCTGAAGATGCAGAACAGCAGAATAATACAAGCAAGGGCCCAAATGCAAGTCCAAAGCAATCCAAAAGCAATACACACCTATCATCAAACCATTTCCATAAGCTATCGATCCATCATTCATACACACGAACCCAAGTCCTCAACATATTCAAAACCAACCGATGGTAAAACCGTTTTCCAAACCTTTCCGATATGATCAATATCAACCAAAATCATTCTTCAAATTAACCCATTGATAAAATCGTACCAACCATATTTCCAAACTTTCTTCTCAAATTCAACATCATCAACTAGGACAAAGAATCTCGACATTAAACATTTAGACCTTAAAACCAATACCTCAAAATCATATGATAGAATTAATTCCGGCATTTTGGTTCTCAAACGATAAATCACTAAAGAGATATTTCTGAGAACCTGAAAATCTCCTTTTTAGATAATTTACCAAATGATATTTAATATAATAAATTCACCAAAACCAATCCTTATTTATAAGCAACATTATTCAACACATTTTAAAATAATATCACTTCCAAAATAATTCTATAAGATATAAATTTGCAAAAAGAATATATTTCCCAGCATTTATATTTAACACAATTTCAGCATATAATAATAATAATAATAATAATAATAATAATAATAATAATAATAATAATAATAATAATAATAATAATAGTCTAATTCAAATAACAAATAGGACCGGATCCAACAACATAGAACAACAAGCTCTTATAAATAAAACAACCCAGCCCAACTTGGCCCACACCCAAAATGAAATTTCAGAACCCGGCCCAATTTTCTTTTAAAACACAAAACCCGGCCCACGAAAATTAGGCCCAACCCACACACCTCTTCCCATTTTCGGATCCAAGAGACCAACCCATCTCTATTTTAAATTGAACCGGTTTTCCTTATAAAATAAAATGAACCGAACCCTTATTTTAAAACAGAAAACCGGACCCAATCAAAACCACTGTTCATCATCCTCTCCCACTGCTCGAATTCGGAGGAAAGAAAAGGAGGAGAAGGAAGCTGGCCGGAAACGCCCCTTCTCCGACCACCCAACCCGACAATAAGGGCACGGATTTAAACAAGAAAGGAGGGGAAAGAGGGGTTCTCACCAAGAGTTCTTCAAGCCCGGAAATCGATCGATTCCGCCTCGCCGGGATGGAGTACCGCCGGAGATGACCTAAGGAGTGTAGAAGGGGATTAAAGTTCCTTTGTTTAAGCTAATTGGATGCGAAAGGGAGTGAAAGGAGGGAAAACCCGACCGTCTCCCTCATGTGCTCGGTTCAATCGGAAAAGGAGGAAGGAGAGGAGTCTCACCGGCGACCTGGGCGCGTCGGCGTCGAGGAAGACGATGGGGATGCTGCTGCTACTGCTCGACTCGGAGGAAGAAGCTGTCGAGGGGCTCGACTAGTCCCAACCTCCTTCTGACAGTGAAAATAGGGGAGGAGGAATGGAACAGGCGCGTCGGTGGCTCCGGACAGCGCCTGGGTGCTCGGGAGGCGCTGCGCTGCTGGGAACACAGGGAGGAAGGAGAACGTGCAGGCGGACTCTGGGCTGCAAAGAGGGTGAATGTCGTGTGCAGATTTCGAAGGGGAAAGAGAACCCAAGGTTGTGTTTGACAATGGGGAGAAGAGGAAGGAGATGGGGTTTGTGGTTGAATGTGTGTGGGTATGGGACACTCTCTTTAAATCAGAAAAGGGGAAGAGAAGGGATGTGGCAGTGGAAGGACCGGGCCAAGCCAGGCCAGTTTGGCTCTTGCTATATTTGGGGAAGCAAAGGGTGAAGGAAGGAGGTGGTAGGGGGTTGACTAACCAAAAATGGTGGGAGGAAAGTGTGAGGAAGGTGATGGTGTTTTGTTTCAATGCTACCGCCGAGTGCAAGGAGAAATCAGATTTTTTGCAGCAATGTGGGTGAAGAAAGGGGAAGAAGACAAGATCCAGTGGTCCCAATTGAATTTCAAAATATTTGATAAATAAATCCCGAAACCCGCTCTCTCGACCTTATCCCGACTCGATTAAAATAACGCTTCAAAATTACAAGGATATCGACATCCCAAAGTTTATTTCAAATCCCGAGGCAAAACGATAGAATTATCCTTCAAAGATAAAATTTTGGGCCGGAATTGGCTTAAAGAGTTTCAATTTCGATTTAGTAAATTAAAGACGAGTTTTCCATAAAATATCTGAATTATTTTTTTACTTTTTTATTTATTTTTTTATTTTTTTTTTCCGACTTAAATCCATTTTATATTATTTGTTGAATGGTTTCATAAAAAACGTTAAATCATTTATAGTTGAGTATTTCATAAAGAAAAAATTCCAGATTAGGGTCTCAATTTCAGCCTCTTTGCACACGATCCTCTAGTACGTCTTCCTCCGTTCAACCGTTCTCTACCCACATTATGTACACACATTCTTGCTCGGGATGAAAACCGTACAAGTGCATTTGCTCGGTTTCCAATTTATTTGTCTATATATTGGATCGAGGTGTGCAATTTCGGGGGTACTTCACTTGAAATTTGTTTGGTTTCCTTTGTATTCTTCTCTGCACGGTAATATATCTGCAACTTTGTAATTCATTTTCAATTGCAACATAAGTTGTTCGATTTCACCTAATATCTTGTAGGAAGACTTCCATCAACGTCTAACAATTCAAGGTCAAATCATTTACAGTCTTCAAACAAGGTTCGATTTATGAACTTGTCTCAATATGCAAGTTCTTCATTTTCACCAACACCTTATAGTTCAATTCGAATTATAACTTCAAATTGTTCAAATCGATTTACAACTTCAAATAATTTTACAGATTCATATTGTTGTATTGTGTAGGATGGCGTTTCAACAGGTTAGCGAATCGGGCTTTCATTTTGAGGTTGGTCCATTTTTTGTTCAAGTGTTAAGAATTGAGTCATCTGTATATGGATGGAGTGACATCTTTATTTCACTCCATGCGCGCTTTGGTGGCTGAGAGTTTATCTACCACGGACACTGCTTTCATTTGGAACGGTGTTCCTATGGATTGGGATAGTTTCACTGATTTTTGCTAAGTCGGGTGCATATCCCACATATTATTCATGGTCATGTCGCTATTCGACTATTAATGGATTATACACGACACTGTTTTCCTAACGAAGCCGAGTTGGTTGAGTATGGTCTAGCTCCGAACATCCGAGTGGATGTTTACACTATTCCCGAGTATTGGTTTGATGATGCTGATGATGTCGACATTGATGGCCAGCTACCACAACAGCCTGCGAGTGTTGAGGCGATTAATGCGTTGCAAGAGGTCATTCATCTTGAGTTGGATGGACAACCATGTGCCATCTGCCTTGAACCGATGGCGGTCCCGATGCCCGTTCTCGGAAGGCCATGCACACACTTCTTCCATCCGGAGTTGGCTTGCTAATTATGACCACACTTGTCCGATTTGTCGCATAGGAATTTGAAGTTATTTAGGTTGATGTCTAAATGTGGTCATCTTTTGCATTGTTATTGTTATTGTTGTTGAACTTTGTAGGTTTTTAATTGTTGTGTTTATAGGGTTTTTACTTGGGTTTGTAATTCAATTATTGTTTTTCAATTTTGGTTCTATCTCATTTTTTGCTATTTTCTCTTTATTTTATAATATCGTCTCTTTGCAAAAAAAAAAAAATATGTCTTCTAAACTTTTGAAATCTGATTAACAAAAATATGGTTTATAGAAATAGGTACTTTATAACATATCTTCACATCCTGATTAAATGATAAGATAACCTATGGGTGGGCACAAATCCCGCAAATCTCGGTCCCGTCCCGGTCCTGTTCCGATCCCGATGGGATTTTGGAAAAAAATAGTGAATCCCATCCCGGTCCCGTCTGACAAAAATCATGCGGGATGAGACGCGGGATGACCCGTCCCAATCCCGCAAATCCCATCCCGTCTCGCATATATATTATATATAAAAAAGAATGTAAGACTGTGTGTATATATATATAATATTATGTTTTGTAGTATGTATTATACAGTATATTATATATAGTATAGAGTAGTATATAATTAGATTACATACAGTGTGAATACACACTGTAAACAGACGCGGCCCAAGGGGTTGGCCAGAGGGGCGACCGCCCAGGGCCAAAGGATTTTAGGGGCCCATAATACATAGTCTATCTATAATAGTATTATCTATACAAGTTTAAATTAGTTTGTCCAAATAGCTCAGTTGGTTTGTGTGGGATATAGAAAGGGCATTTTACTACGATGACCTAGGTTCCAATCTTGAAGCTTTCCTCCTTCTACCAATATTTTTCAACACTCTCCTTTATTTAGGGCCCTCTTTCATTATTTTCTTTTGGCAGTGTTTGGTGTTTTAAAAAAACTTAATTAATCACCCCTTTAAACATTTTAAGTACTTCAAATTATTTATATAAAAAAAATTCAAGTGCCTAAATTTTTATTTAGAATTCCTAAGAGGTTCTTTTAAAATAATCTCTGTGATAGTACTAAATATATTCCCTGTAATTGTGAGCGCCTCTAAATCTTTTACTTTTTTCATATCCTTTTCATATTCTATATGTTGAAAATGTGATGAAACTAGTTATAATTTTATTGTGTGATAAAATTTATTAGGATATATGAAAGCTCATATTTGCAGTAAATATTTTATTAATATACTCGACTTTTCAAAATTGTACTATAATTTGCAAAAGGCCCTTAAATTTTAGTTTCTCCAAGGGCCTACATATTGATAGGACTGGCCCTGACTGTAATGCAAGAGAGAGGGAAGACTTTAGCCCCAGGCCCCAACGACGAGCTATACTACTTTCAAAATATAATGTAATACACACATATAGGCATTGTGTACAATATATGCGTAGGTATATATATAAAGGGTAACAGTAAAATATATAAAAAAAATATAGATTTATAGGTGTTATGTCATTGAAAATCGTAAAATATACGAAAAATATTTTATTTTTTATAATCATTTTTATTTGAGGGACAAGGCCCGTCCCATCCCGGTTCCATCCCGTCCTGCGAGGGATAAGGCCCGTGTGGGATTAAAAAAAAAAGAGTAAATCCCGTCCCGGTCCTGTCCCGCAAAAATTATACGGGACGGGACGCCGGACGACCTCCGTCCCGTTCCGTCCCATCTCGCGCCCACCCCTAAGATAACCTAATGGCATCGATCCTCATTCGGATAGCTTAATGACAAATAAAAAAAACAACTTAAAATGAGTTAAAGCCCTGTTACATTCAGCCGTATACGAAGTTGTTATGTAACTATGATGGATTTTAACTCAAGTGGCAAAGATATGTCATAAATTTAACTCATTTGTAAGATTCGGTTTCATACATGTGGCGAAGTCTTTTTTCTGCTTGATGATGACGTATGGACTTCTTCCTGATTTATATAGCTATAACATTCTAATCCATGAATTATGTGTTGCTGGATCCATACAAGAAGCTTTAGATTTTGCAAAAGACATGAAAAATCATGGAATAGAATCGGTAGCAGCTGATGTCCTGTCTGCAGCGTGTTTGATCATCCTGTCTGCAGCAGATAAATAGTTCAAGTCTACATCCCCAACAGACACCACGGAATTTGTATCAACTGATGGCAAATTGGTAGCAGCATTCGAATCTACTACACCAACATCAGCATTTTTTTGAATCCACATTCGAATTGATTCCTTCCTCCCTTGCTCAGATTTTTTTGGAACCATGTCTATGTATTACCATTACTTTTCACTCTCTCTTTGCCTTTAGCCACTGCACAACTTACCTTAAATGTCCACACTAAAACGGCTAGCAAGAGCATCGAAATTCCAGAAGAAAAAATCATTGAGATGCAAAAGCACACAGAAAACTAAAAACGACTTGTGTCAAATATAGGGGGAGGGAGGTAAATTACATGTTCCATAATTTTCTATCCACATCTTAGTTACTAATTGTCTTATAAATTTACGTAATTTAAAAAATAACAGATAGAAATTGTTCCATTTATCGTTCATAAGATAAATCATAACAAAATTATGTAAATTGGATATGATAGATTTTTTCTTATCAATTTACGTGATTTATAAAAAAAACATATATATGAGATAGATTTTTACCAATTTTTGTAGTTTTTAATATTAAACTTAATCTCATCCCACTCATCACGTAACATTCCCACAAACCAACAATTGACATCAATACTACTCCACTAATTCACTCAAATTATTAACCATTAAACTCAATCCTGTCACATTAATCCCCACTAATACACATTGAGATGGTTCCATGATGCATCAATTCAAGTGCAATTCGTGCAATATAAATTCTCAAAGTCCATTCTTGTTTTTCCACCTTCGGCAATCACATGTGGTTCATAAGTATTGTGGATGGGGGTTTTAATATTTTAATTACCCCTATCTATTCTACAAGTTTTTGTTAAATGCGTTTCCTTCCTATTATCTATTGCACTCATGTGTCAAATTGCGATTTTGTAGATTCAAGCAATGGCGTTTTCACAAATGCACGAATGGGGATATCATTATAGCATCGGTCCATTCTCCGTTCGCATCACATGATCACAATCTTCTTCCTATGAAGATAGTACACTTGCCGTCTCCTTTAATATCTTAAGCAATGGCCACTTTGATGAGAATGCATCTATTTTTTGTTGGAATGGCGTTCCAATGAATTGGCTTCAATGTCGCGATGTCTTAACACAAGGTTTTATTCCATTTACCGTTCAAATTCACGTTGCTATACCGCTCTTAATGACACATGTGTGTCATTGGTTCGATGATAGTGATGCGCTCGTTGAGTACGGGATGGCTCCAAACATCCGCGTCGAAGTCATTGTCCTTTCTCTTGATTATGTGATTGAAGCTCATCAAAATGTTGACCTCTATGTGCATCCGCAACCCACGATTCCAACAGTGGTTGACTCCCTAGAAGAAGTCCATGGAAATATCCCAAGTGTACAATCTTCTGCCATTTATCTTGACCCATTAGTGGGTCTCATTCGAATGACTAGCGAACACATATTTCATCGGGATGTTATTAGAACATAGTTAATGTATAATCATGTATGGCCCAGGTTTTGCACGAAGAAGTAGGCAGGGCATTAATCCCCACTAATGCACGTTGGGATGGTTCCATGATTAGGGTGGGTCATATGGGTTGACCCGACCCGAGCATTTCGGGTGGGGGTCAACCCGAAGGCCCGGGATTTTTAAAAATGCGACCCGCACCCGACCCGAACCCAAGATTTGTAATTCTGGGTTTTCGAGTCGGGTCACAGGTTCACCCGAAAACCCGAGTTTTTAAATTTTGTTAGTTGTTACAATAATTAAATTAAATAAAAAGGATTTTTTTTTACTTTTTATCTGCATATTAGTTATTACAAGAGTGTAAATTAAAGTCTTAAATAATAAAAATGGTAAGCAATAGCAATATAGTAGTAAATTAAAGTGACTCAAGAATGCAGTAGCAATATAGTAGCAAATTACCAAACTGCTTCACTTCTTCAGTAATGCCATAGCAATATAGTAGAAATATAGTAGCAAATTAAAGTGATTCAAAAATGCAGTGACTCAAAAAATGGTATGCCCAACAGAACTCATGATCATGCCGGCCTCAGTAATGCTAATTTGCCAATTGCCAAACTGCTTTAATTTTGTATTAAAATTCTTATTTCTTATGTTTTTATTGTTTTGTTATTACTTTAAATTTTAAAATTTGGTTTTAAATAAATGTTAAGGTAATATAAATATATTCTTATTAATTTTAATTAAATATATTAATTTTTAAATTTTTTTAAATTCGGGTCAACAGGTCAACCCCGAGACCCGCCGGGTCTGACCCCGACCCCCCGTTGGCCCGGGATTTTCTAAAATTCGACCCGAGACCCGACCCCTGGGGTCTCGGGTCAACCCCGACACCGTGTTTTCCGGGTTCAGGCCGGGTGGGGTTTCCGGGTCGGGTCCATTTTGAGGCCACCCTATCCATGATGCATCGGCAATTCAAGTGCAATTCGTGCAATATAAATTCTCAAAGTTTATTCATGTTTTTCCACCATCGGCAGTCACAAGTGGTTCTTTAGTATTGTGTAGGGGGGTTTTAATATTTCAATTACCTCTATCTATATTCTACAAGTATTTGTTCAATGTGTTTCCTTCCTATTATCTATTGCACTCATGTGTCAAATTGTGCTTGTGTATATTCAAGCAATGACATTTTGACAAATGCACGAATGGGGATATCATTATAGCATCGGTCCATTCTCCGTTCGCATCACATGATCACAGTCTTCTTCATATGGAGATAGTATACTTATCGTCTCCTTTAATATTTTAAGCAATGGTCACTTTGATGAGAATGCATCTACTTTTCATTGGAATGACGTTCCAATGAATTGGCTTCAATGTCGCGATGTCCTAACACAACGTTTTATTCCATTAATCGTTCAAACTCACGTTGCCATACCGCTCTTAGTGACGTATATGTGTCATTAGTTCGATGACGGTATTGAGCTCGTAGAGTACGGGAGAGCTCCAAACATCCACGTCGAAGTCGTTGTCCTTTCTCCTGATATTCTGATTGAAATTCATCCAATTATTGACATCTATGTGCATCTGCAACCCACGATTCCAACAGTGGTTGACTCCCTAGAAAAGGTCCATGGAAATATCTCAAGTGTACAATCTTCTGCCATTTGTCTTGACCCGTTGGTGGGTCTCATTCGCCTCATTCGAATGCCTTGAGAACACATAATTCATCGGGGTTTTATTAGAACATGGTTAACATATAGTCATGTATGCCTCGTTGTGGCACGAGTAAGTAGACAGGACGTTAATCCCCACTAATGCACATTGGGATGGTTCCATGATGCATCGGCAATTCAAGTGCAATTCGTGCAATATAAATTCTCAAAGTTCATTCCTGTTTTTCCACCATCAGCAATCACAAGTGGTTCTTATGTATTGTGTATGGGGATTTTAATATTTCAATTACCTCTATCTACATTCTACAAGTTTTTTTCAATGTGTTTCTTTTCTATTATCTATTGCACTCATGTGTCAAATTGTGATTGTGTATATTCAAGCAATGACGTTTTCACAAATGCACGAATGGGGATATCATTATAGCATCGGTTCATTCTCCGTTCGCGTCACGGGATCACAGTCTTCTTCCTATGAAGATAGTACACTTGTCGTCTCCTTCAATATCTTAAGCAATGGCCACTTTGATGAGAATGCATCTACTTTTTGTTGGAATGACGTTCCAATGAATTGCCTTCAATGCCATAATGTCTTAACACAAGGTTTTATTCCATTAATCGTTCAAACTCACATTGCCATACCGCTTTTAATGACGTATAGGTGTCATTCGTTCGATGACGGTGATGAGTTCGTAGAGTACGGAAAGGCTCCAAACATCCACGTCGAAGTCATTGTCCATTCTCCTGATTTTGTGATTGAAGCTCATCCAAATGTTGACATCTATGTGCATGCGCAACCCACGTTTCCAACAGTAGTTGACTCCCTAGAAGAGGTCCATGGAAATATCTCAAGTGTACAATCTTCTGCCATTTGTCTTGAACCGTTGGTGGGTCTCATTCGTCTCATTCGAATGCCTTGCGAACACATATTTTATCGGGATGTTATTAGAACATGGTTAACGTATAATCATGTATGCCCCGTTGTTGCACGAGGAAGTAGACAGGACATTAATCCCCACTAATGCACGTTGGGATGGTTCCATGATGCATCGACAATTCAAGTGCTATTCGTGCAATATATATTCTCAATGTTCATTTCTGTTTTTCCACCGTCGGCAATCACAAGTGGTTCTTAAGTATTGTGTATGTGGGTTTTAATATTTCAATTACCTCTATCTACATTCTACAAGTTTTTGTTCAATGTGTTTCCTTCCTATTATCTATTGCACTCACGTGTCAAATTGTGACTTTATAGATTCAAGCAATGACGTTTTCACAAATTCACGAATGGGGATATCATTATGGCATCGGTCCATTCTCCGTTCGCATCACAGGATCACAGTCTTCTTCCTGTGGAGATAGTACACTTATCGTCTCCTTTAATATCTTAAGCAATGGCCACTTTGATGAGAATGCATCTACTTTTCGTTGGAATGGCGTTCCAATGAATTGGCTTCAATGCCGCGATGTCCTAACACAGGGCTTTATTCCAATTATCGTTGTAACTCACGTTGCTATACCGCTCTTAATGACGTATATGTGTCATTGGTTCGATGATGGTGATGAGCTCGTAGAGTACGGGATGGCTCCAAACATCCGCGTCGAAGTCACTGTCCTTTCTCCTGATTTTGTGATTGAAGCTCATTCAAATATTGACATCTATGTGCATCCGCAACCCACGATTCCAATTGTGGTTGACTCCCTAGAAGAGGTACATGAAAATATCTCAAGTGTACAATCTTCTGTCATTTGTCTTGACCCATTGGTGGGTCTCATTCGCCTCATTCGAATGCCCAGCGAACATATATTTCATCGGGATTTTATTAGAACATGGTTAACGTATAATCATGTATGCATCGTTGTTGCACGAGGAATTAGACAGGAGATTGTATCTGCTACAATAAACTCTTCATATCTATGGTGTGATTGCAAGGTAAATATTTTTTTATAGCTACTTACGTTCATTTATTAATTTGGCCAAATGTTTCCTATTAGTTACATGATTCATCTAATGAAATAAAGTGTTTTACAACTACGTAGGTACTCCAACTGACTAGGAATATGAGACTATCTTGTGGTCAAGTTGATTCTGATGTGGAAGAATTGAAGGAGTTCTCGAATTGGGTTCTACAAATTGGCGATGGAGTTAAGGGTGATGGTAATGATGGTGAAGCTATTGTTCATTTTCCACCTGATCTTGTTATTTCTTACACAAATGACCTAATTGGAGCCATTGTTGCTGCAGTATACCCTAATGTATTAGATCATTTGATGGATTCCACTTATTTCCAAGAATGAGTCATCCTAGCCCCAACACATGAAGTCGTGTATAAAGTAGTTTTTCAAAATGTATGAGGATGTATTATGTAATATACAACCTTTTGATCTTATGTTAGGCCAACGGTCAATTTCTATGCAATGGTTATCAATTTGGCTAATTTATCGTTATTTTCTCATCATCCATATTTATATGACATTTCTTATATATTTTCTATTTATAATGCTTTAGGAAGTGTTCTCGCTGTTGGGTTGAATTGCCGGTTGTGCTACTTTGTTTCAATATTCGACCTTTGATAAATATTATATCCTTTCATTTTAAATGCTCTAAGAAAAGAGGAATAGAGATCGGATATAAAATGTTATATATATTTTATAATATTACATTGTAGTATATAATCAAAATATTGCGTACCCGTGCCTAAGGCACGGGCCTTACACTAGTTAGTATAGATGGCGTAAGAGAAACTCATCTTCTTCCTCCACATCCCAATCAATCTCCAAGAAAATTCGGTGCGGTTCATGAATCGATCAACCAGTCGCCTGGTATAAAGAAGATAAAGGTGGATATATCATAGATTTTCGGTGTGGTTCATGAATCGATCAATTTCCAAGCAAATTCTATTTTTGGAGTTGATCGATCTGAGATCGGAGAGATGTGACCCCGATCAAACATCCACCAGTCTATGGCAAGTGATGGTGAAGGAGACAATTCTTTGGCCACCAACCAAAGCGGTGACAGACACGACAATTCGACCAAAGACGATCTCCCGTCGGAGCTAGAAGCGTTGGAAAACAATGGCTATTAACTATGAATAAAAGAGTGTTTGATGGGGTGCAAATTGAGTCTGGGCGAATAGTTGAGGAGGCGATTGAAGCGGCTGAAAGAGAGCTTCGGGTGACTGAAAAACATAGCGTGGAGGTAGGGGATGATGAGGAGGGAGCTGAGTATGCACGATGGTGGTTGCCAAAGGGGGAGTTCGGCTAGTAAAGGATGCGGTGTAGGCCTGATTGCGCGAGATTCCACTGGTTCCTTATGGGTGGCTGCTAGAACGATCCAACAGGGATCGACGCCTTTGGTAGTGGAATGTGATGAGGTTATCTGGGCAGTGATGTTTGCTCGCGAAAAGGGACTACGGAAGGTGATTGTGGAGACTGGTTGCAAGTAGTTGGTTCTTAAACTCTAAGGCGTGGTGCTGATGAAGGGAACAGAAGGAGTACTATTGCGAAAGGCCAAGTCTTTGGCTTGGGAGTTTGAGGTCTGACAATGGAATGTAATCCGAACGGGAAATCAAGCAGCTCATTTCCTTGCTCAGCTTCGACCTCAAAGCCCGTATTTTGTTTTTTCAAAATTTGATTTACTTGAACCTTTATTTGACATTGTTTTTGAACAACTTATGATTATGGAATAAGAATGGATGGTGTTTTATCAAAAAAAAATTAACATATTTTCAATATTCAATAGAAGATACAAGTTGAGTATTTGAATGAATCCGCATAGGTTTTTCAATATAAGGTCGACTCGATTTGTAAAAATTTTCTAAAATTGAAAAGGATTTGTGTGCAATTTACCTAAATTTCATCTTGCCAATAGATGTTTTGTGTGCAATGTAGTTTATTTGTAATTCAAAATATATTGGTAGGAATTTGAATAATTACCCGACCCTTGGTAGAAATCGAAACCCTAAGCCTCATTCTAATTCATTCATTTTGAGCTCCACTACTTGAAAATAAAGAAGAAATTAGGACGGTAGCGGCAAGCTAGCTAGTTGAGGTGTGATTTTTTGGAGTTCTTGATGGTGGCGAGCATCTATTATTGTACATTTAAGACGTTGTCCTTGACCAATTATGAACGCCAAGTGGTTATTATTGGACTATGCTAGTTACTTAGTTTGTTTAATGGAGAAAATGATTAGTTTTGTTTTAAAATCAAGGTATTTATTTGGTATGGTTTGTTTTTATTTTAGAATTTATTTTATTTTCACTTGTTTATAGGATCTTACAATCCTACGATCTCATCCCAAAGCCTTGCTTTGAACCCACGCTAGGATCTGATCTCAATCCTAAAAAACTTGGGTCACAGGTTAAATTATGAATGTATCTACTTAAAAATTGATCTGAATATATCTATTTATATATAATACTAAAATAGAAAGATGATCTTTATATGTTAGTCCTAAGCGAATTTGCTCATTGCAATCTGAACCCGTCTTTTTTAATATGGAAATTAATAATCTAATATATTGAGCGACATCATGATCACACTCATTTTATCCATGTCATTTTAGGTGATCTCCTTATTTAATTACTTTCATTAATTTTTAATATAATTATTCAATCTTATATCGTAGTTACAAAATTTATCTTTTTATACTTCATATTTATTCACGTCATTTTAGGTGTTCTTCTTCGTTGGGGTTCTACAGTTGGAGTCGGGACTGGTTAGGGTCGAGGTGATGTGTACGGGGCGATCATACTCCATGATTGGGAAAGAGCTTCCTGGAGGTTCTTCTGCATTGTCCACAAGGATTCCTGATGTATCGCTTCACTGGTCATTGGTGCTGTTTTATGACAGTGATTGGCTTCGTCTATAGTCTACGTCTCCAACTTGTTAGATTTAGTTTTGCCTAGATTCATCTTTTTGTAGGGTGCACTTCCGCTTGTTGTTTTACACCCTTTGTAACACCCCTTTTATAAACCAAGGAAATGTCAGACCACTAGTGATTACTCGGACTTTAATGTCTTTGTAACCACCGTAGGCTTATAGAGACATGCAGTCATGCTCCCACAAACAAGATGATAATAAGATATTTAAAGCGGAAGACTTAAATAAATAAACAAGCAGATAAATAAATAAATAATTAATGAAATAGGCAAAGTAAAAGTAACATTCGTAAATGCTCATTAAGAATAATCATTCCTGAAACTTTTATCAACAGACCTTGAAACAATACGCAAAAACACTTTAAAAATGATTCCAACAGTTAGTTCGCGAGAACTAGCAAGTCTCTGCTTAGTTTAGGAACCATATCCCGATTACGGATGGGATATGATATAGCTTGAAACGACTTATGTTTACTACCCAATACGTTATTATCACGTTGTTATTATAATGTCTAAACTAAGTATTGGATTAAAAGGTACTCAATGTGGCCCAAAATTGACCCAAATGGCAGGACTCTTTCGGAGAGTTTTAAATCGCGGTTTGAGACAATCAATTAAGGGTTGATCTTGTGTCCCCCAATACCTAGTGCAAACTATGCAATTGTTAATTATATGTATATTAAACTTCACTCATATACTCACATTAAACGCATTTGACAACTTTTAGATAGATCAACACGAATCACTTTTTACTGACTAACACCGGTCCCACCCTGACATAGTGGATATGACCTACACCCGCTTTGGTTGTGTAACACCTCATCAGGCTGTTAGCTTCATGAAACATTTAGACTGGGGCATAACGGTCTTGGCCTGACTCTACAACACCACTTTCAATTTACACATTACGGTTCACGGTTCACTTGATTGATATTGATTCAATTGAGTTTCAATCGTAACACACAATTCTCACATTGTTAACTATTTACTTGACATCCTATGTGATCACAACTGAAATAAACAGAACAGATACATCAAAGTAACATATTCCGTTCCTAAACCAATTAGCATGAAAGGACAATAATAAACCATGCCTTAATAAAAAAAAAGGTAGGTTTCTATGTCATTATTTTATGGCGAATTCAAATAATAACATTCCCCAATTACACTTGTCAAATCCAAGTTGACGGTAAATAAACCACACAAGCAGATGAATTGTAACAGTAAATAAACCACACAAGCAGATGAATTGTAATTTATTTTGATTAACTTGGCAAGTAATTAACCAACGAAAAGACAACAACAAGACACGAAAGCACCAAATGAGTTAAAAGGCTCGAAAAGTCACTTGCCTGGATTGAAATCGCAAGTAATGAATTTGAATCACTTTAAGTTGACTCAACTTCTCCGTATGGCCGTATGGTTAACCTATTCTCTGTGAATTAACGGAATTCAAAGCAATTTATGCCTAAATAAAATTACGGGTTAAAATCTGGAATTTTAAAAACTGGGAAAGAGCATAATTTAACAAAACTGAAAGTGTGGGAGGTTTAACGCAATTAACCTTCTTCAACCTCTAGTACGATGGCAGTCCAGCAGCGTTTTTCCGGCGACCCCTCGACGAAACTTTGGCGAGGCGTAGCTTCGTTAGTGCTCGGCATGATACGAGACCGGTGGCTTCAGCTTCTTGGCGATGCGATGCACCTCTTTGTGGTGTCTTTTCGTTCCGAAAGCGACTACTGGTAGCAGACGAGGGCGGCAAAGATGGCTCCGACGAGGTCGAATTCGAAAATTGGATTTTCTGAATCGGGATATTTTTGTGGAAATTTTGTGAGGGTAAACGTTGCTAGAAGGGTTTAAAACACAATGGGATAGATTCTAAGCTATGATTTCTTCTCTACGGAATGAATTTCGAAGAACACCGAACCCTAGTATTTATAGTCGAGTTAATACGAAGCCGAATTGGATGGAATCGAATCTCAGAAAATAACCCCAAATCTATGTAAAACCTATGTAATTGATTAATGTGAGAAAATCTATCGTATTTGGCCGGATAGGATAAATTTTCGAATTTGGGATAAACTCGTTTGGGGTCGTTTTGGGTTCGAAATCACAAATTAGTTGTAGATATGGTATAGAATCACGTGGGAAACGGTTTAGAAGTAAAAAAGTTGAGATTTGGGAGAGATTTGAGGAGGTCGAAAATCACCGGATTCAACAGAGTTACAGAGGCGAGGCTGGAGGTTGAAGATGGGTTCGTTGAACCCGGTTCAGTATTTTTTAGCTCCGGTTCGGTTCACCCAAACCCAAAGGAAAACCGTTTTAGCCTTATATCCGAATATTTTTATTTTGAAATTCTAGCCAAGTTAAATAAGGAGAATAACAGCACATTTAATTTAAATATATATTTTTCTAAAACGTTATAATATATAGTTTACGAAAATTAAAATAAATCATAATTATAAATCCATCTCTATTTGTGAAGGGAAAAGTATAAAATTTTGTCTTAAAATACTATAATTTGAAAGCTAATTTATTTCTAAGAAGTTAAACTAAAATATCTCAAAATAATATAAAACTATGTATCCATTTAATTCAAAACTCTTTCTCCTAAATTTAAAATAGGAGAACTTTTATTTAAAAAAATAATCACTTAAAACGAAATTTCAAAAAATATTTTGGGGTATTTCACCTTTCTGTATGTTTTGACGGACGTTCGTTTGTTGACTTGTCGGCTATCGATATTATCTTATCTCAAATTCTTACTTGATAAAAAATAATGAAAACATATTACATAAAACTTTTAGTTTGCGTTCACAATTGAACTAAACAATCATGTTAAAGATTAAACATATCTTTACTTGACTTTTTCAAGAGCATTTCCATCTATTTTTGCTTCAAATAAGAGTAATACTATTTGGAGTATATTTTATGTAAGATTTTAGTATTAATGACTCATTTTTTAAAGTTTTTTTCCCTTGTCGTTGGTGAGCTTGTCTAACTACCAATTGGTTGTTAATTATATCTTTTCTATTTATTAAATCTTCTTTTTTCAAATAAAAAACTTTACTCCTAAAAAATAATACGAAGTTGTAAATTTCGATTTTGGCAATTATAGAAATAATAAACTTTGTCAAATACACGATGATTGTTGCATGTTTGAAAACCGTGAAAAATATCCGCTACTACGGTTTTTAAAACTGTGTGAAATTAACTCGACTATAGTTTCCCAAACCATGATAGTTATCAAATTATTTCTCTCTCGATCACCGGGCAGATAAAGTGTAAAGATTAAGGGTGTCACTATATACACCGCAAATCCGGATTAAGGATTTGCACGTCCTTAAGGACGTGCACTCTTAAGGACGTGCAAGTCTGGGACTGTGCACGTCCTATAGCAGACCTTTGCACGTCCTTAACAATGTGCAATACTTGCACGTTCTTAAGGACGTGCAAACCCTAGTTAGGGTTTCGCGTTTAAGGTTTAGGGTTTAGGTTTTCCGACGGTTTTGTAATGTTAATTGATAAAATTGAAGTGTTTAGCTTGTGGATTTGAAGGATTTAGGGTCAAATTAAATAGAAAACAATAATTGTTAAGGTTTTCATTCGGATAATATGCGAATAACGTTACAAGGAACGGAAAAAAAGGTTTACATCCATAATTTTAATAAAGTTGTGGAATACAATCTAGGAAAATAGTAAAGGGCGACCGGACTCGGCACGCAAGGCTCGAAATCTCTCAATCTGAGCTTGAAACGGAGCATCCCATCCTTTGACGCTCGGATGATGATGTTTGACCCATTCTAGTGGAGGCGGCAGAAGAGGAGCGTTAGGACGCAACCAGATCTATGAGAACGGAAAATTAGAGTTAGAGTATTGGCATATATATATGAAAAGCATGAATAGGTAATAAAAAAAGACGTTTGAAATCGTACCGCGGCAAAATGGTCTTGCACTACAACAAAACAAGCTATCTACGAGGAAAAATTTCCTCGTAGAAAATACAGATTTCCTCGCTAAAAGTGTTCGGCGACAAAATAAATTTCCTTGTCGGGTGGTCGAAGAAAGCTCGTCAATGAAAGTATTAACGAGGAAAAAAAAATTCCTCATATGCAATTTTTTACGATGGTTATAATTTGTCACTGTTATAATATAGCGAAGAATATTTTTCTCGCCAAAAGTCAAACATTTTCGTTGCCAAATAAGTTATGGGATTAGAAAATGGTCATTGAATATTTTTGTCGATGAAACAAAATTTGTTGCTATTGTTTTTATTTCCTCGCTAATGATGATTAGTAATTAACACATTAGAAATTAAAAAAATAATTTAAATTATTATTTTTGCCGACGAACATATATTTGTCGTTAAAGATAATATCAGCGAGCAATTATTTTCTCAAGAAAAATTACTTTCCACGAGAAGATCAAAATCTCTTGCTATTTATGTCCCTTTAGCGAGAAAATACTGTCTCGGTACATATAACAACTAACGACGATTTCATTTTATGGGTGTAGAAATTGCATTTGTAGCGAGAACAATCCTTTCATAGCTAAAAATAGTTTAACCATTTCTCGCCATAGCTTTGTCGTTAACCAGGAAATTATATTTCATCATATTATGGATCATAGAGAAAATATAATTTCATCGTTGTTGACTTTTACTTTTCACGAGGAAATAATGCATATACTATATTAAAACTATAATATAAATAATTCAGGCTTGTCATTCAAGAAAACAAGGCAGTAGCACTCTACTGGTGCTCTCAAAATGACTAAATATTCATTGCACCTAGCAAAATAACTAAACAATACATGTCATAAATATCTTAGAAAGTAAACAATACTTGTCATAACTCATAAGTATCTACGTCTACTTCTTCCATTATCTGCTCATTTCGATCTTTGATCTTGTCTTCTATTTTGATCTTTGGTCTTGTCTTCTAAGGCTCTAGTCTTCTCATACATTTCATGGAAAGACGGTTGAGAAGGCTTGGTGTTGGTCGAGGTCCAAAACCACAACCTTTGATGTATCCTGATGGCAAACCAAACCAAAAATTGCACACAATGAGATCAGATAAAACTATATATATAACATGACAGTAACATAATATGAGGGGCGAGGGCAACATAATGTGACAGCAAGTTTAAGAGGGAAAAATTGCACACAACGAGATCAAATCAAAAAATCAAAAAATATATATATGACAGCAAAGCCCAACCAAAAAATTGACAAAATGAAATCAAAGGTTGTGCAGTAGGCAAAACTCATCAATTGCAGCAAGTTTGGAAGGCTGCCTTTCCTTCTCTTCTTTCTTTTCATCCCTGTTTATTTGCTCCACTTCATTCCTTCGGTAGATGGATTGGAATTCAACATTTTAATATCATTGTATTTGTATTAGCCATGAGGATAGAATCAGAATCTCTTTTTCAAAGAATAAAAGCTGATTGCTTTTTTTGTGTGTGTTGTTATCTTTCGGCAGAGCACCCCCCCACCTTAAAGCAAACTTAAAGCTGATTGAGAACTATCAAACCAATACAAAAAATATATATATGACATATGACAACAAGCCAACCAAACAAAATGACAGCATAAAATCAAAGGTTACCCAGTAGCCAGAACTCATGAACTGCATGAAGTTTGGATCGACAAAAGCAAATGGAATTGGGATCGAACTATCAAACATCAAACACCACCTACGAACATACACCCAAATCGAATTGAAATTCATATAAAACAGCAACTACTGAACAACAACTATCGATTGAAATATATATCTATATGATAGCAATTATTGAAAAACAAATGAAAATCGACTGAAATTATAAGCCATCGAACAACAACTAACAATCGACAGAAATTAGAAGCCAACTAAATAAACCCGAATCGAATTGAACTTTTTCAAACCTGGACTGACGTGTGGATAAAGAGGAGAACGAGATCGGGCGTCTGGAGTGCTAGAGTACTAGTAGAGTCGCGGAGCATCAGTGAAAGCGTCGGAACTCAGGAGTGCAACCTGTAGAAGGTGTACGTGCGCCGGTGCGCACAGGTCGATCGGCAGAAGAGAGAGATTGAGATACGATGTTGAGGATTTTTGTTAATCCCTTTTAATGAGGGTGGGTGGGCGAAAAAGATGTGGGATAAATTTCAAGTTTGCCGCTAGTTACTGGTGATTCCAATTTTGGCGGGATTTTAGAATTTGGCTAGTTTTCAAATCTGCCGCCTACTGCCTACATGTATATCTCCAAAAAAAAAATTTAAATATCGACTTTTGAAGAAATGTTTTTAAGGCAATAGAGAATTTTATTTTTTATTCTTCAATTTGCGATCAGGGTTTCTGTGTGTGTGTGTGTTAAGATAGATTATTTTAGTTTTTTTTATAAAGTACCTAATATATAATATAGTTTTTTAAAAAAACAAAACACCTTTTTTAAAGAAATTTTTAGGTTTGTGATCAAGGGTTTACATATAAGTTAACATATTATTTAATATATATTATTGTATTATTAATTTTAATAATGATAATAACTATTATTAAATTATTAAATTATATTTTGATTTTTATTATTATTTGTATCCCTATTATTATATGAAATATATATTTATTATATTATGTTAATAATAATAATAATAATAATAATAAAAATAAAAATAAAATATATTATAAATAATAAAATAGGGGTAAAATATATATTAAATAATAATAATATGAAATTGATAATATATATTATTTCAATTTTTAATAATAATAACATTTATTATTAATTAATATCAATATTATTACTAATTATATTATATAATGATTTTTTGTTTTATTTAAAAAAAAAGGTGTTTTTTTAAAAATAAATTTATTATATAAAGTACCTTTAGGAAAACCCCAATTTTTTGCAATAAATCAGTTATAGGAAAAAAAAAATGATACCACTACTAAATCCAATATTATAATAATTATAAAAAAAATTGGTATATATTATTCCATATATACAGAGTAGTACTTGCTATATAGATAGATTAACTAATGTGTGTTGCACAACAACATGTTAACACAATATTATTCTAAGATTATATCTATTATCTATGTAAAAAAACCTATCTATTATATATATAATAAAGGAGAAGTCGACTGAGACACATGGTGACTTCTCCTTAATAGTAGTCGTATAAACCAATCACAATTTTTTAAAATGATCAATATATGTATAAGATAGAAATTTATGCATGATAAAATTTGGCCCAACTTTATTAGATATGTATAAGATAAAATTTGACCCAATTTCATTAAATATGCATATTAGTCGTATGAACCAATCACAAATTTTTGAAATAATCAATATATGCATAAGATAAAATTTTATTCTAACTATATTTAATCAATATATCTATGTATGCATAAGATAAAATTTGATCCAATTTGATTAGATATGGATATATGTTTAGAAGATATTAACCAAATTTCATTAGATATAGATATTAGTCGTATGAACATATCACAAATTTTTTAAATAATCAATATATATATGCATAAGATAAATTTTTTTATATATGAATTTAGATATTTATGACTTTATTTACGATTGCAAGTTTGTTAAGTATTTTGGCTAGAGATCTAATTTTACCAACTTTTTATCCAACGGATTTTAGTACAAATTTTACTTAAATTCAGGAAAAAAAAAAAGAATAGATATAAATTGATTTCGTCTCATTTGAATGTTGTTTTTAAATTGATATAACAATAAAAAAAAATATCAAAGGATGTTAATTAGTTGAAGGGATGTTATTAGACAATTTATCTAAATTAAAAAAAATGAAAGAATATTGGGGTTTAAGGTTATTTACAAATTTTTCATGTGTTTTTTTTTTAATTTCAAATGCATTAATTAATATTTATATTACAAAACAACACAAGGTGCGGATACTGAAATAGTAATAATAGTATATTAAAACATAAACATGAAAACTAATTCGGTGCAATTGATCTATGTGTCATTTTTTGGTACAATCTGACATACGTAGTAGATTTTTTGGCACAATTCATCTATCTGTAATGGTTACAAAATCTATCATTTTACCATTGGTTATTTTGTAAATATTGTACCTTGAACTATCTTATCTTTAGTCATTAAGGTTGATTATCTTAGTTCATTATATCTAATGATAAGATTTCATCATTAATTAATTATGTATTGAATAATAAAATCTTATCATCAAAATATTTATATTAATTCTTAACCTTATATCTTAAGTCATTACAAAATCTATTATTTTTTAAAACCATTAAAACAATTTAATGTATAATATTTATAAAATAACTCAAGGAAAAATAATAGGTTTTGTAACCACTTAAGGTATGTGATTTGAGATTGAATATTTATATTAAAAATTATTTATAATTATCAATTGAGGTGGACACATAGGATGACACATAACTAGACAAAATAGATAAGATTATTGTCTGACGTGACATAAATATACTAGACCGTCGTTAATTGATGTGTCAAAAAGAGGCATAGTCAGATTGAAAATAGAACAACACATAAACAAATTCGACCATAGCTCCTTAAAATACATATAAAAAATATATTGTATTTTAAAATCATTCAATTTAAATGTTTGGTAAAACAATATATTGTATTTTAAAATTTGGTAATCATATATTTTTTGTAAGACCAGGTGGCCTATGCCGTCTACCCCTCTCAGGTCCGTTGTCATCATTTAGAGCCTAAAAAGGAAGAGCTTTTCACATAATTAGGGCTTCCCAACTTCCTTAATGATATCTCATCCTTAATAATATCCGATGTGGGACGGGATGTTACATTTTTATCTAATTATAAAATCTATCTTTGATTTGGGATAGTCAATCTAAAATCAATTTATATAATATTTTTTATTAGGTAAACAAATTTTTATCCATATATTATTATACGGAGTATTCATCAACTTCCTTTCTTTCTTTCCCTGTCTGTCATCTTTGCTTCTCCTTTCCCCATCCGTCTCCTCGCCGACTACAGCAACACCACCGCTTGCTGCCACCGCCTTCTATCACTCCGTCTCTTTCCTTCTGGCTTCCCAAAAACCTAACCGTCGAACCCTGTCCATTCATCGACTTGGCTTCCACCAACTCAACACTAGCAGGTACTCCTCTTTCCTCTCCCCCTGATTTTTTCGAATACTGTATATTGTTTCCCCCAATTGTATTTTGAAGAATCGAAAAAAAAATTACTACTTGATTGGCACAGTTTTGTACTTATTTGAGTTGCGATTTCCACTTTATGCCTTTGTAGTTTAGGTTTTCATATTACTTTATGCTTTTGTAGTTTAGGTTTTCATATTATAGTTTAGGTTTTCATATTTGGGGCTGCTAGAGATTGGTTCTACTTTACCTAGATTTGTAGTTTCATCATACTCTGTCTTGTCCTTTGTCCCTTGCATCTATTTGAACAAGTGTTGGAGGTAAAACGATAAATTTCCGTAATTCCTGTCATTTCTCGCAGGAACATGTATATTGCCTTACTAGATAGGGGTTTGTATATTCAGTAGCTCAACTTGTTGGACATTTCATTTCCTTGAAACCAAAGCCAAGCAAAGCTATAAATAATAAATTTATCTAATGGGAGCGATTAAGATGCTATAAAAAGTGTTCTACTTTTTCTTGTTTTGCCTTCAACAATGATTTGATACATGTTTGCAATTTTTCTACAAAATGTCCGTAGAGAATGCTGATTATTCTCAATTTGATGTGTCCATAGAGGTTGACTTTTCTTATTTCCCTGAACTTGCTTTTGTTTTTAAAAAAAATATTTAAACCATGGTCATATCGGAATAAGTTGCGTTCGTATGCTGGAAAAGGACAAGCTTGTGACTGAAGTTGTTCGTTTTGTTCTCTTCAAAACGCAGCAGATCTTTGGCTGTCCAATTAGAAGGGAAGAACTACCTCAAATTGTGACTAAATTGAGAATAATTTCGAGTTTGTCACTTGGATGATGTGCTGATTATTGGTTTGGATTACATTTTGCGCTTTTCTCATCTGAATTTTCATGCTGGGGTGTTGATCGACTGTGTTCAATTACTATCATAGGTTATAGTTGTTGAAAAATCATTTTATTGGCTTCATTTCTTGTTTCTTTTATTCCTTTTCCCATCATCAAGCAGATTATTTGTCAAACATTTGTCTTAATGAGGCATAGTTATAACTTATGAGTTATGACTAAAGTACATTTATCAAACAACTTATCTTTGCTTGTGACTTTGGCAATCTTTGGAAAGAGGAAGTAGATTTCCTAGTTAGATACAATGTTGGCTACTCTTGAGTTAGGATAGTTCCTTAAATACTCCCCGTTTATCACCCCTTCCCTCCCTATTTCACAGCCTGCTGTTATGACAGCAACAACATCATTTTAAGCTTTAAAACCAGTTGCTGTCATAAACTCTGTTATTGTTTAAAAAAAGCCAAAACATGGATTTCAAGCCTATTAGCTTAAATGGAAAAGCAAGGTGGATAATCACAAAGATGTGGGTTCAATTCCCGCATAGGCTATGTTTATATCAATATGTATAAGCACAAAGATGTGAGTTGCAACTGATGATGAGGAAGCAAAAATTCATAGAAGAACTAGATTATTGGTAGTATACAAAACTAAAAATTTCGACTTTAGAGGTTTAATTTGGGATTTTCTCTTCCATGTTTCAGATCAATGTAGTGTTCGAGCTCAACTGTGCATGCGATTCTTATGGATTTGCATAGTTTGTTTAGTTCAGTCTTCTGTGTGTTTTTCGGATCCTAATAGTTTCACTAGGCAAGATGAAATTTCAACGTGCAGAATTCTTTTGGTGATGTCATTGGCATTGTGATTGATTGATCTATCTTCTGATAGTGTTCTCCACAGTAGTGATCATTATATGATAATAGAGTTTGAATCTAACTGCTTCGTTCCACAGCGTGCAGAATCCGTTGTGCATAGATGAACGAACAGCAAAAAGGGAAAGGATTTCTTATGCTTGGATGCTTGTTGAAGTTATAGCAGTGGCGGTTGAAGTCAAACAGATTGAAATTGAAAACATAGCCGGCTCAAAATTCATACAAAACTTTGTCTATGAGTGTCCTTGCAACAAGAAATCAGCAAAGGGGCAGGGGGGTGAGTTGAAAGATGGAGGTGTTGTCTTTGTGCTTGCTGCTGATGGGGTTCAAATTGTCATTAAAATACAAAACAGAGAGAGTAAAAAAGAAAAGGCCAAATTGAGAAAAGTGGTGTGATGGTGAAATCTGGTGAGGTGCAGAAGGATAGTAACACCAAAAAAAAAAAAAAAAGTTGCGTAGGCCTAAACCAAATTTATAAAGCAAATAATAGTCATAGACAAGTGTTATTTCATAGTATAACTAGTGACGAAAGTGATATTTTCTCGCTAAATGGTTATTTCAAAGATAAAAATATTAATTGCAAAACACGAGCATACGGCGAGGAATTTAAACATTTCTTGTTAATTAATGTTGACCGTTTTCTCTATTTCACCCAAGTCAATAACGACGAAAATGGAATTTCCTCGTTGATTTATACGTTTCCTAACGAATTTTTTCGTCGAGAAACACATACTTTTTACAAGAAATTAGAATATTCGTCGCTAATAAATTTGGCGGGTTTTAGATAATTCCCACCAAACATACAGCGACAACATTGAAAATTCCTCGTTGAATATATATTTAGCGATGAAAATATTCATCAATAAAAGCTCTAAATTCATCGTTATTTTTTATATGGTTTATGTGACCACATTATGATAACAATTAACGATGAGTGAAAAAATTTGTCGTTAAATGCCACTTTTAACGAGGAATATAGGTTTCTCACTAAAGTTCACGTGCCCTTTTAAGAGGAGTGGGTATGTTCGTCGCCAAAAGCCACATTTACTGAGGAAAAATAATTCCTCGCTAAAATTTTGGTCACTAAAAGACATTTCTGTTGTAGTGTTGGTTTCCGATGTAGACTACACCAAGAGTTGCTGATTGAGGGTTGTTAGCAGGTGTCGGCGAGGTCATGGGGAGACATGTGAACGGATGATGCCAAGCTAGGATGACGAGAGGAATCTGATATACCGTTGCAAATACTAAACCCATAATGGGTAGCTCTATCCACCGTCTCCTATCACCATGCACAGCTCCCGCCCATCTCTGGTAGTCGACGAACTGCTGGAATGGGTACCCTCCCGTATAACAACCGGCGTACAGATCGGCGTGATCCTCCAAGTGATTGCATAGTAACGTTTTGAGTTCCGGGAAAGCAGTCTCGCCGATCGGTGATGTCAAAGCCGCCAAAGCACGGTAGCCACAATGACCATCTCCAACAGTGTCCCTCACCGTCTCAATATGACCGAGTATGAAGGGATCAACGTTGTTTCGACCCCAGTTGAACCCTCCGAACACATCATCACGTCCACGTCGAGCTGAGGTCGCTTGTGGACGAGGCCGAGCAGCATTTCGAGCAGCACGCGCTTCTTCTCTCTCAAACCTTTCCCTTACCTCCTCGTATGGCAACGGGTTGGTTCTGCATGCATTCCTCGACCCCCGAGGCCTCCCCTTCCTTCGGACGCTTGCTGATGAGGGTGGGTGCAGCTCATCCTCGCATACATCGTTGGAAGCCGTGTATGAAGATGACAGCTCATACGGCAGTGGGGTGTCGTCGATGTCAGTCCATGACAAATCCATCCAGAACGAGTGGATGTCATCGGCGGGTATCGGAGTACCGGAGTTGACGTATGCCTGAATCTCATGGACATAGGGGTGTGTAGAAAAACCCGAAACCGAAAACACGACACGAAAACACGGCAACACGACACGAAAAAACCCGAAACCGAAAAAACACGACACGATAATGACACGAACCGAGAAAACACGGCTGTAAACGGTTCGTGTTCGGGTCGGGCAAATCGCCTTGTCGGATACCCGACACGAACCGTTTAATTTTTTTATTTTTTTAAAGGTTCGATACTAAAATTATAGTACTAGTATTATATAGTCTCCCATGTAACATCTAAATGAATTGGCTCATTTGGTTTCAGACATACGGGACTTTTTAATTAAATGCAATAGGCGTGGGTTCAATTCCTCATCCCACCAATTTTTTGGGGCAAGGCTGCGTTTTTTTTAATTAAAAATATCCCTTTTTGTCTTGTTTTCTTTGTTAAGTAATGCCAACCCCAAAGGCCCAAACCCTAGCTGATAAATTAGAACTAGAAGCCACGCAGACTCACTCTTTCTCTCTCTCTCCAATACTCCAAATACAGTCTCCATTTTTCTTTCCAAATCCAATGAAATCGTGAAGTCCCCAGATCCGCCCTCTCTCTTTCTCTCCAGATCCGGCGAAGGCGACTCGGTGGAGGCCCTCTCTCTTTCTCTCCATATCCAGCGAAGGCGACTCGACTTGACTCGGCGAAGGTGATAATCGTGAAGTCCCTAGATCCGCCCTCTCTCTTTCTCTCCAGATCCGGCGAAGGCGACTCGGTGGAGGCCCTCTCTCTTTCTCTCTAGATCCAGCGAAGGCGACTCGACTTGACTCGGCGAAGGTGATAAGCCTCTAGATCCACCATCTCTCTTTCTCTCCAGATCTGGTAAAGCCGACCCAGGGCAATAAGTGTCCCGATTTGCCCTCTCTTTCTCTCCGATTTGTCCCGATTAGGGTTCGACCAAGTTTAAAAGTTTTCAATTTGGTGTAGATCTATCATATACAATTGTTAATTATAGGTTATTTGAATATTTTCAATGTGGTTTGGTATATGGTTGTTAACTGGAGAGCTTATATATATCAAATTATCGCTTCATGTCTGTTTTCAACTCATTATCTACTTGCTTGCAACAACATCGATCTCAGTTTTCAATAGGTTTTAATTCACAAACGGTTCGTGGCGGGTTACACGGTATTCGACACGGAACCATTTCGTGTTTTCGTGTCGGATACCCGGTATTATTCGGATCGTGTTCGGATCGGCGTTTTCAACCTTAATGGTTTCGGGTACCCGACACGATTAACCGTGTCGTGTCGGGTACCCGGTTATGCACACCCCTACATGGACACAAGGGATCGCGTAACAAACCCTCCAATGTCGGTCCGTGCATACCGGAGGAACCTTTTGGTTCACGACGTCCTGCCACATCTTGTACAGATAATCGAAGCACTTTTTGGAGATTAAAGTCTTTACCTCATCGAAAAGGTTGACTTTATACGCCGCTGTTGGCCATTTGAAGCTGTCGATCTCCAAAGCAGTTTGCAGCTCATGCAGTTGACAATCGTTGACTCTATGGATTGCATCGATCACGATGCGGAAGTCACCAGTCGATGAGTGAAGTGCCTCCTTCAGAACCTTGTGTTGACCCTCAACTCTATACACATTGAAGTGCATACCACTAAATATTCGATATTATATCATATTGTAATGGGAGATATGAAGTAAGGTTGTACCTGTTTGTCGTACGGGTGTCGAGATGGAAGACATTATCTACGTAGCATTGTACGATGCTCCTGCTATATGGAAGCCAAACCGACTCTAAATATGCCACCACACCTGGGAATGGATGCCATGCAGCGTGTAGCGCCCGACGACGTCGGTTGAATGATTCCTCCGACCTCGATTCGAACAGCCCCCAACAGTTGCCCTTAAAGATGCCAGCGTGGTTTAAATTCTTCGTGATCTTCAGAGCAGCTTCCTCGCATCTTCTCATCACTTGTAACCAACAAAGGAGATGCTGGACGTCGGGGAAGACAACATTCAGCGTCGCCAAGAGACCTAGCTCTCGATCAGTCATGATAGCTTGAGGCTGAACCGTCCCAAGCAAGATCTGAAGCTGTCGCAACACCCAAGCGTATGTGTCTTCGTTCTCTTGCGACATGAAGGCATAGGCGATGCAGTAAGTATTGCCTGAGGGTGTGAACCCGACCACCTCGCACAAAGGAATCCCATATCTGCAAGTGTAAATATGTTACATATAAAATACTTTATAATTGGCTATATGTGCAATAATGTAATCGTAATTAAGTAACTTACGCATTTGTTTTGTATGTGCTGTCCATTATGATGACGTAATGGAACCTTCGGAGAAGGCATATCCCGTTGGGATGCGCTAGGAAGAGGTCGCTCAAGACGTTGTCGTCATCCGGATGTCTTCTGAAGTCGTAGTAGTACCCTCTTTCCCGCAGATGGTGCAAGGTATCCTGGGTCATCGTCCGACTACCTCTTTCTTCGGCGACCACCATGGCGAGCGTGTTGGTAAGGCTCTTCCTTGACGTGACGCTGGTCTCATCCAACTGCCTCAATCCGTACCCAATGGATTTTGGAGGAGTGCCAATTTCCTTCATCCACCTCGCCATCTTCTTTTCCTCCTCTGTCATCTGTCCGGCGATGGCGTGACCCTTCAAGCTCGTGGAAAGCCCGTGGTTATGAACACCGTGGGTTACCGTCATAACCCAGTGACCCGGCAGAGCTTCGTGTCCGTGTAGAGAGAATGGACAACCACTTATCTTCGACTGCGTGCTCCGGAGCTTCCTCCCGCGTGGTCGGTACTCCCCAAACTGCTCGCAAGCAAGGAGAACCCCGCCTGGACGATTCGACGCCCCCGTCCAAGACCGCTTGATTACTAAAATCATGTAGTGTCTCCGACCCAAGTCCTTGAAATGTGTAACCATTTCGTCACGGTCATTCCAAACCCTTGGGTCCGAGAACTCAGACGTAAAGTCTCGAAACTGTATTAACATTATTGGAAATATGAACAAAACGGAACGAATATGAAATATATTCACTCTACGAAACCAATCCGTAGCTGGGATACTTGGAGACGAGGATTGCTTTGCGGCTCGGCCATAACGATTCTAACGGTGAAAGAATATATCGAAACAAGTCGGACTTTGTTTTGGAGTGCGGAATCAAACTGCCCTCCTTCGCTTCAAATAGGCAATGTTGCGTTCATTGTAAGCAGAACCCTAGCACGTCCTTAAGGACGTGCTAGGGTTTAGGGTTTGGCTAGGGTTTTAGGGTTTGGCTAGGTTAGGGTTTAGGGTTTAGGAAACAGCACGTCGTTGACGACGTGCAGCACGTCCTTAAGGACGTGCTGTTTCCTAAACCCTAGCCAAACCCTAAAACCCTAGCCAAACCCTAAACCCTAGCATGTCTTTAAGGTAGTTGTATCAAGTATGAGGATATGGATCTCTAAGGTAGTCGCAAGAGTGTCGATCTACTTCGACAAGCTGTTTCCGTGCTCCTTCACAAATCCTGAGGGAAGTTCCTAACCAAAATATGCAGGAAAACACTATAAACAACATACACAAAAGGATCCATTACGGATGGTTTCACGTTTTCGTTATCGGGCAACCATATCATATTAACGTTTTCGTTCTTGATGTTTACGTTCAATATGACTCGGAAGAAATGATAAGAGTCTACTCGAGATAGAAATAGAAATATAGAGATAGATACAAAATCCGTAATAGAAAAGTATAATATCAAGATAGAAACTGCAAATGTATAAATGTACATCATTGGCCAGGTGGATGGCGTACAACCTGATCCAAAATCTCCGTCACCTCGTCAGCTAGCTGCTCAATGTGAGGGTCGGTAGCCAGGGCCCTCAAATAGCCCTCGACCTCACGAAAGCGGGCTAACAACGTCGGAGGGATGACGGGAGGCTTAGGGAGGTCCACCCATGGGTCCATGCCGATCGGGTGGACGGGCGCCGGCGGGTCGGGATGGGGTGGCGTGGTCGGCAGCACGTACGACCGGCTCTGCGACGCGTACCAAGGCAATTAATCTGCAGTGACACCGGCCTAGCAATCCTCGCTGGTGCGCCTGTGCTCGGCCAGCCTGTAGAAGCGACCCTCGTCCTGCAGATCCTGCCACTTGTTGTGGCTGTGGTCAAACACGGCGATGTACTTCGCGTTCTTCAGGGTGATGTCGCGGGCGACCTGAACCAGCGCGATGACTGGCTGCGGGATCCCCTGGACCCGTCCGAACTGTCGGAGGCACCTATCGGGCATATACGGCTCCTCCTCCCCGCAGAAGGTGATGGTGCCCCGATAGGTGGACTGACGGTACTGGCCGTCGAAGTCCAGATCACGCCCAAAGGGCATCCACTTAACCTATAATTAAAAAAATAAGACATAATTCACAGTTAAGAATTATAAGTGATATAGATAGAGTCTCGAATACATACATCAGCGACGGTAAGACGGTCCACCTCGTCCCGCAGCTCCCGGATCTTCTTCAGCTTCGCGTCGTCCTTCATGCGCTGTGGCGCCTTCGGACCGATGAACTTCGCGTAGAAGCGAGGGTCATCCTTCCTAGCCGGATCGCTGGATAAATCACCTCGGAAGCGAGGGAAGTACGCCCATATCCAAGCCTTCACACAAAAAAGTATGTCGTTAGAATATAATTTAAATATTTGTAAACTAAAACTCTAATTCAACGGTCTCGTACCTGTAGGATCGGCGTGCATCTGTCTATACCCTTCGCACCTGCGCGGGTAGCCTCGCCTAGGCCCCTGTACAGACATGCGAGGGCACCTGCAGCCCATGCAAGGGTGGCCGTACGTGGGATGTTCCAAATAAGGCCGAATATCCTCCATGGGATCCGGCTCTGCGACTTGTCCACAAATAAAGTCGCGGCGAGAGCGATGGCCATGTACCCTCTGTGTAGAAACAGACGTTGTGCAGGGTCATCCTCGGGCTGCCCCCCTCCCACATGCGTGCGCAGCCGAATCTGCTCAGGATTAGCCGCGGCCTCTGGGTCATCGGCGGGGGCGCGGTCGACGAGCGGCCCGTGTCTCTACTGCCACAGGGTAGTAAACCGAGTCACTGGAGGGCCGTCAGCGTGTCTGTATGACTTCAGGGTCTGCTCGGTGAGCTGGTAGTACTCCACGATGGTGGGGATCAAAGCGCCCGCGGGCAGATGTGACGTGCAAGGCTGGCCATCAATCGGTAGTCCCATCAGGCAGGCAACATCGTGGAGCGTGATGGTCATCTCGCCCCATGGAAAGTGGAAGGAGCTGGTCTCCGGGTGCCAATGCTCCAAAAAGGTTGTGCAGGTGAACTCGTCGACACACTGCCAGTGGAGGGACCTCAGCTGGGGGATGCCGGATGGGAGAAGATCCTGCACCCAGGTCCCCGGGCCCTCAAATATGTAGGGCTCGAAAGGCTGCAGGTGAGTCGCCCGGTGGTGGAACTTCAGCAGCGGCAGCTCCACCGTAGGATCTCTCCACACCTGATACGCGCGGTGATGCCTGTAAGACACAAGCAGCTCTCCCGGCGGCAATAAAGGGTCGACCTGCACAGCCGGTGCGGCAGCCTGCACAGGGATGGGCTCGGGCTCTACCTGTGGGCCCCCCTGGCCCTCAGCCTACCCCTCCTAACCACTGTCAGCCTCCTCAACGACGTCAGGGATCACATCATCTGCAGAGGCCAAGGAGATCGAAGGCTCGGCCTCATGGGTGCCGGATGTAGAAGCCTTTGGGACGCATGAAGTAGAAGCCTCCGGCACAGCTGAAGTAGAAGTCTCCGGAACGGCTGAAGTAGATGCCTCCGGGATGGTGGGTGGAACACGAGTAGGCGGTCTACCCATGTCGGCCCGTCGCCCAGCGACTACGTCGGTAATGCAGCTACTCAAAACATCAGCGGGCTCTAAAGAAGGCTGCAACCCCATCATCGCATCGCCAGAAGGATCCCAACCTGGCAGACCCTTCCAGAAGCTGTCGTGGTCGTCGGCCGGGGGCGTCCCCATCGACTGCTGGTACCGCTCTGCAGACGCAAGCAGATCGTCGAATGTGGCTGTCTCCTCTAGAATCTGGCTGACCGCTGCCCGGTCGGCGAATGTAACAGGTCGGAGGGTACCGTCCCCCCTCATGAGCATCCCTACCTGTTATTATGAAATGTTGAGAACCTGTTACTTTTAAGGTTTTTTATTTTATCCAGTTAACTATTTTTATGTATTTTAATATGTTATAATATATTTTAATATATTTTAATGTATTTTAATATCTGTTAAGATCTTTTAATATATTTTAATATTTTTATTTACTTTAAATTTAAATTTATTTTTTATGTATTTTATTATAATTTATTATATTTTAATGTTTTTATTTTCTTTCTATTTAAATTTATTCCTATGTATTTTATTATATTTTAATGTTTTTATTGTCTTTCAATTAGAATTTATTTCTATGTAGTTTAATATATTTTAATATTTTTATTTTAAGTTATTTTAATTTATTTTAATTTCTTTTAATGTATTTTAATATATTGTAATATGTTTTAATATCTTGTAATATATGTTAATCGTTTTTATTGTTTTTCCATTCAAACTATCAAAATATATAAACTATACAGTATCTTTCAAACTATATACTAAAACTATATAATCTATCAAATTATATAGTATATATCAAACTATATACTAAACTAATCTATCAAATTATATTATATATTAAAATCTAAACTATATTATAAAACTATAAAAATAAATCAAACAAAATAAATAAATCAAAGAACATACCGGTGGGGTCGGGACCGGCAAAACCTCCATAGTCCGCCGCTTCCGCGGCGGTTCCGCCTCCGCCACTCCGCCGCCATCACCACCACCACCACCACCGTCACCCCTGGCCATCTGCTGCACCGCCACCCCCTCCCCCAGTGCTCCACCCCCACGACCACCGTCACCACCACCACCCTCCTCAACCTCCATGGGCGCAGCCCCACCACCACCCCCGGCCACCTGCTGCACCGCCACCCCCTCCCCCAGTGCTCCACCCCCACCACCACCCTCCTCAGCCACCGGCGCCACCAACACCGCCAGCTGCACCACATCCTCTCTCTCCGGCTCCATCTCTCTGTCTCGATCTCTTTCTCTTTCTCTCTCCGACGACCTCTCTCTCACTCCGGCGATCTTTCTCTCTCTCGATTTCTCTCTCTCTCTCGAAGCGAAGCGAAGACGAAGACGAACTTCGCTATTAGAGGACGGGCTTGCACGTCACGTGCAGCACGTCGTCAGGGACGTGCAAACATGTTTTTTAAAAAAAATAAAAACGTGCTTGCACGTCTCGTCTCGGGTGGCTGTCACCCCCCTTGTACGTCCCTAAGGACGTGCTCACGTCCCTAAGGACGTGGGGATTTGCGGTGTATATAGTCGAAACGAAGATTAAAAATAAAGAGATTAATCCGACCAAATTCGAGGTGGTCCCTTGCCAGGCGCCAAGTCTCTTCCCCTCTGAACCCCCTGAGGGGGTTGAGTAATGAGTACTCGTGTTCGTCATCCCTCCAGAAATCGTCCAATAAGTTCGAACTCCCAACCAAATCCATGGCTGCAACTCCATCTTCGATCCCGTTCTCACTTCTTCTCCTATCCGTTATCACACTCTCCCTGCCAAGCTGGCCCGCCACCACCACCGCTAGGGTTGAAGCCGTGGGGGTGAATTGGGGCCGCAACTCCTCCCACCCGCTCCCTCCTCCCAAGGTAGTCCAGCTCCTCAAATCCAACAATGTCACCAAGGTTAAGCTCTCCGACGCCGACCCCGTCGCTCTCCAGTCCCTCTCCGGCTCCAACATCGCCGTCACCGTCGGCATCCCCAATTCCCTCCTCCGTTCCTTCAACTCCTCCCTGAAGGCCGCCGAAAGCTGGGTCCATGATAATCTCACCCGCTACGTTTCCGGCGACGGCTCCAAAGCTCGCATTGAGTATTACATCTCTCTCTTTCTCTTTCTATTTCTCAAATTTCATTCATTTGTTGATGCTGTAGCTGGTGAATCCACTTCAAGGGTTTGTGATTGATGCTAATGTGAACGTGGATTCATTTTTCTTAGGGTTTATCAGGATATGTTACATTGTTGCTAAATCAAGTGCTGTAACTGGAATGGTGCTCATAAGTCATTACTTAATTTAGTTTCATATGTTTTTTAAGGGCATTTTGTAGTTAGAGTGCTGTATGGAATGAGATGGATGAATGATGACGTCTATATTATAATGTGTTCACATTTGTAAGAGCCGAGTTTCCTCGTATGCCTTGGAGTCTGTTTGGCGCAATGTGTTTGATTGTTGACAAGGAGCATATTTGTGAGGATAAGTATGCTGCCAAACTGACTCCTAATGTGAATCCACCTATGATCTTCAGGCTTTGGATTTTGTTCATATTCAGTTTGTACTTCTTGAATTTGCTTGAATGAGATTGGCGAATATTCTGGTTCTCGGGTGAAGTAGGGGATGCATGTTAAGAAAAAGCAATAGCACATATCTACAATCTTCATGCCTTCATGAAGTGAATCGGTTCTAGGTTTGCCAAGTACTAGTGAATTGTTTCTAGGTTTGATTTTATCTCATGCGTGCGTGCTACTATTTGTTCTTTTGTGATATTTCAACAAGTGAATTGGTTCTAGGTTGCTGAATAGTAGTGTTGAGAAGTAAAAAAAATTTAATTTATAATACATGTCCTTTAAGTTGTCTTCTAAAGTTCATAAGGTTCATTTAGCTAAGGAATGATATGCAGATAGGCAAACGCTAGAGAAAACGGAGTGATGTTTGTTTTACTATTGTTTAAAGTCAATTAGGCTCGCTCTTTGATGTCAGAGATGAGCTTCTTCTAACTCATCTATTTATCTATAGGTACATTGCTGTTGGAGACGAGCCTTTTTTGCAGAGTTACGGGATGCTGTATACACCCTTTGTCGTTGGTGCTGCAACAAACATCCAGACAGCTCTAAACAAAGCAAGCCTTGCTGATACAGTCAAGGTTGTGGTTCCATGCAGTTTTGATGCCTTCCAGTTCGATTCAGTGCCCTCAAAAGGACATTTCAGGCCCGAGCTCAATAAGACGATGGTCCAGCTTCTCACATTCTTGACAAAGCATAATTCCCCATTCTTTGTGAGCATTTCTCCGTTTGCCCTCCTCCAGCAAAACAAAAACTTGTCCTTGGATTTTGCATTATTCAAAGGAACCAAGCATCCTCTTAAAGACGGCCACAAGCTCTACAACAACACCTTTGACCTGAGCTACGATGCTCTTGTATCTGCACTGTCAAATGTCAGTTTCCCAGATATGGAGATCGTCATTGGGCAGATAGGTTGGCCCACTGATGGAGCCATGAATGCCAACTCATCAATTGCCGAGACATTCCTAAAAAACCTGTTGAACCATCTCCGGAACAAGTCCGGGACTCCTCTCAGACCTCACTTGCCACCCAAAGAAACATATATCCTGAGCCTTCTAGACGAGGACCAAAGGAGCATCGCTAACGGTGGTTTCGAGAGACACTGGGGTGTTTTCACTTTTGATGGGCAAGCCAAGTACAATGTAAATCTAGGGGGAGTCTCGGGTAATCTCGTGAATGCCCAAAACGTGGAATACCTTTCTGCCAAATGGTGTGTGGTCAACAATAACAAAGACATGACCAATGCTACTGCAAGTGCTTTGGAAGCATGTTCATCAGCTGATTGCACTGACTTATCTCCCGGTGGGTCATGTTACAACCTAACCTGGCCCGGGAACATATCATATGCTTTCAACAGCTACTACCAGCAGCATGATCAGAGTCCCGAGAGCTGCGACTTTGCTGGGTTGGGTATGGTTACGATTGTTGATCCTTCTGTGGGCAACTGTAGATTTTCAGTTCAGCTGCAGACTTCTGGCGAGCCTTGTTTGCGTTCCTTGTCATTCTATTATAGTACTCTATTGTCATCGGCTCTAGTTTTTGCGTGTTTAAGGCGGAACTTTCCATGTTAGGTAAGCACATGAGCTGATTCTCATGGTGAATTTTGAGCTGTTGCTTCACTCCTTTAGGCTGTGTGCATCCAACTGCAAAAGCCATTTTGATTTTAAAGGTCAAGCAAGTATTTGTAATGTCACTGTTGTAAAGATTGAATTTCCTCTAGCCAGATTGAGTGAAAAGTTCGTACATTATGCAGCTGATGATGAATGACAACCCGATAAAACTAGTATAGGTATTGTTTATAATACACATTTGTATTAATAGAACAAATACGACACGGTAATTTCGGGGTTCGAACCGGAGACCTATGGGTATTACCTCATAAGTCCTTTCCGGTTAGCCTTTTCAGAATGGTTGACTTCCAATCTATTCCTTGAATAGGTAAATAAAGAGCGATCATTCCGGGGTTCGAACCGGGGACCTATGGATACTACCCATAAGTTCTTTCTGGTGAGCTTCCAGTCTATTCCACTCAAAGGAAAGGGTATGAAAGTTGAGATGTGCGCCACGTTTGTCGATTATAAGTAAGAGGGTATTTTCGAGTGATCTATTATTATCATAATTTCTTGATAAAAGAGCCAAACAAACCTAAACACTCATGACATGACCAAACAATATACAAACGAGCACAAGTGACCAAGATTATGCAGAGAAGAAAATACAATAACGATGGATATGCACCCAACACTCCTATTCCAAACAAATTAGCCCTCCTTTATGCAGATGATGCTCGTCCAATATATTCTATTTCACGTCATATCTTCTGATCTCCATAAGATTCAAAAAAATATTTAAATTTATCTATATTTAAATCAACAAAAGATAAAAACTAATTAGGGATGATATCGATTTATTGAAATTAACAATTAAAACACATTATTCCAATTTAATTTAAATATATCTTAAACAAACAAATAAAGCATACGAAATATAATATCCAAAACATAGAGTCGGCTATTTATTTATGCAAATAATACATGGGTTGTTTAGACTCAGTTTGGTAAAGGAGTAAATCTTGTTATGGTAGTTAGTGGAAACTTGTGAATAGAAAACTAAAAAAATTTGAAAAACGTGGGTAAATAGTTGTTGAAAAGTTTCGATTCTAAAAGATAATTAAACTAAATAGTATAGGATAAGAAGCTTTTGTACCACTTACCTTATGATTTCAAGGCAAGTGATATTTTATGTAAAATCACTTAAATAATGGATGATTTATGCAATTTACACTTTTTGTTGCAAGATTCTTTGGAGACCAATCTTGATTTTTCCAATGTAATATATATATATATATATATATATATATATATATATATATATATATATATTGACTCCAGTGAAAACCTCAAATTGTGTAAAAACCGTGAGGACTACTTTATAACTTGGTTTATTTGAAACCTGTGCTAAAAACCTCAATCACACTGTGACTTTAAAACTCGGTTCAACCTAAAAACCGTGCTAAAAACTCCAGTTTTAAAATAACACGTGACTTTATAGTTCGGTCAAGCCTAAAAATCGTGCTAAAAAATTCATGTTTTAAAATTACATAGTGACTTTATAGCTCGGTTTTATTCAGAACCGGACTAAAATTTATGACTTTATAGATCAGTTCTATTAATAACCGGGCTATAAAGCAAGTGAATCGGGCTAAAAAGTTGGTCCTCACAGGTTTTTACCCCAATTTTGGTTTTCACCAGAGCGCACGTATATATGTATGTATGTATGTATGTATGTATGTATGTATGTATGTATGTATGTATGTATGTATGTATGTATGTATGTATGTATGTATGTATGTATGTATGTATGTGATTTAAATAAAATTTTATCTTATGCATACATTAATTATTGCTAATTTGATCGCAATTTTGGTTTTCACCGCAATTTTGGTTGTCACCAGATCCGCCTGAACCTCCCTTAGCACGGGCCTGAGACCATCCGCAACCATAAGGTTACCTCTTACCCATTTTTTCCTCTCTCCCTATAGTATTTTGACACCTCAATTATTTTTTCTTTTAAATAATTTTCGACTTTATCAACCTCTTATTTTAAGGTTTTCATATTTTTACTCCACAACCATGAGTTTAACTCATTATTCTCTTTTTCCCATTTATTTATACCCACTATATGATTTCCACCAATCATAATATTATTAGTTAAATATAAAAACATAAAATAAATAAAACATCATGCTTTTGCACATGGTCCAATGCACTTCCTACCTCTCCACACCAAGGTAACCCCTTTCCTCTCTTTACCTTAAGGTTTTGCCTACAACCATGGGATTACCTTTTAGCAACCTTAAGGTAAGCAAAACCCATGGTTGCTCATGCTCTGATACCTAATCAAATTGGGTCAAAATTTATCTTATTGATTGAATTGATATTTCTAATTTGATCTTGTACATATATTAATTATTTCTTTCAAAAAATGTGATTGGTTTATATGACTACTTTTAAGGAGAAGACGTCATGTGTCTCAATCGGCTTCTCCTTTATTATATATAATATAATATAATTGATGATTGATGATTGATTGATTGATGATAATTGATATGTAGTATCTGATAGGTGCTATTTTATTTATATCCAGTTTATTTTTCGGTAGAGAGACTTATTTATATCAAAATTAATTATTTAATCATTTTTATTTTATTTATATCTATATTATTTTTTGAGGCCAAAATAAATTATTAATATATTACGTAGCCATAATATGTAGCCACAAACCACCCATATATAGATATTTTAGTAAACCAACATAATAAATATGTACTACATATTTAATAAAAAAGAAAATTAAAATATTTTTAAAAAGCAACTATCTATTATATTACATGAGATTTAATTAACGATAGATTAGAAAATAAATTATTTATATATAATATGTCAAACTAATTTTATTTATATCTATATTACTTTTTTGTGGGAAAAAATATTTATATTTAGATTATTTTATTTATTTATTAGAATTTATCTAGATTATTTATAATATTATATATTATATTAATGTATTTTCCGTACACTGGATAATATTTAATATAGTACTCGTAATCTACAATATTTTGAGGTTTTTGGATTTTAGGGAAAAAAATTGATTATTATTATTATTATTATTATTATTATTATTATTATTATTATTATTATTATTATTATTATTATTATTATTATTATTATTATTATTATTATTATAATAACCAATTACTATTTACAAGAAGTTAGTGGGTAGCCGAGATACTATCTGGGCACCCACTCCCTTAGCGATAATAAAACCGAGTCTAGTAAAAATATAAGCGGCAGCACGAGCCCCGGCATCCTGAGATACGGAGAATTTATGAATCCGCTTCAGCAAGGCAACCGCATTCGTATCTAACTCCCCTAGCGAAGAGAAGGAGAAGAGTATGAAACCATAACCAGCCGTCGTGCACAAATCTCGATACTTGGCACACTTACACCGAGCAGCCTCAACAACAGCACGACTAGGCACAAAGTCAGACATCCCAGACTGAGTCAAAAGGGAGGATCCCATCAGATCGACACAAACATCCCGCCCTCTGTCCCAGGAATAAAATTGGATGGGAGCCGGCTAATAAGCTGAGCTCCGCAACCATTCTGAATGCTAAAGGCAATTCTAGTCAAAACATGACACGTATCCCTACTATACCCAGGTAGCCCTCTAGCAACCCCACATATCCGCTTGAGAAGTCCCATAGCCTCATCTCCTAAGTCACCAATAGTAGAAAAGGAAAACGGCAGAAAGTGATAACCCTTGTCTCCACAAACCTTATCATATTTTTTCCTTTTTTTTTTCAGCAGCCACCCTGGCCACCTTAACCGGGATGAAAATTGAAAGACCAAAATTGCTAAAGATAGAAGTACCCGTGATGTCAACACAAGTGTCTTTGCCCTGGAACCAGTTGTAGAACAAAATATCAGTCGGACGAAGCTCACCTCCCCTGTCATCAGTCATACCCGTAGACGCCTCTCTACGCACAGAAATCCCAGACTTCAAGCACTCATCATATAAAGCATCTCGCACCATATTACGACGGTGTTTAACACCAATGTCAGCAGCACAAGCAAGAGTGTGATCCCCCCACGAATCCAAAATGCCATTCTCACAAGCAGGACATTTGGCTCCAACCTGGAACAATTCAATTCCAAGATGATACTTAAGGATAGAACGAAAGGTGGCAGGTTCATAACCTGACCAAGACCGGGTATAGGGGCAGCCTTTAACCATTGTTGGGCCATAGGGAGTTTCAGGTTTGCAAACAGAGCTTCTTGCCTCATAGTAAGAGCAAACTCCACCTTGAGGTGCTTGTCGACATTTTTGTAGTAACAACTAGCCAATTTCTTTATTAGACAGGGGGCTGGTTGTACCGCACAAATGTCCAAGACATCCTCACCAATGATATTACTCCACCTAGAAGTAGCTGATCCGAAAGAAGGCCCATCACCAGACACTCCAGAAGCCCTCAAAATACGATCATGCAACCCATGCGACTGGAGCCTCAAGGCAAGAAAAGCATAATGTAGCGTGTCCGCAGCAGTGTAAACCCCAAGGCCACCGCAATCGATAGGCATGGTAGAAAGGCGCCACTGTAGAGGGCCAAAGCCTGAACCCCCAAGCGTCACTATATGTTCCAATGACATCCTCAAAAAATCATCAAAAACACCTTGCGCATCTATGAAACATGAAGGCGGGGTAGTTCGCATTGCAAAGTAGAGACGAGAGACTCCCAAGCAGGCCCGCAGAAGCAATAACTCACACTGGGGATCTTCCAACCTCCTGATAGCCTCCATTAGGGCATTGGTTTTCAGAACCCTCTTCAAATATCACATCGTTACAAAAGGAAGGATCCAAGCTAACAGGCCCACCAAGTAGTTTAACCCCTCCCACCGGACGGGAAATATGCTCAGGAAAAACCCCAACTTCCCTACCGCGTGTGTCCTCATTCGGCTAGAATATTTCCGTCTTATCAATATTAAGGTGAAGTTCTAGGGGCGGACCATCCTCTCTGATAATGGAAAGGGCTCTGCTGACCATCAAAGTGCCCCCAATCAGCGTTCCGTCATCCAGATACCAAGCATTAAGCTTCAGCTCACAATTATCCATAACCTTACGGATCAATGTATGCAACGTAAGTGAGAAAAGAAGAGGTCCAAGAGGGTCACCTTGCTGAACCCCCTCACACGAATAGAGGACCTGATCACCATAATATGACCGAGCAGGACGAGCATAGCAGAACTCAACCCAATGGGCGATAAAAGGGCACATATGACGAACCTCCCTGATCATAGCACTGCGATCAACCAGATTAAAAGCATTCTTGAAATCTACCAAAAACATAGTCAGACTATTATCACAACCCTAAGATTCCACTAATCTGTTAACTGCAGCACTGCTTCTCCACCACTTGAAACTCCAACCCCAAACTGAGCATTCTCAAGACAAGGCCCAAGGGTTTTACCAGCCGAAGATGCAGCCACTTTCGACATCAAACGCCGCCAGCTTGTGAGCATTTCTCCGTTTGCCCTCCTCCAGCAAAACAAAAACTTGTCCTTGGATTTTGCATTATTCAAAGGAACCAAGCATCCTCTTAAAGACGGCCACAAGCTCTACAACAACACCTTTGACCTGAGCTACGATGCTCTTGTATCTGCACTGTCAAATGTCAGTTTCCCAGATATGGAGATCGTCATTGGGCAGATAGGTTGGCCCACTGATGGAGCCATGAATGCCAACTCATCAATTGCCGAGACATTCCTAAAAAACCTGTTGAACCATCTCCGGAACAAGTCCGGGACTCCTCTCAGACCTCACTTGCCACCCAAAGAAACATATATCCTGAGCCTTCTAGACGAGGACCAAAGGAGCATCGCTAACGGTGGTTTCGAGAGACACTGGGGTGTTTTCACTTTTGATGGGCAAGCCAAGTACAATGTAAATCTAGGGGGAGTCTCGGGTAATCTCGTGAATGCCCAAAACGTGGAATACCTTTCTGCCAAATGGTGTGTGGTCAACAATAACAAAGACATGACCAATGCTACTGCAAGTGCTTTGGAAGCATGTTCATCAGCTGATTGCACTGACTTATCTCCCGGTGGGTCATGTTACAACCTAACCTGGCCCGGGAACATATCATATGCTTTCAACAGCTACTACCAGCAGCATGATCAGAGTCCCGAGAGCTGCGACTTTGCTGGGTTGGGTATGGTTACGATTGTTGATCCTTCTGTGGGCAACTGTAGATTTTCAGTTCAGCTGCAGACTTCTGGCGAGCCTTGTTTGCGTTCCTTGTCATTCTATTATAGTACTCTATTGTCATCGGCTCTAGTTTTTGCGTGTTTAAGGCAGAACTTTCCATGTTAGGTAAGCACATGAGCTGATTCTCATGGTGAATTTTGAGCTGTTGCTTCACTCCTTTAGGCTGTGTGCATCCAACTGCAAAAGCCATTTTGATTTTAAAGGTCAAGCAAGTATTTGTAATGTCACTGTTGTAAAGATTGAATTTCCTCTAGCCAGATTGAGTGAAAAGTTCGTACATTATGCAGCTGATGATGAATGACAACCCGATAAAACTAGTATAGGTATTGTTTATAATACACATTTGTATTAATAGAACAAATACGACACGGTAATTTCGGGGTTCGAACCGGAGACCTATGGGTATTACCTCATAAGTCCTTTCCGGTTAGCCTTTTCAGAATGGTTGACTTCCAATCTATTCCTTGAATAGGTAAATAAAGAGCGATCATTCCGGGGTTCGAACCGGGGACCTATGGATACTACCCATAAGTTCTTTCTGGTGAGCTTCCAGTCTATTCCACTCAAAGGAAAGGGTATGAAAGTTGAGATGTGCGCCACGTTTGTCGATTATAAGTAAGAGGGTATTTTCGAGTGATCTATTATTATCATAATTTCTTGATAAAAGAGCCAAACAAACCTAAACACTCATGACATGACCAAACAATATACAAACGAGCACAAGTGACCAAGATTATGCAGAGAAGAAAATACAATAACGATGGATATGCACCCAACACTCCTATTCCAAACAAATTAGCCCTCCTTTATGCAGATGATGCTCGTCCAATATATTCTATTTCACGTCATATCTTCTGATCTCCATAAGATTCAAAAAAATATTTAAATTTATCTATATTTAAATCAACAAAAGATAAAAACTAATTAGGGATGATATCGATTTATTGAAATTAACAATTAAAACACATTATTCCAATTTAATTTAAATATATCTTAAACAAACAAATAAAGCATACGAAATATAATATCCAAAACATAGAGTCGGCTATTTATTTATGCAAATAATACATGGGTTGTTTAGACTCAGTTTGGTAAAGGAGTAAATCTTGTTATGGTAGTTAGTGGAAACTTGTGAATAGAAAACTAAAAAAATTTGAAAAACGTGGGTAAATAGTTGTTGAAAAGTTTCGATTCTAAAAGATAATTAAACTAAATAGTATAGGATAAGAAGCTTTTGTACCACTTACCTTATGATTTCAAGGCAAGTGATATTTTATGTAAAATCACTTAAATAATGGATGATTTATGCAATTTACACTTTTTGTTGCAAGATTCTTTGGAGACCAATCTTGATTTTTCCAATGTAATATATATATATATATATATATATATATATATATATATATATATATATTGACTCCAGTGAAAACCTCAAATTGTGTAAAAACCGTGAGGACTACTTTATAACTTGGTTTATTTGAAACCTGTGCTAAAAACCTCAATCACACTGTGACTTTAAAACTCGGTTCAACCTAAAAACCGTGCTAAAAACTCCAGTTTTAAAATAACACGTGACTTTATAGTTCGGTCAAGCCTAAAAATCGTGCTAAAAAATTCATGTTTTAAAATTACATAGTGACTTTATAGCTCGGTTTTATTCAGAACCGGACTAAAATTTATGACTTTATAGATCAGTTCTATTAATAACCGGGCTATAAAGCAAGTGAATCGGGCTAAAAAGTTGGTCCTCACAGGTTTTTACCCCAATTTTGGTTTTCACCAGAGCGCACGTATATATGTATGTATGTATGTATGTATGTATGTATGTATGTATGTATGTATGTATGTATGTATGTATGTATGTATGTATGTATGTATGTATGTATGTGATTTAAATAAAATTTTATCTTATGCATACATTAATTATTGCTAATTTGATCGCAATTTTGGTTTTCACCGCAATTTTGGTTGTCACCAGATCCGCCTGAACCTCCCTTAGCACGGGCCTGAGACCATCCGCAACCATAAGGTTACCTCTTACCCATTTTTTCCTCTCTCCCTATAGTATTTTGACACCTCAATTATTTTTTCTTTTAAATAATTTTCGACTTTATCAACCTCTTATTTTAAGGTTTTCATATTTTTACTCCACAACCATGAGTTTAACTCATTATTCTCTTTTTCCCATTTATTTATACCCACTATATGATTTCCACCAATCATAATATTATTAGTTAAATATAAAAACATAAAATAAATAAAACATCATGCTTTTGCACATGGTCCAATGCACTTCCTACCTCTCCACACCAAGGTAACCCCTTTCCTCTCTTTACCTTAAGGTTTTGCCTACAACCATGGGATTACCTTTTAGCAACCTTAAGGTAAGCAAAACCCATGGTTGCTCATGCTCTGATACCTAATCAAATTGGGTCAAAATTTATCTTATTGATTGAATTGATATTTCTAATTTGATCTTGTACATATATTAATTATTTCTTTCAAAAAATGTGATTGGTTTATATGACTACTTTTAAGGAGAAGACGTCATGTGTCTCAATCGGCTTCTCCTTTATTATATATAATATAATATAATTGATGATTGATGATTGATTGATTGATGATAATTGATATGTAGTATCTGATAGGTGCTATTTTATTTATATCCAGTTTATTTTTCGGTAGAGAGACTTATTTATATCAAAATTAATTATTTAATCATTTTTATTTTATTTATATCTATATTATTTTTTGAGGCCAAAATAAATTATTAATATATTACGTAGCCATAATATGTAGCCACAAACCACCCATATATAGATATTTTAGTAAACCAACATAATAAATATGTACTACATATTTAATAAAAAAGAAAATTAAAATATTTTTAAAAAGCAACTATCTATTATATTACATGAGATTTAATTAACGATAGATTAGAAAATAAATTATTTATATATAATATGTCAAACTAATTTTATTTATATCTATATTACTTTTTTGTGGGAAAAAATATTTATATTTAGATTATTTTATTTATTTATTAGAATTTATCTAGATTATTTATAATATTATATATTATATTAATGTATTTTCCGTACACTGGATAATATTTAATATAGTACTCGTAATCTACAATATTTTGAGGTTTTTGGATTTTAGGGAAAAAAATTGATTATTATTATTATTATTATTATTATTATTATTATTATTATTATTATTATTATTATTATTATTATTATTATTATTATTATAATAACCAATTACTATTTACAAGAAGTTAGTGGGTAGCCGAGATACTATCTGGGCACCCACTCCCTTAGCGATAATAAAACCGAGTCTAGTAAAAATATAAGCGGCAGCACGAGCCCCGGCATCCTGAGATACGGAGAATTTATGAATCCGCTTCAGCAAGGCAACCGCATTCGTATCTAACTCCCCTAGCGAAGAGAAGGAGAAGAGTATGAAACCATAACCAGCCGTCGTGCACAAATCTCGATACTTGGCACACTTACACCGAGCAGCCTCAACAACAGCACGACTAGGCACAAAGTCAGACATCCCAGACTGAGTCAAAAGGGAGGATCCCATCAGATCGACACAAACATCCCGCCCTCTGTCCCAGGAATAAAATTGGATGGGAGCCGGCTAATAAGCTGAGCTCCGCAACCATTCTGAATGCTAAAGGCAATTCTAGTCAAAACATGACACGTATCCCTACTATACCCAGGTAGCCCTCTAGCAACCCCACATATCCGCTTGAGAAGTCCCATAGCCTCATCTCCTAAGTCACCAATAGTAGAAAAGGAAAACGGCAGAAAGTGATAACCCTTGTCTCCACAAACCTTATCATATTTTTTCCTTTTTTTTTTCAGCAGCCACCCTGGCCACCTTAACCGGGATGAAAATTGAAAGACCAAAATTGCTAAAGATAGAAGTACCCGTGATGTCAACACAAGTGTCTTTGCCCTGGAACCAGTTGTAGAACAAAATATCAGTCGGACGAAGCTCACCTCCCCTGTCATCAGTCATACCCGTAGACGCCTCTCTACGCACAGAAATCCCAGACTTCAAGCACTCATCATATAAAGCATCTCGCACCATATTACGACGGTGTTTAACACCAATGTCAGCAGCACAAGCAAGAGTGTGATCCCCCCACGAATCCAAAATGCCATTCTCACAAGCAGGACATTTGGCTCCAACCTGGAACAATTCAATTCCAAGATGATACTTAAGGATAGAACGAAAGGTGGCAGGTTCATAACCTGACCAAGACCGGGTATAGGGGCAGCCTTTAACCATTGTTGGGCCATAGGGAGTTTCAGGTTTGCAAACAGAGCTTCTTGCCTCATAGTAAGAGCAAACTCCACCTTGAGGTGCTTGTCGACATTTTTGTAGTAACAACTAGCCAATTTCTTTATTAGACAGGGGGCTGGTTGTACCGCACAAATGTCCAAGACATCCTCACCAATGATATTACTCCACCTAGAAGTAGCTGATCCGAAAGAAGGCCCATCACCAGACACTCCAGAAGCCCTCAAAATACGATCATGCAACCCATGCGACTGGAGCCTCAAGGCAAGAAAAGCATAATGTAGCGTGTCCGCAGCAGTGTAAACCCCAAGGCCACCGCAATCGATAGGCATGGTAGAAAGGCGCCACTGTAGAGGGCCAAAGCCTGAACCCCCAAGCGTCACTATATGTTCCAATGACATCCTCAAAAAATCATCAAAAACACCTTGCGCATCTATGAAACATGAAGGCGGGGTAGTTCGCATTGCAAAGTAGAGACGAGAGACTCCCAAGCAGGCCCGCAGAAGCAATAACTCACACTGGGGATCTTCCAACCTCCTGATAGCCTCCATTAGGGCATTGGTTTTCAGAACCCTCTTCAAATATCACATCGTTACAAAAGGAAGGATCCAAGCTAACAGGCCCACCAAGTAGTTTAACCCCTCCCACCGGACGGGAAATATGCTCAGGAAAAACCCCAACTTCCCTACCGCGTGTGTCCTCATTCGGCTAGAATATTTCCGTCTTATCAATATTAAGGTGAAGTTCTAGGGGCGGACCATCCTCTCTGATAATGGAAAGGGCTCTGCTGACCATCAAAGTGCCCCCAATCAGCGTTCCGTCATCCAGATACCAAGCATTAAGCTTCAGCTCACAATTATCCATAACCTTACGGATCAATGTATGCAACGTAAGTGAGAAAAGAAGAGGTCCAAGAGGGTCACCTTGCTGAACCCCCTCACACGAATAGAGGACCTGATCACCATAATATGACCGAGCAGGACGAGCATAGCAGAACTCAACCCAATGGGCGATAAAAGGGCACATATGACGAACCTCCCTGATCATAGCACTGCGATCAACCAGATTAAAAGCATTCTTGAAATCTACCAAAAACATAGTCAGACTATTATCACAACCCTAAGATTCCACTAATCTGTTAACTGCAGCACTGCTTCTCCACCACTTGAAACTCCAACCCCAAACTGAGCATTCTCAAGACAAGGCCCAAGGGTTTTACCAGCCGAAGATGCAGCCACTTTCGACATCAAACGCCGCCAGATGGACCCAACAGCAATGGGACGAATCCCCCCACCCGGATTATTATTATTATTATTATTTATTATCATTATTATTATTATTATTTATTATTATTATTATTATTATTATTATTATTATTATTATTATTATTATTATTATTATTATTATATCGAGGTTCATGCCAAAATAATCACAAAAAAGAAAATATTTACCAAAAAATTTAGAGTTTGAAAATATTTGTCAAAATATTCACTAGGGTCCCACTTGTTATTTATAATTTCCCATAAAAAGCAAAAATCATATAAAATCACCATATCTTTTTATAATTTGCATTAATATCCTTGTATGTTGCGTATTTAGTTTATATTCCGCATTAAAAATTTATAATTAGAGCTTTGATCTTGCAATTTGGTATCAGAGCCAAGTTAATTAAAAATAATCTGTATTTATCTATAAGACAATCTGGAGGTGTCTACTAATTGCCCCCATAAGACTTATCCTCATGCGTTACATTTAGATATAAACGATAAGCATTTTGGAGCAATTTTAAATGCCATTTCAGACCAACTTATAGATCTAAAACTCAGTTAAAAAATTAGAACAATAATATATTGAGATTAGAAGTAAAATATTTAAGACTGTAAAAGAAATAGGCGAAGTACATCACTCAACAAATCTAAAAGCCATTGACGAAATTAGCCATCAGATAAGCCTAACATCAGGTGGTGAAATCAAAAAAGGAGATCCTTTTAAATATAGTTATCCATTTAAAAAATCCAAAAAGAAGTTTTCTACTAAATTAGATAATATAAAGAACAAAGCGATTGTAGAAGAAGAAGACCAAGACGAAAATCTTAAAAATGAATCACCATCCACTTCGACAAACAAGGAGATTCAACACTAAGTTGGATGATCCAGAATGGAAGTTGAAATTACATAAACAAAAGGTCATTGAAACCAACTATATGAACCAAGAGGTCATGAGCGACGACGATTCTGAAAAGAATTCGGATGAAGAAGTTGTATATCAACAAATGGGATTAATTAACCTAAAAGATATGGAAAACATTCCTATATCTAGAGTCCAAAAAAGGTTAAATGAAATTTTAAGACAAATAAGGCCGAGGGAGAATGAACCTGTAGAACAAAATGAAGCTAGAAGATATTACAGGCGATATGAACATGGTTCTACCAGCAATTATAGACCTAGGTTAAAGCCTAAAGAATTTCTGGAAAGGGCTCTGCTGACCATCAAAGTGCCCCCAATCAGCGTTCCGTCATCCAAATACCAAGCATTAAGCTTCAGCTCACAACTATCGATAACCTTACGGATCAATGTATGCAACGTAAGTGAGAAAAGAAGAGGTCCAAGAGGGTCACCTTGCTGAACCCCCTCACACGAATAGAGGACCTGATCACCATAATATGACCGAGCAGGACGAGCATAGCAGAACTTAACCCAATGGGCGATAAAAGGGCACATATGACGAACCTCCCTGATCATAGCACTGGGATCAACCAGATTAAAAGCATTCTTGAAATCTACCAAAAACATAGTCAGACTATTATCACAACCCTGAGATTCCACTAATCTGTTAACTGCAGCACTGCTTCTCCACCACTTGAAACTCCAACCCCAAACTGAGCATTCTCAAGACAAGGCCCAAGGGTTTTACCAGTCGAAGATGCAGCCACTTTCGACATCAAACGCCGCCAGATGGACCCAACAGCAATGGGACGAATCCCCCCACCCGGATTATTATTATTATTATTATTATTTATTATTATTATTATTATTATTATTATTATTATTATTATTATTATTATTATTATTATTATTATTATTATTATATCGAGGTTCATGCCAAAATAATCACAAAAAAGAAAATATTTACCAAAAAATTTAGAGTTTGAAAATATTTGTCAAAATATTCACTAGGGTCCCACTTGTTATTTATAATTTCCCATAAAAAGCAAAAATCATATAAAATCACCATATCTTTTTATAATTTGCATTAATATCCTTGTATGTTGCGTATTTAGTTTATATTCCGCATTAAAAATTTATAATTAGAGCTTTGATCTTGCAATTTGGTATCAGAGCCAAGTTAATTAAAAATAATCTGTATTTATCTATAAAACAATCTGGAGGTGTCTACTAATTGCCCCCATAAGACTTATCCTCATGCGTTACATTTAGATATAAACGATAAGCATTTTGGAGCAATTTTAAATGCCATTTCAGACCAACTTATAGATCTAAAACTCAGTTAAAAAATTAGAACAATTATATATTGAGATTAGCAGTAAAATATTTAAGACTGTAAAAGAAACAGGCGAAGTACATCACTCAACAAATCTAAAAGCCATTGACGAAATTAGCCATCAGATAAGCCTAACATCAGGTGGTGAAATCAAAAAAGAAGATCCTTTTAAATATAGTTATCCATTTAAAAAATCCAAAAAGAAGTTTTCTACTAAATTAGATAATATAAAGAACAAAGCGATTGTAGAAGAAGAAGACCAAGACGAAAATCTTAAAAATGAATCACCATCCACTTCGACAAACAAGGAGATTCAACACTAAGTTGGATGATCCAGAATGGAAGTTGAAATTACATAAACAAAAGGTCATTGAAACCAACTATATGAACCAAGAGGTCATGAGCGACGACGAGTCTGAAAAGAATTCGGATGAAGAAGTTGTATATCAACAAATGGGATTAATTAACCTAAAAGATATGGAAAACATTCCTATATCTAGAGTCCAAAAAAGGTTAAATGAAATTTTAAGACAAATAAGGCCGAGGGAGAATGAACCTGTAGAACAAAATGAAGCTAGAAGATATTACAGGCGATATGAACATGGTTCTACCAGCAATTATAGACCTAGGTTAAAGCGTAAAGAATTTCTGGAAAAGAAAGAAAGATTTGGAGTAAGCATTATGCCAAACCATAGACCACATCAAAGAGAAATTAACCTAGAACCCATAAGTGAAACAGGTTATAAATTAAACCTAGATGGTGTGAGGAATAGGCGTGAAATTATAGAGTTCTGGAAGAAAAGTATGATGAGTGTATTAAACATGAATGTAAAATGGAACTCTTCCCAATTCCTTAATTATATAGAACATAGCTTCTATGGATGTATTGCTGATTGGTATGGAGCCATTGGAGATGAACCAAAGCAAAAACTTAGGAATTTGCCAAGTCCAGTGACTATGTTCACATTAATATGTGAATTAATAGAAGACGAATTCATTGGAGAAAAAGAAGATGAAGATAAGGAAGCTTTAAAATGGCAAAGAACCTTAAACAATCTTGAAATCTGTAACATGAAATATGGCGATAATTATATAACAGAATTCGAGAAGTATTACTATAAGATAGGGGAAAACAGCACTAATCAACAAATGTTCTTTGATAAACTTCCTGCCCCAATTAATGAACAAATAAGTGAAGAATTAGGGTTGTGCAAAAATATACGACACGGTTGACACGACACGAAACCGCAACAAAACGATACGAAAAAACACGAAACGATATTAATACGACACGATTATGACACGAAACGGTAAAACACGACAATAATCGTGTCGTGTTCGGATCGGCATTTTCCCCTTATCGGGTATCCGACACGACACGATAATTTTATTTTTAAAAAAAAAAAATAATAACCGGTCATAATAGAAATATTATAATTGTTCCTAAGGATCACAAAATGCTGGTAGCCCAGATGGTCGACCGTGCCTTCTTCCGTTTGGGCGTGACCCTAAGGATCCGTGTTCGAATCCCAAATGACCCAATCCCTTTTACATTTTTTTTCCTAGCCTTAATTATAAGCCTTTCGTTTTTAATTTTTTCCCCCCTACAGAGTACGGACTCTAGGTTAACTACAAACAATCCCTCAACCGCCGTCTCGCCCTCTCCTATCTCTCAGACTCTCACGCTCGTCTTCGTTCAGTCCTCTCGTCGACTCGACTCGTCCTCTCCTCCTCAAGCTCGCTCTTCGCTCAGTTCTGCGTCTCGCCGACTCCTCCACTCCTCCTCTGGCTTGCAATCAATTAGACTCGCACTCTCTTCTCTCTCAATTGCTTTCTCTCGATGTTGCTCTCTCCGGCGTGTGGTCACCGACTCGTCCTATCTTCTGGCTTACAATCAGTCAAACAGGCACTCTCCTCTCGCTTAATCGCTTGCTCCGACGGGTTCAAATGTTCAGATCCGTCATCTTCACCGTACCTTCAGATCTGGTAAGTTTCTTTGCTGCTTCGAATGGGCTTCCGGCTTGCAATGGTTTGAAATATCGAAATTTCTTGCTTCATAGAATGATTCAATTGCTTGCTTCATAGAATAGTTTGAAATTTCGAATGGATTTAGTTGTTGCAATGTATTGAACTACTGTATTGAACTATTGTATTTTGTATGGTTCGAAATTACTTGTTCTGTACTTGGGTTGAACGAATTGAGGAGCTTCTGCAGGTTTCTTCACTTGTTCGACAAAAAAAACAAACAAATTTCGTTTTCTCACTGCATGATACAACACAAAAAATTCAGAAAAAAATAGGTTTTTATAAATGGTTCGTATCGGGTTACACGGTATCCGACACGAAACCGTGTCGTGTTATCGTGTCGGATACCCGGTAGTTATCGTGTCGTGTTCGGATCGGCACTTTCCCCCTTATCGTGTCGTGTTTTTTGTCGTGTCGTATCGTGTCATGTCGGATACCCGGTTATGCACAGCCCTATGAAGAATATAGAGAGTTAATAAAAAATGGAGATAAAGATACTCTTGGTAATAGAATTTCCTATGTTAGAAAATGGGTCGAGAAAAAATGTCGAGACGTAAGAAGCGCCCAAAGAATGAAAAAACAATTCTTAACTTTTTGGGAGATGCCAATAGAATGGGGATGTAATAACAACAAAGATTACCAAGGAAAAAGAAATTATAAGAGAAAAAGTTTCAATAAGCAGAGAGGTGAAAAATATTATAAAAAGTATTATAAAAAACCATTCTCTAAAAATAGAAGGTTTTTCCAAAAAGCCTCGTTTTGTCCTGAGAAAAAAAGAAAAACTGCAAGTGTTGGGCATGCGGAGAGGCCGGTCATTATGCTAATGAATGCAAAAACAAGAAGAACAACAAATTAGCAGAAGCCCTAGGTAGTTTGGATTACATCGAGTTATCTGAAGATGAAGCAGTAGATCTAGCCCTAAGAAATAACAAAGGGATAGTAGAAATAATAGAAGAAAAGCTTGAAGAAGATATAGAATCTGAAAATGAGTCAATAGAAGGTGAAGAAATTAATGAGATGATGGAAGGAGAAGCTCCTAGTGAGTTCTCTGATGAATATGAAATGACTACTTTAGCTCAACTTCAGCAAGCTGAAACCTCTATTGATGAGGAACAAGTTGAAGAAATGACGAGATTAGGGGTTGATTTCCCGATCATCGCTAAAGAACAGTTTGTTAAAAAATCATTATTCTCTAAATATGCTAAATATGTTTGCGAAGAAATGTCTGGAGATGTAACTGTCAAGAATAATGAAAATCAAGCAACTGAAGTAAACTTAATCAATTGGGCAAACATTCAGAAACACAACAAAGATAAAAAATTTAAATATATTTTCATATGTGGCATCCAAGTAATTATAACTCCATTACAAGACTATGGAAAGGATGTGCAATGCATTAATTTTGTTTGTGACATTAGGCATAAAAAGTTTAGTGATCAATGCATCAGTGGTATAGTCTGTAATTTGAGTCAAGGAGCAGTTTCTTGGATCTGTAGGCCTAACTATTATGTTAGTCTAGAAGATCATTATGCATCTAAATTTTTAGCTATAAAATTATTAACAGAAGGTATTAGCATGCATAAAGAAACTTGTCCTTTACAATTAAAGTGGAAGGTAGTTTATAAACTTGAGAATACCACAAATCCTCCACAAAAGTGTCATATAGTAGAAGCTGAGAAACACGAGGTTGTAGGTCCAAGCAAAGAGGTTGTACCTGTTAAGTTAAGACCTGATCAAATAAGACTTAAGACCATTTGGTTAAACGCATTTGAAAATTCTACGGGTACTAGCAGTAATAAGGTTTTAACCATAGATGAAGAAGGTAGAATCCATACGAATGCTAAACCACCAGCCAGTCTCTCTAGATGTCCAAGCTTATCCAGGAACACTAGTTTTAGGTTCAATCCTAATCTTAGTATTACTCCAAGGAATCAGGGAGCTACCACTAGTAGAAAAGACAAATCGTTTGTGGTAGATGAAGACATAATGAGCATGATAGCGGCATTAAACAAGAGATTAGAAAATAAAATTATAAGAGAACCAGGCAGACATAGTGTAGATCTAGGTTCTTATCCTTTTAAGGAATCAATAACAACAATTCCTCCAATAGTTCACAAGGTTCGAATAAATCAAGAAGGATCATCTAGTTCCGAACAAAAAGGAAAGATAATAGGATATCAAACTAAAACCATTAGTGAACCTATCTATGAGAATGATCCAGGAGCTAAAGATTTAAAAGAATCCCTCACAGATTCTTTATTTGAAGATGAAGTGAGTATGAGAATGGAAGTAATAGACCTTAGACATCTTTATGGAAATAATATGAGGGTAGAGGAAAGTCTTGAACATGTCAGTAGAGAATCACTAAAGAAAAATTATAGGATTACCAACCCTAATAGCATTTATATCCCGATAAGTATTTGCTTAGAAGGGTTCAATAAATATGAGTTATGTGCCTTTGTAGACACTGGATGTTCAGTATGCTTTAGAAAGAAGGCATTATTTCATGAGTTTATTTGGCAAAAGTCTCGTAGACCAATTCAAGTTAGAATAGCTGATGATAGTATCATGGTTCATTCAGAATTAGCTTCTGATGTACCTATCATGATAGGAGGAGTCCAATGTGTAATTCCTACACTCTGGGCTACTAATCAGCCCTCACATGATATGTTAATTGGAAATAATTTCCAAAGACTCCATGTTCCAGTAACTCAGCACCTGGACATGATGGTCTTCAAAATCAATGGAGAAGATTCTTGTGTTAAAAAGATTAAACAAGCCTATACACACCAAGCAATAGAGTTTACGCGCACTAAGCGTGGTGAGGAATATATTCTTCCTACACAAAGAGAATTTGCACTATCTATATGTGAAGTAACATTAAAAGATAAAATTCTTAAACAACAAGAAAAAATGTGTAAGGAGTTGTATTCTGAAAATCCTTTAAAATTTTGGAAGATTTACTGAGAATAGATTCCGTCGTGGACTCCTACAAGCGAGACACAGAGCGGTTATACGAATGTTAACTCTAGAAATAATTATAAAAGTTCTTCAGCTACCTACTGAACTCCAAGAAGACATCTGTAGAAGATGGAGAATGAGAGATTTCGACAACTTCTACTGGATGGTAACTTTGAGAGATCACGATACTCCAGCAAGGATAAGAGAATGGTGTAACCATTTTTGTGTAACTACTGGCGCCGGATTGGGAGGATTATCATTACCCATCATGCCAAATGAAGATGCAGATTACTTAAAATCGTGGAAATATGGAATGTGCAACGGAATCCACAATTACAGACGACCATGGTCAAAGAAAGAAGAAGAGAGCTTTTTGCACAAGTATTTCACTAAGTTCGAGAAGGAGGTCTTCCTCAGAGTAGTAAAATTCGAAAAAATAGAAAACATAGATTGTTGTCGTGTTATCAGTGCCTGTATAGATGTTAGCCAGGGAAAAACCCGGCTACCACATTACCTAATCTTCCTACTAACGAGGGAAGACTATTGGTACGTGACAGATCCAGTAGTGGAAGGAAGAATCGACATAGTAAGACATACTTGGGAGGCAAGAGCAAAAGGATTCTTTTACATCTACTACTACATCACCAAGTTCAGACAGACAGATTGTGGGATATTTAAAGTTGGAAATACAACCTTCATCGTAACCCCACAACTCAATCCATTAATGCAGCAAGCCATAAACAGGACCGAATCTATCAATCTTTACTTAGCAGAAATAGAGGCTAGCCACTTTTTAGATAAAAGGGGACACGAGAGGATGATCGATTTAATGATTGCATGGGATCGAGAATACACTGAAGGATTAATGCTTGATCTCGATCTAGACAATGATCAAGATCTAGAGTTTGATAATACTCTAGATCTAGCTCAAGATTACAATGATAATGACCCGGAAGCCAATATGGGAGACGAAGGGGTCCAGAACCTGGACGACTGTAAGCCATCATCATCCACCAAGCACAATTATTGTACTTTCTGCTTTTACTGTTTTTGCTTTTATCACGTGAACTTGTAAAATTATTGTATTGTGTGCCTTTTGCTTTATCAGGCCAACCTGTAGGCCATTTGATTTAGTCGATGGAGAGGCATCCAATGCCCTTCAAGTAGCTCTATATAAAGAGCTCTCCTCAGACTTCTCAACACACAATTCCAGAGAGAGAAAAACCATAGGAGAAGAGAGATAAGAGTTTGTAAATCATAAAGAGAAGTAGAAACGTTTTGAATTTGAGTAGATTGGTGTTTCCATCACTCTAAAGTTCAAAACCTTTCAATGGATCTTCTGATATGAGTGTTAAGTGTGTTTAAGTTTTAAGTTAAGAGTGCTTGTGTGTTGTAATATTTCCCAAATTCAATAAAGTTTGTTTTTAAGAAAGGGAAAACTCTTAATTGAACACTATGTTCTGAATACTTTGTTTTCTTGATTCAAATCCCTTCACCCTCTCAAAATCAAAACCAAAAGCTAGAGACTACGGTCTGAGGTAGGAAACAAAACAGATCTGTGCTCAATCTGGACTAAGGGAGGCCTGGTTGAAGGTTAGCCACCTCTAGAAAGCCGAAAGCTAAGGAACACCGGTGGTCCAGTGTAACTACGTTCAGGTATGGGTCAAACCTCTTTAGCTTAAAGTTTTAGTTGCAGAGTGTGGTGAGCTTAAAACCATAGAAAGCTTATTATTCATAATATAGTTAGTAGATTATGGTAGTTAGTACCACCAAAAGTCATTTATAAGAATTCTATATTGCATCTTGAGTATTATTGTCGAAAATTAGAAAGTTAAAACCAAGTTTGTAATTTAGTACTGTATAAAGTAAGGGTACCTTTTGAAAATCCAAAAGCAAAAAACTAAAATTTTTAAATATTTTGATAAATAGTTTGAAAGCTAGAATATTGTGATAATTATTTTAAAAAGCTTGAATATTTTGAAAGAAATTTCTATTATATCTATATCTAATATAATACTAAAACACTTGCAATTTAGGACACGTGGCGACCATACATTTAAAGTTAGAAATTTAAGAAAAACCCTCAATTGCTTCTCCAAGGATTTAAAAATCTCCTCCTATTTATAAGGTTTACATTTAGTTAGAATTTAAGAAAAATCCCCAATTGTTTCTCCAATGATTTAAAGATTTACAATCAAATTTATTTATCTAATTAATAAATTTCTATTTGACTTTTTAATTATCTAATTATTTGTGTGAAATATTCAAAACGAGATTGAGGTATTTGATAGAAAATAAGCCTAACATTATATTTTAACTATGATTATTACTCAAACATGGTTACCCAAATTGTTTTATAAAGAACCGTGTTCAATGCTTCTAACAACTTCTCTTAGCCTTTGTAAGAGCAAGTGAAACCCTCCCTTAAATTGACTCTACGAACTCGCCCTCTATGAACTTCAATATATTGCTCTCGAAGTCCTGTAATCAGGATCAAAACTTGTGTGACACACAATAATATTAAAGAATAAGTGTAAATAAATTATTTAATATATGTTTATTAGAATGATATAAAAAACAGATATTTTCCCAAATCAAATATTGTATATCCGATTCTGAGAGAAGTATTGCATACTAAAATAGAGCAATCTATTGAATATTGAATATATATAGTATGATAAAGGGGGAAGACCATTGCATAGTACCTTCTCATATTTAATTCGACAATTTAAGCAGGTTGATTCGAAGATGAAAATTCAATTTCACTTTTTACTCTTGAATATGACAACCTCAAGATAACAACCTGCAAGGGAGAAGACCTCAAGCTTCGAAGATTACGACGAAGATGCAATATCAATTGATTTTGATCAAAGTGATATTACATCTTCAAGATGACATTCTGCAGGGTAGAAGACTATTGCATATAGAAAGTTGTTTGCCAGAGTTTATAGAAAAAAACGTGAAGGAGATATCAATAAATGAAATTCTGAAAAAATTGAATTTATCTACTTACCTAATAAGCTATGATGTTTCTAATTAGAAAATCAATTATTCAAGATTTGGTAATTCATTATTTCCAAAAAATATTTTTGCAACACATATTTGTAACCGCTCAACCGAGGGGATTGCCTCAAATGAAATTCGCTTCAATCGATCTAAGCTCAACTAAATTAAAATCCGACTCATAAAGATAAAAAAAGAAAATTAAAATTCCACTCAACTAAATTCTATTTAATATAATCTACTTCAACCGAAACTTGAGTGAACAAAATCTCAACTAAACAAAACCCGTTTGAAATGAATCCCAATAGCCACACCACACGTAATCTCAACTAAAAAATATTTTTTTATATAGATTCTCTACTTTCAATAATTATTTCAACTTAATTATTTGTTAAATTAAAGTAATTGTATCTTATATATTTTTAAATGAATAAATCTAATTAATTTATTTATAATATTCTTTTGAATAATTTATTTATATGCTAACTACCAAGTAATACGTGTAAAACAATCTATTTAATTTATTTTTTAGATTAATAAATCTAATTTATTTATTTAGAATATTTGTTAGAATACACACGTAATCTAATTAATTTATTTCCTCTGTCTCAAAATATTATTCGTTTTACTTTTCACCACGTTTTTTAAGGGGCTATAAAATTTATAAAATATTAAATTTATTTTATTAGTTTTTTAAAAATAATATTATACTTATTATTAATAAATATAATATTATTTTTAAAACCCAATAAAATATATAGCATTTTATAGAGTTTTTGACTTCTGAAAAAACTTGCCAAAAAAATAAAGCGACCTATATTTTGAGATGGATGAAGCATTTTTGTTTTACTTATAAGTTTATTACAAGAATATTTCTTCCCCAATATTTTTATGTACTCTCCATCCAAAAGTTCTTAGACCTCCATTCACCTAGCGTTTGTGTAATATGTAGTCGAACTACCAAATTATTTGGTCTAGCCTGCCAACGCATTACCACAACAAATATTTTTTTAATACTTAAATTAACAAATCAACTTACTTAAAAAAACTTAGAATGCTAAAAAATAATAATTAAAGCACTCTAAAATCATGTTTACAATTGTTTCCTTCTAGGAAGCAGGGTGGAGCCTGAGGGAGGCAAAACAGGCCTCCGCTCCGAGCCCAAAATTTAAAGGAGACCCAATTTTGTTTCAAGTATATGGATTTTTTCATTAGTAAGTTTAACTAAAGTCATTACAATGTGTTGGTTAAAAACCCATTCCTTTTTATTAGTTTATTACAAGAATATTTCTTCTCCAATATTTTTATGTGCTCTCCATCCAAAAGCTCTTAGAACTCCATTCACCTAGCGTTTTTGTAATATGTAGTCGAACTACCAAATTTTTTGATCTTACTTTCCAACCCATTACCACAACAAATATTTGTTTAATGCTCAATGTAAACAATCAACTTACTAAAAATACTTAGAACGCTTTACAATTATGTGTACAATTGTTTCCATCTAGGAAAGTAGGAAGATGATGCCTTGATATTTTGCCACATATATTATATATTGATATAATATAAGCATTATTTTTTTATCCAAATTTATATTATTTGGCTATATCGTTTTCATATTATTAGTATAATATTAAAATATATCTAATATATAATGTAAATAAATTATGATAATCTCTTATAAAAAATATAATATGTTTTACAAATCCCGTGCCTTAGCCTAAGGCACGGGTACTATACTAGTTTACCCCCTGAAAAGGAAACAATTGGCGATCTCAATCAAAGACGGAAAACCTAATCTCTCTCTCTCTCTTGGTCGGTCAATACAAACTCGAACCCTCCAATAAGTTATATAGACCGCCTATTGGCCTTTCGCCTCTCTCCTTCGGCTGAAGCTTTTGTTCTCCCTAGAAACCCTAGATCTTATCGACGATGTACGGTGGCGGCGATGGATCTGCTCCTCCTCCTCCCGCTGGAGGATACGGAGGAGCAGGTTACGGTGGTGGCTACGGAGCCACCGGCGGTGCCTATGGTGGCAACGGTGGATATGGCGGTGCCGGTGCCGGTGGAGGGTATGGAGGCGATGCCTCCGGTGATTATGGTGGTAAAGGCGGAGGTGGATACGGCGGAGGCGGCGGTGGCGGTGGAGGAGGAGGTCGAGGTGGTGGCTATAGCGGTGGAGGCGGTAGAGGAGGAGGCAGCGGTGGCGGATATGGAGGTAATTCACAGAGTCGTGGTATGCTTTTCAGAATTATCTAGCCTTTTTGCCTATGTTTTTGTCCGGCGTAGGATTTACGCTCGATTTCCGTCTTTTTATGCGAATATTTCACATGTTTGATGTGTTGCCTTTTGAAGGTGGCGGAGGCGGTGGATATCAGGGAGGAGATCGTGGAGGCCGAGGTGGAGGCGGGCGAGGCGGTGGCCGTGGAGGAAGTGGCAGAGATGGTGATTGGCGTTGTCCTAACGCAAGGTAAACTTCTTGCTCTTTTTTGGATGATTGAAATTTCTACTCAGATGTTTTATCAATCGTAATCAATTTCCGGCCTTTTCTTTGCATTAATTCTTGGCTGCCTGGTTCTATTGTGATGCTTGTAACATTTTCATGAACTATATGTTTATGAAAGATTGATTGACAATATTGTAAATGGTGTAGTTGTGGGAACATGAATTTTGCAAGACGAACAGAGTGTAACAAATGTGGTGCACCCTCTCCTGCTGGTGGGGGAGGTGGGGGTGGTGATAGGAGTGGTGGGGGTGGCTATAACAGAGGCAGTAGTGGAGGCTATGGTAGTGATGGAGGGGGTAGGGGAAACAGTTATGATGGAGGAAGGGGTGGAGGTAGCAGAGGTGGTTCTTATGGAGACCGCCATGGTAGAAGTGATGGTGGTGGTTATGGTCAGGCTCCTCCACCTGTTCCTTCATATGGTGGTTCAGGAGGCAGTTATCCACCACCAGCAAACTCATACGGTGGGAACCCTGAATATGAAACTGATGCAGTTCCTCCACCATCAAGCTACACCGGTGGTCCTGGTTCATATCCACCCTCTTATGGTGCTGCAGCAACTGGCTATGGTGGGGATAACTCGGGTGATGTTAGAGGTAGCCGTGGTGGTCCATCTGCTGGGTATGGTGCCCCTCGACAGGGGGGTAGTGGTTATGGTGGATCCCCTGCTGCTGCTAGTGATGCTCCAGTGAAGGTGAAGCAATGTGATGAACAGTGTGGTGATACATGTGACAATGCGAGAATTTATATATCAAACTTGCCACCTGATGTGACCACCGACGAACTCAGAGATCTCTTTGGTGGCATTGGAACAGTAATATTCGTTCATCTTCTTTTGATCCTTACTGCAGTGCCTTCTATGATACATTGCTTTCTAAGCATTCTATATATGCATTTGTTTCTTAATTGTTTGGCTTGACTATAATCTTTTTATTCATATCCGGTCTTGAAACTGATCTTGGCATGCTATCACACATTAATTGTCAACTTCTAGTTGATTCAACATGACTACTTATTGAGATTTATTTGTTTGTTAGTTACTAGATAATGTCTTTTGGCTGTGAGCAGTGCAATGCTTTGTAGATGTTGGTAATATGATTGTAAGGTCTTCATCTGAACGGAAATGTATATTGTTCACTAGCATGTCATGTTCAAGAATTACTAGGATATTGCAAGTGATGGAGGAAATTATTGCTGGAAAAAAAGGAAATGCTCATGTTTTGGTTTAAGTGGATAACTGAAAGATGGGCTATGTGTGGTGTATTCTATGGTTTAGCCGAAAAAATGAAGGGATTTTGTTCAATTCAGAATGATTGTTTCACATATATATGATTAGCTTTAATTATTGTCATACATTTCTGCCATTCACATTGGCAAGAGTTTTCTAGAAATCTTTGGGACTCAAGTCTGGAAATTAGTAAATGCATAATGATGGGGTTTGTTTCTATCATACACACAAACCTGGCTTAAGCATGGGCTGTTGCTTGTTAATACATGGAATCGATAACAGCACAGTGTTTTAGTCATTTAAGGATATTATTTGTAATTGAAAGGTAGCCTGCTGTATTTGGCTGGACACCTCTTCACTCTACCAGTACACAGTGGAATGAGGAATCATTTAACCTTTCTTTATAATGATAAATTTATATACAAATTCATTCAACTCTTGGAATGTTGGACCATAATTATGATAATAACAAAGGGGTTCACCTTCCAACTGAAGTAACCAAAGGGAAAAACTAGAGTAAGGTGCTTTTGATTAATCTGTGTGAGGTTCATAACTTTGCCTATTGTTGAGGTTTGTGCATAACATGTATTTTAGGGAAGTAGTAGTTATCAATTTTCTTAGTTTAATTGAGCGTTTCCAAGTTTTTTGGTAATGCTTATGTGATGAAAATCAATTTGCTGTTCAGGTTGCAAGAATCAAGCAGAAGAGAGGCTACAAGGATCAGTGGCCATTTAATATAAAGATCTACACTGATGAAAGTGGGAAGAATAAAGGAGATGCGTGTTTGGCTTATGAGGATCCTATGGCAGCTCATTCAGCTGGTGGCTTCTATAATAGTATGTTATATTGTTATTAATAGACGATTCTCACAGTTTTGCTATGTTTTGTACATTTCACGTGCCTAATATGAAATTTTATTTTTCAGACCACGATTTGAGAGGCTATAAGATCAGTGTTGTTATGGCAGAGAAGTCTGCACCAAAGCCGCCTTCATCATTTGGGTATCTATGCTTTCTTGCCCGTTGTTATTTGATTGTCTACCTTCTGTTTTGTGTAGCAATTTTGTGAATATTAATTGATATTCTCCTATGTACTTGAGATATTCTTCGTCAGGGAGAAGATGTAGAAAAGATCTGATCTTTCTGATGTTGCTTAATATGTTGTTTATCAGAGGATCCAGAATAGTTGTAGTTTTTGCATTTCAGTTTAGAATATGTGCCTGCTGGTTATGACTTTCTGTATTTTGGCAGTTTTCCTCTGCCTATTTGGATCTTCACTTTCACTGGAATTAGTTGAAAACAATGATCTGGGTTTCTTGTCTGTGCATTGTATGTCTAATGCTAGTGCTATTTTCTGTTCAACAGAGGTGGTGGTGGCCGAGGAGGTGGTGGTGGCCGTGGTGGTTATGGAGGTGGTGGAGACAGGCGCAATTTCAGGGATGGCGGTTCTGGTCCGGATAGGCATAGTCATGGTGGCAACCGTTCCCGCCCTTACTAGGAATATGCATGCTGTCATGCTGAAGCTTATTGCTAAAATTGTTGTCACAAGGAATTGAGTTGTCTTTTCACCTCTTGGTGGTTATCCATGAAGGGAGATAAGGAGGTAGGTTGTTCATCTATTCTGAGCAATACCTCTTTACTCCTTTTAGTTGCCTTTTGGTTCACAGCTCTTTAGGTGTTTTTGAGCTTCAGGATTGATTTTGAACTATGTGGATGTGCTTTTATAGAGGCAAGTGGATATTCTCCAAATTGCTTCTCCGATGTATCCAAAAAGATATATTCTCCAAAAATTGCTGCTAAGGTAGGCTGAATGTTTCAGGTGAGTGCTCTTATAAACTGCATCCATTTTCCCCGATTATTTTCTCTAGAATGCAAGTGATTTAATCTCTTGTTAAATTTAAATACTTAGTTGTGGTTATCATATTTGGCCTAGGAAGTAGTCTTTTTTTTTTCCTGGGTCTGATGAGAGGGATAATTTTATTAAATGACCGCTGCAGCCAAGGTTTCAAGATTTACACGAGTCTCATAATGTGTTTGAAACTTGGACACTTTGTGGCATGCCTTCAACCATTCTGCTCACGAGTTGTAGACTGGAATAACATGTGCATTATCTATTTCATTCTGGGTTCGGATCATTAGCGCTGGGAGCTGGGTGGTGCATGTTCCTCATTGCCGATGCTGATCATAGATGATAATACCTCTTTGCGACCTTCTTTGTATTTTCCTTTCATCTTTTGGTGGAAATTGTTTTCCGGTTACATGGTTAGGTAGGACCTGATATTAGATGGGTTTGTTCTTCAGAATTTTGCAATGTAAGGACTGAGGTGTGCTCAAAATGGACACTTGTTTTCTTGCACCTTCCAAACTGGGGAAAGTGTTCAATTTTAAGGCCATAAAACTAATGGGGGTTCATCATATAGGCATCTCCGGTCTCCCTTCTTTTTTGTCCTTTCTTTATTTGAATCTTTTCAGTCTCCTTGTTTATTATGACGATCATGAGCTTGTACGATGATAAAGTTGCGTATGGTTGTCTCTATCATCGTGCATCTAGGGTCCGATAAACCCCATGTATCAGGTGCTCATATGCTCTATAAGACTTGACAATAAAGGTCATAGGGCTGTGGCACTGCCCATCAGTTCAAAATCGGGTTAAACTGAGCAAAACCTAAAACTGAATCTAACACCTAATCGGGTTAAACCGAGCAAAACCTAAAACTGAATCTAACACCTAATTGGGTTAAACCGAGCAAAACCTAAAACTGAATCTAACACCTTATTGTTTAGGTTTCGAATCTAATTGATAATTAATTATAAAAAAAATTAAAATGTTTCTTGACTAATTTTTTATTATGCTATAGGAAATTTCTTAAAATACACCTAATATCTTATAATGGTTATAATATTTTTAATGAGAAATGATTCAACTAAAACCAATATCTTATAGTGTTTTTATTTAATTTAATAAAAGTTATGCTTGAATCAAACCAAACTTAAAATCGGTCTTTTAGAAATTGTGAACCGAAAACCGAACTTAATCTCTTAGGTTCGGTATAAGCCGGTTTGATTGACTTGGTTGGGTCTAAAAATTCGGTTTGAAGCAGCCCTATATACGGCCTATTGCAGGTAGACCTGTCAAAACATAACCCGATCCGAAAACCCAAACCGACCGTCCGAATTTTTTTTGGGTCAGGACCCGAAAATTTTGACCCGGAATTTTTTGTCGACCCGAACCCGAAAAACCGGAAATTTTCCGGGTAATCTGGGTTTCGACCCGGTGACCCGATTGACCCGGTAATTCTGACCCGATTTACCCGGTTGATTTATAATTAAATATAATTAAATTTTTTTTATATTTAATTAAAATTTATCGCAAAATTATCAAATTATTATTTTTTAATTTAAAAAAGAAAAAATTGACAAACCCAAAATGACCCGAAACCCGGTCAAACCCGGGTTCTAGTCAACCCGGAAATACCCGGAACTCGATTTACACGGGACCTGTTTTACCCGTGACCCGATCCGAACCCGACCCGAATGATCCGTTTGACAGGTCTAAGCAGGTGATTTATCTATCATCAGCTGCAATTAGCCGAGTCACCATCCCTAAACGTCCTGTGATGTGAGTAAATGGGCTTTCGCTCTAATTAGTAATTAGTCCTGCAACTCTCCAAGGGACCATTGAAGGCCCAAGTCTAAATTGCCAAAGCTGTAACGCTTTTAATGACGAAGAAATATAACTGGCCAATAGCTAGAGGATAAGGTGCCACCTATGCTCCCCACTCACACTCACTCACCATTTCTATGACCACCAAAATATAAAAAAGTTGACAACAATTGAAAAACAAGTAGAGTTCAATTTAGCAACTTTCCTACATTTCCCACTCTCCACCTTCAACTCTGTACAATTCAAAAGATGGAAAAGAGCAATCCCTTGAAGCCTCCAAAGAGGGAAGATGCAGAGGAGGGAGATGAAAATCAAGGGCAAGTACCAGATATCCTGAATGCCCATGCTTCTATGGACGAGCCAGAGGGCACTCTGGGCATTGAAGACTGCGAAAACCTGCCCGGATATGGGCAGCTCAGCCTGCAGCATAATTGGGAACACGAGTACTCCACGTCCCAGTTGTTCAAAGATGCCGAATTATGGGATGGCAATAGCTATGCCATCGGAGTTAAACCTGAGAGCGGATATGGTGGGTGTTGGGATTTTGATGAGAAAAAGGTCTCTCTTAATCTCAGCCTCAATTACCAGGAGGTGCTTGAAGCTTGGTCCGATCGCCGCCCTCTTTGGGCTCCTTCGAAAAACTATGTTAGTCCTTTTAACCCTCCTTCATTCCTTTATCGTTCCTCTTAAGGCCTATTTGGCACAAGCTTATTGAAGCTTTCAAAGAGATGTGACAGATTTTTGCGATTTTCAAAAAAATAGATTTACAAAACATAATTTGTTATGTCAAACAAGAATTTAATCTATCATAAAGGCTAAAATTGCTGATAAGAAGCTTAATTCTCCTGGTTTGTGCAGATGGGAGAGGTACCGGTAATGGAGGAATCGACGGAGTTATGGAGCCGAAGACAAGCAAGCGTGATGAGGTACAAAGAGAAGAGGCAGAGTAGATTATTCTCTAAGAAGATTAGATATGAAGTTCGCAAACTCAATGCAGATAACAGGCCTAGAATCAAGGTCATTACTTTACATTCATTCATTCATTGAACTTGAATTGTGGAGCTGTGAATTGTTGAATTGAATTGAATTGGGTTTGTTGTTGTTGCAGGGACGGTTTGTGAAGAGATTTGGTGATAAGATGCAAAAAGGTAGCTGACATCATCAGCTCTACTTAATAAAATATCCTTGGCAAAATATCTCTACTTGAACTTTTTGCTGACTTGTCTTGCTTTGCTGTACCGCTGCTTGTATCCACTTATATAGATTTGATTGGTCTATAAATTGGAATTGATCGATTATTGACTTGCTTTTTACTATCAGTGTCCTTTATTATTGCTCCGTTTGATATTCATTATTCGCTACGATACCCATTTTTATAGTATTCAAAACTATATGAATATTAGTTTTTTTTGTTAATTATTTTTTTTTATAAAAAAACCATACTTATAATAAATTTATGGAAGTTTATAAAAATAATTAATAAAAAATTGATATTTTAATCTCCATCGATTTCATAATTTAAGTACTACCTCCGTTCATTAATAAGTGTCGTTTGACTTTTTGACACGTTTTTAAGAAGATAAAAACTATATAAAATATTAACTTTTTTTTATTAATTTTTTAAAATAATTTTAAACTTATAACTAATATGTATAAAATTATAAAAAAAATCAATTAAAAAATTTATATTTTATATAGTTTTTAACTCCTTAAAAAATGTGTCAAAAAGTCAAACGTCACTTATTTCTGAACGGAGGTAGTATCTTTTACTTTTGCCATGTTTTTTAACGAGTTAAGAATTATACAAAATATCAACTTTTTAAAATATTTTTTTAAATAATTTCATATATATATATATATATATATATATAAATATATATGCACTCCAGTGAAAACCAAAATTGCGATAAAAATATGCGAGGACCAGCTTTTTAGCCCGATTCACTAGCTTTTTAGCCCGGTTCTGAATAGAACTGATCTATAAAGTCACATATTTTAGCCCAATTCTGAATAAAACCGAGCTATAGTCACTGTGAAATTTTAAAACATGAGTTTTTAGTATGATTTTTAGGCTTGACCGAACTATAAAGTCATGTGTTATTTTAAAGTCACTGTGAAATTTTAAAACATGAGTTTTTAGCATGATTTTTAGGCTTGACCGAACTATAAAGTCATGTGTTATTTTAAAGTCACTGTGTGTGTCTGTGTGTATATATGTGTTTATATATATATTGTGTGTGTGTGTGGATATATAGGTTGGTTCCGATTTACTCAGCCCTTAACGTGTATCATGTGAACAAATCTGGACCGTTGATTGGATGAAATGGATGGATGAGATTAAAAGGCAACTTTAGCTTTTTTTTTAAAATTTAAAATCAGTGGGACCCATGTTTTTTCTTACCCACTTGCTGAATTGGGTGTGTGTGATGCACTCTCTTAAAATTATTCGATGGTATATCTGGATTATTCGATGGTATATATGGATTCTTCGATCGTATCGACGGATTATGCGATGGTATCGATGGATTTTTCTAATCGATTACCACCTTGAAAACGCCCTGATTTAAATCTATCCTCTCTCTCTCTCTCTCTCTCTCTCTCTCTCTCTCTATATATATATATATATATATCTACACACACACACACACACACACACACACACACACACACACACACACACACACACACACACACACACACACACACACACACACACACACACACACACACACACATATATTACTAATAGGTATGAAGGGAAAATGTTTTACTTACCCCGGGGTAATTACACCAGGCCAAAAGTAGAAAAAAGTAAAAGCAATCAATCAGAGAGAGAGAAATGTAATACTCCATCCGTTTAAAAATATAGGTCTTTTTAGGCTTAGAATTTTGTTTAGAAATATAAGTCCTTTTAGGTTTTCGAGGCATTGGGATAAGAGAAAAGTAATTTTTTGAGCTGTTTTGTGAAATGTTATTGGTTGATAATGATAGTGGATAATTAATGAGGGGTATAAAAGTAATATTTTTAGAATTTTCTTAATATGTGTGCAAAAGTCTAAAATGACTTATAATTTTGAACGGAGGGAGTACTACCTCCATTAAAAAATATAAGTCTTTTTAGACATTTGCAGACAAATTAAGGAAATCATAAACTTATTCCATTTATACCCCTAATTAATCATCCATAACCTTCATCAACCAATAAAATTTGAGCAAAAAGCCAAAAAGTAACAATTCCCATATCCCAATACCTAGAAAACCTAAAAGGACTTATATTTTCAAACAAAAATTTAAGCCTAAACAGACTAATATTTTTTTAACGGAGTGAGTAATTACCTGGTGGGGACACTTGTAGAGTTCAACCTGATTAGAGTAAATGACTCGATCCGAAGCCGCGTCCCGATTCAGAAAGATGGATAAGGGCCTCTATAAATTGGACATGTGTTATGACTAAAGCCCGTTGCAATCATCCCCGAAATAGCAGCCCAATCCAACAAAATGGAAAAATAGCAGCCCGAAACCAAACGGAAATAGCAGCCCAGTCCGACCGAACGGAAAAGTCCGAATTGGAATTAAATTCAAAGGAGAAACGTAACGCGGGGAACGAACGACCCCTATTGAGTATTGAATAAAAGTAGGGATTCTGAAAGTTCCCTATTTAAAGAGACATTGAAAGCCTAGAGCCTCCCACCCACCTCAATCAAAACCCATCAATATTCCAACAGTTGGAGTTGCAGAGCCGATCGAACAGGCTACAATGAACCCGTCAATAACAGGTAAAGTTCTTATCCAAACGATGAAATTTGGATTGTTTTGAACCAACTTGGTATTGGTGTGAATTGTGAATCGTTGCTAGTAAAGTATCGGTTTTGTGGGTCGTTAGTGGCGGATGTAGTAAGATGGTGCATTTTAGTGTTCAATTGAAACAAAAAAGGGTGATTGAAAAACATGAAACTTTAATGTAGGAAGCATATATGGCGGACTATACAGATGAGGGAAACCACAATATGAGCGAGGATGTTCACGTTCTGGAGGCTAAGGAATTAGACGAGAAGGAGCAATAGTTGAAGAAGAAATGGGCAAGGTTATCAGAAGGGAAGGAAGTGTCGAAGGCGAAACACGAGCGGCTGGAGAAGGAGGAAAAAGAGCTGCTAGAGAAGAACGTTGCCTTACTGAACGCCTAGAGAAGAACGTTGCCTTACTGAACGCCTTAATCATGAGGAGAGATAGGCTGATAGAGAGCTTGTTGGAAGAGAGAAGGGAAGACTGCAACTGGCTCGGAGGACTCTGGCCAAAATGAAGGGTGATGGCACCGATGAAGACGATGCAGCCCCCGGGGGTACCTTTAAAAGACCGAGGTTAGTGCATTTAATTTCGGAACCTTTTTTGTAGTTGTGACAAGACGAAGTCTTTAGTCAAGTTTGGCGTTAATTAACAAATTGAATGGCGTATTATGTAATGGTACGACTATATAAACAATGGTTAAGTGTTATGTGCATTAAATGAGTCACAAATTAGTCAAAAATCAGCAACATCGATGTTTATTATAAGCACACAACAATCGTAGCCTTTCGTAACCTTATCAACCAATGTGTTTGACGAATAGGTTAAGAATGTGTTTCGAAGATATGGAATCAAAGGAATACGAGAATGTTTGGAGTTATAATTAAAGGACATTGGCTTAGACATTTGGGTTGCAAAAATGCGGCCCCTGTATTTGGGTCGGTTGTCGGTCGAATACAGTCATTTTTCTTAAATTTATGTAGATGGTCCGTCAACAAAATGAGTCAATTTGTTAGAGTGAAGACCATTTCGTGTGGAGGTCGGCAATATGGAAGAAGAAGTTTATGGGAAAAAAACGGGGCGGTGAGATAAGTTCAACCCTAGAGTTTATATAGGTTATACGTATGGGCTATTGTGCATGAAATCAATTATAGCAACTGACTATGAAATCACCAACATGGATGCATAGTATGAACATGGATGCATAGCAGCACAATCCAACAGAATGGAAAAATAGCAGCCCATTCCGACCGAACGGAAAAGTCCGAATTGGAATTAAATTCAATGGAGAAACGTAACGCAGGGAACGAACGAACCCTATTGAGTATTGAATAAAAGTAGGGAATCTGAAAGTTCCATATTTAAAAAGACATTGAAAGCCTAGAGCCTCCCACCCACCTCAATCAAAACCCATCAAACTTCCAACAGTTGGAGATGCAGAGCCCATCGAACAGGCTACAATGAACCCGTCAATAACAGGTAAAGTTCTTATCCAAACGATGAAATTTGGATTGTTTTGAACCAACTTGGTATTGGTGTGAATCGTGAATCGTTGCTAGTAAAGTATCGGTTGTGTGGGTCATTAGTGGCGGATGTAGTAAGATGGTGCCTTTTAGTGTTCAATTGAAACAAAAAAGGGTGATTGAAAAACATGAAACTTTAATGTAGGAAGCATATATGGCGGACTATGCAGATGAGGGAAACCACAATATGAGCGAGGATGTTCACGTTCTGGAGGCGAAGGAATTAGACGAGAAGGAGCAGTAGTTGAAGAAGCAACGTGCAAGGTTATCAGAAGGGAAGGAAGTGTCGAAGGCGAAACACGAGCGGCTGGAGAAGGAGGAAAAAGTGTTGCTGGAGAAGAACGTTGCCTTACTGAACGCCTTAATCATAAGGAGAGATAGGCTGATAGAGAGCTTGTTGGAAGAGAGAAGGGAAGACTGCAACTGACTACGGAGGACTCTGGCCGAAATGAAGGGTGATGGCACCGATGAAGACGAAGCCGCCCACGGGGGTACCTTTAAAAGACCGAGGTCAGTGCATTTAATTTCGGAACCTTTTTAGAGATGTGGCAAGACGAAGTCTTTGGTCAAGTTTGGCGTTAATTATCAAATTGAATGGCGTATTATGTAAAGGTACGACCAGTTAAACAATGGTTATGTTTTATGTGCATGAAATGAGTCACAAATTAGTCAGAAATCAGCAACATCGATTTTTATTATAAGCACACAACAATTGTAGCCTTTCGCAACCTTATCAACCAATGTTTTTGACGAATAGGTTAAGAATGTGTTCCGAAGATATGGAATCAAAGGAATACAAGAATGTTTGGAGTTATAATTAAAGGACATTGGCTTAGACATTTGGGTTGCAAACATACGGCCCCTGTATTTAGGGCGGTTGCTGGTCGAATACAATCATTTTTCTTAAATTTATGTAGAGGGTCCGTCAACAAAATGAGTCAATTTGTTAAAGTGAATACCATTTCGTGTGGAGGTCGCCTGGAGGTCGGCAATGTGGAAGAAGAAGTTTATGGAAAAAAAAGGGGCGGTGAGGTAAGTTCAACCCCGGAGTTTATATAGGTTATACGTATGGGCTATTGTGCATGAAATCAATTATAGCATCTGACTATGAAATCACCAACATTGATGCATAGCAGCCCAATCCAACAGAATGGAAAAATAGAAGCTCAGCCCGACCGAACGGAAATAGCATCCCAGTCCGACCGAACGGAAATGTCCGAATTGGAATTAAATTCAAAGAGAAACGTAATGCGGGGAACGAACGACCCCTATTGAGTATTGAATAAAAGTAGGGATTCTGAAAGTTCCCTATTTAAAGAGGCATTGAAAGCCTAGAGCCTCCCACCCACCTCAATCAAAATCCATCAAACTTCTAAAAGTTGGAGTTGCAGAGCCCATCGAACAGGCTACAATTAACCCGTCAATAACAGGTAAAGTTCTTATCCAAACGATGAAATTTGGATTATTTTGAACCAACTTGGTATTGGTGTGAATCGTGAATCGTTGCTAGTAAAGCATCGGTTCTGTGGGTCGATAGTGGTGGATGTAGTAAGATGGTGCCTTTTAGTGTTCAATTGAAACAAAAAAGGGTGATTGAAAAACATGAAACTTTAATGTAGGAAGCATATATGGTGGACTATGCAGATGAGGGAAACCATAATATGAGCGAGGATGTTCACGTTCTGGAGGCGAAGGAATTAGACGAGAAGGAGCAGTAGTTGAAGAAGAAACGGGCAAGGTTATCAAAAGGGAAGGAAGTGTCGAAGGCAAAACACGAGCGGCTGGAGAAGGAGGAAAAAGAGCTGCTGGAGAAGAACGTTGCCTTACTGAACGCCTTAATCATAAGGAGAGATAGGCTGATAGCGAGCTTGTTGGAAGAGAGAAGGGAAGACTGCAACTGGCTACGGAGGACTCTGGCTGAAATGAGAGGTGATGGCGCCGATGAAGAGGAAGCAGCCCACGGGGGTACCTTTAAAAGACCGAGGTCAGTGCATTTAATTTCGGAACCTTTTTTGGAGATGTGGAAAGACGAAGTCTTTGGTCAAGCTTGGCATTAATTATCAAATTGAATGGCGTATTATGTAATGGTACGACTAGTTAAACAATGGTTAAGTTTTATGTGCATGAAATGAGTCACAAATTATTCAGAAATCATCAACATCGATGTTTATTATAAGCACACAACAATCGTAGCCTTTCGCAACCTTATCAACCAATGTTTTTGACGAATAGGTTAAGAATGTGTTCCGAAGATATGTAATCAAAGGAATACGGGAATGTTTGGAGCTATAATTAAAGGACATTGGCTTAGACATTTGGATTGCAAAAATGTGGCCCCTGTATTTGGGGTGGTTGCCGGTCGAATACAATCGTTTTTCTTAAATTTATGTAGATGGTCCGTCAACAAAATGAGTCAATTTGTTAGAGTGAAGACCATTTCGTGTGGAGGTCGACAATATGGAAGAAGAAGTTTATGGGAAAAAAAATGGGGCGGTGAGGTAAGTTCAACCCCGGAGTTTATATAGGTTATACGTATGGGCTATTGTGAATGAAATCAATTATAGCAACTGACTATGAAATCACCTATATGGATGCATAGTATCAACATGGATGCATAGCAGCCCAATCCAACAAAATGGAAAAATAGCAGCCCAGTCCGACCGAACGGAAATAGTAGCCCAGTTTGACGGAACGGAAAAGTCCGAATTAGAATTAAATTCAAAGGAGAAACGTAACGCGGGGAACGAACGACTCATATTGAGTATTGAATAAAAGTAGGGATTCTGAAAGGTCCCTATTTAAAGAGACATTGAAAGCCTAGAGCCTCCCACCCACCTCAATCAAAATCCATCAAACTTCCAAAAGTTGGAGTTGCAGAGCCCATCGAAAAGGCTACAATGAACCCGTCAACAACAGGTAAAGTTCTTATCCAAACGATGAAATTTGGATTGTTTTGAACCAACTTGGTATTGGTGTGAATCGTGAATCGTTGCTAGTAAGGTATCGGTTATGTGGGTCGTTAGTGGCGGATGTAGTAAGATGGTGCCTTTTAGTGTTCAATTGAAACAAAAAAGGGTGATTGAAAAACATGAAACTTTAATGTAGGAAGCATATATGGCGGACTATGCAGATGAGGGCAACCACAATATGAGCGAGGATGTTCACGTTCTGCAGGCGAAGGAATTAGACGAGAAGGAGCAGTAGTTGAAGAAGCAACGGGCAAGGGGTTAGCAGAAGGGAAGGAAGTGTCGAAGGCGAAACACAAGCTGCTGGAGAAGGAGGAAAAAGAGCTGATGGAGAAGAACATTGCCTTACTGAACGCCTTAATCATAAGGAGAGATAGGCTGATAGAGAGCTTGTTGGAAGAGAGAAGGGAAGACTGCAACTGGCTACGGAGGACTCTGACCGAAATGAAGGTTGATGGCACCGATGAAGACGAAGCAGCCCACAAGGGTACTTTTAAAAGACCGAGGTCAGTGCATTTAATTTCGGAACCTTTTTTTGGAGATGTGGCAAGATGAAGTCTTTGGTCAAGCTTGGCGTTAATTATCAAATTGAATGACGTATTATGTAATGGTACGATTAGTTAAACAATGGTTAAGTTTTATGTGCATGAAATGAGTCACAAATTAGTCAGAAATCAGCAACATCGATGTTTATTATAAGCACACAACAATCGTAGCCTTTTGCAACCTTATCAACCAATGTTTTTGACGAATAGGTTAAGAATGTGTTCCGAAGATATGGAATCAAAGGAATACGGGAATGTTTGGAGTTATAATTAAAGGACATTGGCTTAGACATTTGGGTTGCAAAAATGTGGCCCCTGTATTTGGGGCGGTTGCCGGTCGAATACATTCGTTTTTCTTAAATTTATGTAGATGGTCCGTCAACAAAATGAGTCAATTTGTTAGAGTGAAGACCATTTCGTGTGGAGGTCGCCTGGCGGCCGGCAATATGGAAGAAGAAGTTTATGGGAAAAAAACGGGGCGGTGAGGTAAATTCAACCACGGAGTTTATATAGGTTTTACGTATGGGCCATTGTCTATGAAATCAATTATAGCAACTGACTATGAAATCACCAACATGGATGCATAGTATCAGCAGCCAAAAGTAGTACAAACAATGCTTGATTTGCGTAGGCAACCAACTGCCACGAACATGGGGGAGTCTCTACCTTGGCAAGCAAGGTGCTAGATTTGTGTGTGTAAAAAATGTTTGCAAATTCCAGAAGAGTAAAGCGAAATGTTGTAGGTATGGGCCGTTGGTTAGTGAAATAGGCTGCAGAAATGCAGCCGTTGGAAAGACCAGCAATAGTTGGCGGCATGTGTTAGTGTATTAACCTCGACTGCTGGGTCGGCCCCACAGAGCGTCCGCTTGCACTAGAGAATGTAGCGATTGGGAACAAATCTGAATTTCACAAATCGAACTGGGCCAAAATAATAGCCTAGTCCAACGGAATGGATACATCTGTTTTTGAAGTAAATTTTCCAAAGAAACGTAAAGAGAAAACCCTAAGTACTAATAAATGTCGGGGGCTTCGTATTTATTACGGCTTAGTGCCTAGAGCTTCCCACTTCCATCAACGTCCATCAGACATCCATGGATAGGAACCCATCAAACATCCAACAGTGAACTCCGAAAGGTTACGATCGCCTCTCCATTAGCCAAGCACAGGTACAGTTCCCTCGAATCTTGTCCGACTTGGGGTTGAACCCCTGGTTCAATTACTATCATATTCCATTTGAGAGTGGTGGGTGAACAAATGTGGTATGTGTGGGAATCGTGTGCAATACTTTTGTCAATCGAATTTTTGTTCGTGACGGATAGCTGGTGGAGATTTCGAAAAGTACATTTAAAGGTTCGCTCAATCTATATTGAAATTTATACAAGCCACAGTTGATTGTGTGCGATTTCCTTATGTAAAATATGTGGCCATCGACAGTAGTAAAGTGATTACTAGTATAATAGGCATCGTTTCATGTCCGTAACGTGCGTTTGTTGAAGGTAGAATGGACAAGAGAGGATTTATCCAGTATTACTCGGATGAGTCGAGCGATGAATACCCAGAGGCTGAAATATATGAGTCAGACGAGGGAGGATACTGTAGTGAAGGCACATATTTCGTGGACTCCGCTGATGACGCACATTAAAATATGAGCGAATGTTGACTTGCTCGGGAGTGAAAGAAGTTTGCGACGAAGCAGGAGCAGGAGATCCTAAAGCAAAATGCCATGATATCAGCGCAGAAGGAGGCCTTGAAGAAGGGAGAGGCAAAGAGATGCAAGCTGCTGGACGATAACAAGAAGCTGAAGGATGAAAACAAGCGGCTTGTGTCATGCCAGATCGAGACGGCCCGCCAGCTGGGCGAGGCAAGGGCCGAAGTCCAAAGGCTGAAGGGAGTGAAGGGTATGGCCGCCACAATGCTTGCGGTTGTCAAAGTATACGGTAAATCAAGCACCCCTAGGTGTAATCGTTAAGCTCATTCTCGTAAAGTATGAAGTACAAACCTTATGGTCTGTTTGTGGGGCCTGGAACAAGTGTACACACCAACCGAAGTTTTGGACAATGTTGGCTTTAATTTGCAAACCAAATCGCATATTTTGTACTTATATGACAATGGTAAGTGATATGTGTTATGAATTCAATCACAACCTACCCAGTTAATATGAAACCTCCAACATGCACGCTGAATATAATCACACAACAATATAACCGCACCCGCTGACTGCTCGTGTTTGTATAATTCCGTAGATGAGTCGATGGCGATGCGACAACCCGAGTCTTGTAAAAATAATTTATGTACTTATAATGTAATGACTAGATACAAAATGTGAACTGAAATGTGCATGAAATAAATTACAACCTAGCGACTTAGTAGGAAATCACCTACGTGGATGCAAATGATCAGCATGCTAGACAACAATCGTAGTCAGAACTAATGGGTGTGTCCCGACCAATGTGTCTATGCAATGCAAAGGTTAAAACTATGTTCCAACAACAGTGATTTAAAAGCAAGCAGATATCATAACAGTTATGGGCCGTTGGTTAGACAATTGGGGTGAACAATTACGGCCGGTGCAACACAAATGCACTCGCTCACCGCTTGTGGCAGTTTAATCGTATATTACTGAATACGAGCCACATGCACTACGATAAACCTCGTCCGCGGCACCAATGCAGCGGCCATCCAAGAGCGTCCGCAACGCATAAAGGGAGTTTTCCCGCAAAAATTAGTAACCACATCTAACGTCGTTACAGGTGTATATACACAAAGGTTCAAATAACCCTATCGAATGTCGGGTATATATAAAGATTATCCTAAAATTAAACACAACATAATGTGGTAATTAATGGATCATGTTTATTAGATGTAGAACTATGAGGTTGTATTCCGTAGCCATGCCACTAAAATGCTGAATATCTTATGTGTTCGCTAGTAGATGTTGTTGAACACACTTTCGCAGTTTCAGTGAGATTGTATTTGTATCATCCGTTCACATAAGCATGAACGTACCATTTGTAGTTATAACATAAAATTAATTCCGCATGGGGGTCAGTAGTTGACAAGCAACACAGTGACCGACTCATAGTATACAACGGCTGCTGCTAGTGTCATTAGGTGATTGCAAAATGGAGAAGGCGCCAAGTATAGCGCCATTGTGGAAGTGGGGGTTGTTCATTTGGAATGCCATGCAGCTAACAAAAGACGGATCATTTCAATGACATAATCCAAGGTCGCATTTGAAATAGAGTATTTAGTACGAAATTGATGGCATTAATATTGAAAGTCAAGGCGATTACAACCGATAGGAAAAATTTATGCGTTTATATATATCTCATAGTGAACAACATAAATATAAGATTGAATCAATCCTAATCGTCGATCTCGATGACTGGGCTACAAGGCGAGTGAGCTGGTTCCCCCCACGCCTTTTCTTGTGGGAGTTGTTGGACGACAGTGGTGACATGTTGTTGAGGGGGATCTTCCTGTGAATACCCGCAGTTGCCGCACCCGCAATAGCCGCACCCACAACACCCCTAACCTCGACTGCTACAAGAACTCCGAGGCCGAACTCTCGATTGAACATCAGCAACATTTCTGTCTAGGAGTTCCCTCCAACTAGTATTTCCTTCAGTTGGGGGCCTAGGCCAGTCCTGATGGCGGTTCGGATGGTGAAGAGGACCTCCGCTTCCAACTTATAAAACTTTGCCTGTAGGCTGGCATTGTAAGCGGCCATTCCTGCAGGCGATATAGGTGTAGTGGCATTGGTGGTTGGGGTCCTTGGGATCTTTCCCATTGTGGTTTGAGTGGAGGGAGGGGACGAACTATGTGTTGTAGTCCGGGTGAAGGAGTATATTTCGTGGATACGATAGGAGGATTATATAGCATGAAGAGCGGGAGAACGTGGACAATGTGGTGAGATATGGGCCGCCCAGGCAACACCATTGAATTGTACTCGATTAATCCCAGTTACGTTAGCCTAATAGAAGAGTAGAAGGCCACGACTAACCCTTCCATGCTCCCCTTTCCCAATGTCCATCTGTTGACGGAACACTATAGTTAATCTACGATTAACTATAGTGTCATGTGGGAAGGCAGTGGAATAGTTTTGCTCATATCGGGGCACCCAATTGGCTAGTGTCGGTGCCGATCGAAGGGCATGGGGTGCACTTGCAAGAAGCCCAACGAAAGTTGTAGGTCGAATGAGGGAATCGACCTTAAATGTCGGCCGGGCAGTGCAATTTATACCAAATAGTGGGACCTCGCACGTTGGTGGCCGACGCAAACAAGGGTTGTGACCTGGCGGCAACGGGCATGCATTCCCACAGCCGCCTCCAATTACCCAACTTCGTCGATGGGCCCGGGAAGGGGATCTCGCTGAATGGGCTGGATGCGGCAGCAAACGCCGCCCGTGGAGGACGACCATTGGGCACGGGGTGGGGACTCGGATAGGCGTTGGGGGTCGTTGGATGGGAGTGCATTGGGAGGCCGAGATTACCTGATCAACATATGGACATACAATCCAAAAAAAAGGTTCTAAATAAAGTTCGAGTTGGTATTATGACATTCCCTTAACCTTTAAAAGGATGGTGTTGTGCTGCGTTGAAATGTCGAGGAGAAAATAAGTAAGGGGTGGAGAATTGAGAAAGCAAAGATGGGTAGAGGATAGATGACATTGGGTATGGCCGTGGATGGTTAAACAAACGTCAGGATAACATTGCATATACGGGGAGGAATGTAATATTTATTTCGGTAAAGTGAAACATGTGAGCTTCGTTGTGCAAACCCCCACCGGAGAAATGTGCGAAAACAAGTTGTGAATAGATCATATATATCCGAAATAGGTTATGTCGAATGTCGATCGCCAATGTCCAAATCAAACCAGCGTCGTGACGACATTGACATACATGTGAATATGTGAGCAACCGTATTATCTCCGTTGTTCAAGAACCCAATGGAGTGATGTGATGTATCCGCATCTTAAGGACCGATAGTCCGACCCGATCGTTTCCCTACCTGCATTGGCGAATCGATCCAAGAACTCGTGACAAGTGACAAGTAATCACCTTCCCGACAAAGGCCGCCTATACACTTCAAGGAAGGGCCCCAGGCTTCGACGAGGCGCGATGGGATCTAGGGTTTCGTCATGGGAGCGATGGAATCTAGGCAAGAATCACGACTTTCTGACTTACCAGCTCTAACACGATATGCAATATGGTAATGGTGTATGAGAACCACAGTCACAGGCCCTAAATCCAAATCATAGACTACAAATTCACAATTCTATTTCTCACTAAAATTGTAAACAAGGATTTCAAGTTCCAACACACAAACCACGAAGGCACACATTTATTTCTCACATTTTACAAACCGTATTCGACAATCCCGACATTCATTCTCATTTCTAAAATAGCAACTCCGCAAAATGTAATCAAAATTGATTCACCCTTAATCAATTGAAAATAATAAACCATCTTATTCAATCGATGAGGACGCCAAACAACTTACCTTTACTAGTGTGGATTGAAGGATTGTTTCGATTTGATTGTCTTAACCAGAGTTCCGAGTGCGTCCCGCCACCCAGATGAAGGCTCCGGCCCTTCACAGATTTTGTCGGAAGATGATCCGGAGCGGCTCTCGGCGGCGGTGTGTCGGTTGCTCAATCATTGTGTATTGTTTCTGTTGCTATCGACTCTAAGGAAAACAAAAAAAGGGGTTGGTGTGTAAAAAATATAATAGATGCGACAAACGACAAGGGAGGAGATCGAACTCGTAACCCAAGTTACACTCATACCTTGTCCTATCCGCTGAGCTAAATCTTCTTTAAGATTTCGTTGTACTTCAATTTTGTATAATACGAAAGTAACAATATACATAAGGCCGCGGCCGCATTATACTCATGCTTGTTAGATTAGGCCCAAACCACCCTACGCAAGGATGCTCGCGTATGACATCGGGGAAGAGGTCGATGTCCTCTTCGATGGATCGTACTGGCATGGACAGGTTGTGGGTCGAGAATGCTTCTAATATAGAGTTCTCCATGAGATGTACGTTCCCCGAGTTTTTGCGGAAGTAGACCACCTTAGAGCTCATGGTGACTGGGTCTACAGAATGGGCTGGTCCTTCGCCGACAAGTATGCTGATTTTTTGAGGTAGATTCTCCTAATAACGTCGACTCCTTTGTGTTGGAGTAAATGATATGTATTATCCTCTATCGTGTTTTGGGTTTGCAGGAGAATATCTCCGTGCGGGTACATTGGTTTTTGGACAATGGTTGTAGCTTGTAACTGCCCTTTGTAGCATGTATTCCACCATGTTTTTTGGACAGTGGTTTTTGTTCCTTCGTATTTATACTACACTTCGGTTGAGTTTTTGGATTGTGACGGACAGCAGCCGCTGCCACTCAAGCCCACTCTCGTCGGTTCAGTTTTTGGATTGTGTATCAGTTAAGACGACTGATGGCCAACTTGTCCACTGTCGCGACCATGGGGTTGAATTTTGAATGACGGTTTCCCATCACTGCCCTTCGGACCCTTGCCAGTGCCCATCGAATAACCTACCCGCTCCCGCTAGTGTCACATAACCGATGTCAGTTTAATTGTGTATTAGGTTCAGGTGATTGCTGCCCTGCTTTTCCGCTGTCGCGTACATGGGGTCACACGTTGAATGACCTATTCGGACCGCCTCCCTTCGGACCCGTGCCAAAGGATAACCTACCCGCTCCCGATTAACCGTTTTTAATTTTGGGTCTACGTCTACCGGGTATATGCGATCGCGGCCATGCCTCACCGCGATAGCGAGTATGACGATTGGCGAAACTAGCCATGAGTTTTGGGCCCCAGTCCAACAACACATATCAACCCAACACTTAGATTTCATTTCACATTGTACATTTTCACACATTTCACATCAACTCCTATATAACATATGTAATCCAATCATAGCGTTGCATGTTCGGTCATTGCTTCAGGTGATCGATGCTATTCATTGCCGCGGGACTTGTAGTCCAGTCACATAATTCGGGGCTCTTTCATTCGCCTAATCTCGATGCGAGCTCTCTTTATCCGAAGGTGAGTTTGTATGGTCGAAGCCAAAACTGGATTTGCCTGAAGGCGGTGCGGTGTTGTGTGTCCGACATGGGGTTTTGGCCAACGAAACCAAGAACATAATAAAAGGGAGACATGGGTCTTAATGTTTAGTAGTTCTATTCTGGGTGTTTTGTCCTATTGTTGATGCTTCTTTTTAGCCTTCCTCTCTGCTTCTTCTTGCCTCTTTTTCCACTGTTTAGCATGTTTCCATGGGATTTATATGTCTATTGCTTTGGTTCTTCCGGAAACAATCTCTCGATTTGTTCGGGGAAAGAGTGCGTACATCATGACCCCCCAAACCCTGCTTAATCGCGGGATATACTGGGTTGTTGTTGTTGTTTTGGTCGAATTTTGTTGGCAAAACCCAAAATTTAGGATTGTGTGGTGCAGCGGAAGCGCCAGAGTCAAGTTTGGTTGCCCGTATGCGATTTTGTGGTGCATTAAGCAGTATGATAGATTTCTTGGTAACTTGATGAAGCTTTGGTGTGTCAAAAAAGTTGGACAGTTGCCCGGATGCAGAAATCAGAGAGGGTCAAAGTCATTAGGCGAGAGGTTCGGATTTGCTACCATGTAAAGTATTGATGTAACTCAACACACTTTCTATTGATTCATACAAGGAAATATATATATATATATATATATATATATATATATATATATATATATATATATATATATATATATATATATATATATATATATATATATATATAGAGAGAGAGAGAGAGAGAGAGAGAGAGAGAGAGAGAGAGAGAGAGAGAGAGAGAGAGAGAGAGAGAGAGAGAGAGAGAGAGAGAGAGAGAGAGAGAGAGAGAGAGAGAGAGAGAGAGAGAGAGAGAGAGAGAATGGGTAACTTGTGCACAAGGCTTAGGATGTGCATTGTGCACAAAATATTATTCGGTGAGATGTGAAACATTATTCAGTGAAATTTGAAGCATTATTCGGTGAAATGTGAGTATTGTTTAGGGGAATGTGAAACATTATTTGGTGAAATTTGAGGCATTCCATATAAATTATAACTATTGTTTAGGGAATTGAGGTTTCTTTTATTTGAAATGGATAAAAAAAAACTAAACATTATTCGGTAGAATGTTATAAATTATTCAGTGGAATTGGGACGTTTTCATCTGAACTGAACGGAAAAAAAAAAACATAACAGTGTTCGGTAGAATGTTTCACATTTCACCGAATAATGCTTAAAATTTCACCGAATAATGTTTCACATTTCACCGAATAATATTTGTGCACAATGCACACCCTAAGGGGTGTGCACTCTGGAACCACTCCCTATATATATATATATATATATATATATATATATATATATATATATATATATATATATATATATATATATATATATATATATAGGGATTGACTCCGGTGAAAACCTCAAATTTTGGTAAAAACCCGTGAGCACTACTTTATATCTCGGTTTTTTTAAAACCCGTGCTAAAAACCTCAATCACACGGTGACTTTACAACTCGGTTCAACCTAAAAACCGTGCTAAAAACTCCAGTTTTAAAATAACACATGACTTTATAGTTCGGTCAAACCGAAAAATCGTGCTAAAAAACTACTACCTCCGTTCGGCAAAACTTGTCGTTTACTATTCACGCACGCTTTTTTAGAATGATAAAAACTATATAAAATATTCATTTTTTAAAATTTTTTTTAACAAATTTGTACTTATTAATAATAACTACGAAATTGTTAAAAAAATTATTAAAAAAACTAGATATTTTATATAGTTTTTAGCTCCTAAAAAAGCGCGCGTGAATAGTAAAACGTCAAGTTTTACCGAACGGAGGGAGTAATATTTTAAAATTACATAGTGACTTTATAGCTCGGTTTTATTCAAAACCGATCTAAAATTTATGACTTTATAGATCGGTTCTATTCATAACCGGGCTATAAAGCAAGTGAACCGGGCTAAAAAGCCGGTCCTCACGGGTTTCTACCGCAATTTTGGTTTTCACCGGAGCACAACCGTATATATATATATATATATATATATATATATATATATATATATATATATATATATAGAGAGAGAGAGAGAGAGAGAGAGAGAGAGAGAGAGAGAGAGAGAGAGGGGGAGAGAGGTTCCAATGAAACGATTTATAGGGTGTAACATGTAACACAATTGTAGGCGTTGGATTACGATAGAATGAGTGGTTGAGATTTAATTGTAGATAAACTCTACCTAGTTATATTATTAGTTAGCATTAAATGAGTGAGTGAATTGAAAAGGGAACTTATTGTCATCATACCTTGTATACGTGAAGTTTTGAGAAAATTATGGAATGATGATAATTTCATTCTATTAAATGTACAAATCGGTAGGCAAATTAGGATAAAATTAGGACATGGAAAAACAATCATGAACTCCATTACAGTGAAATGTGAATTCCCCATTTAAAATATGAATATCACTAATCACAATAACAAATACCACTCTTTTAAATGTCGAATATTTTCTCTAAATAAAGCAATTGTATTATTTACCTATCTCATTTTATTATATAAATATTATCGATCAAAATAAAGAATATCACTGTTTCAAATGATGAATATCAGACTTCACAATAATGAATATGAACACTTTTTATAGTGAACATCACCTTCTAAAATAACAAATAAAATAACCTTACTATATGAATATTAAGTTATTCATAAATACAAAAAAAAATATCTAATTAACCTCGAATAATATAGTCCCCATAATGAATATTAACTTACTCATACCAAGTATTTCATATCCGAATATTTAAAATATTTATAAATTTTATAATTTTCCATTAAAGTCAAGTTCGACAATGTTGTAATATTTCATCCAAAATTTTCTTCTATATTTTTTATTACTGATTTTATTAAAATATTTAATTTTATAACATATTGACGGTGACCATAATTTTTTCTATCTCGTTTATTGTAGTTACTTTTGGCTGAATATATCCAATGTTTTGCATATTCATATTAAATTAATGAAATATTCATATGTGATTAACTAAATATTCATATTTAATTTACTAAATATTCGATTTGCATAAATGACTATATGCGAGAAAAAAATGAGCCAATAATTTTAGATAAGTTGGATATAAATTTTAACGTGTTAAAAAAATATAATATTCATTTTTCTGAGAAAAAAAATATAATATGTAATGACATATTCACTTTATTAAATTGGTGTATTCAGTTTCTACGAATTGATTTGATACTTTATCCAATTTTTTAGAAGGTCGTCTCGAATGCAACTAATATTTTATCCGAATTTTGTTCAATACTCGTATTTTGTAATGATTTGATTAGAATTTCTATATGGTATCCTTTCTTATTTGAATTGTTACTATATACGTCTGATCTGATGACCATGATTTTAGTCTTCCCATTTATTATAGCTATTATTTGCTTTTGAATTTCCTAATCTGGTACAACTCCTCCACCATAAGTATTATGTGCCATATTTCAAACGAATATCATCCATTGATTAGCTTATAATCTAACGTCTATACTTACGTTATATATTACACCCTATCAATTGTTTTACTGGAACTCTACCCTATATATATATATATATATATATATATATATATATATATATATATATATATATATATATATATATATATATATATATATATATCTTACAATGAAGTAAATTCAAGTAATGGAGATTAATGTGGAAAGGTGGAGAAAGATTTACTCTAACTGAAGTTTACCTATTCTAATTATAAAATAATAATTAAAAGATAAAGCCTAAATAATAGGAAACTTAGTTATTCCAACAATGCAGACCGTGGGAGCTGGAGGATTATGTGAACACTGAACACTTTCACCTCGAAAATGGTTTTATTTGTAGACAATGTTGTAAGTCTTCTAATTCTTTCAAAATCGGACTGGACCGAAAAAACGTGCCTAAATAATAAATAACATGTTTTTGTTTTTGTTAATAGATGGATTACCAACTTGCATGTGGTTACCTACCACTCGTGACTCGTGAGAGAGAGGACCGATGTAAGAGACAAACTTGATCCAGTTTCGATAAATACCAATGTGATTACAATCCTTGAAGAGTTTTGGTTTGCAAACCACAACTCATCTCCCGTTCAAGTTACCATAAAAAAAATAGGTCAATTGGTGTTCTAAAAATCGCGTTTAAATGGTATCTAGGCAGTGTCTAGGCTCTAAACAGGACCGTAGCAGGACACCTAAGAATTTTTAAATCTAGATGAGTCTTTAGGCGAAAATTCGGCGAAAATCCGCCTAGGTGCCGCCTAGGCTCGTCTATTGTTTAGGTTCGTAATTAGTCGACTTAGAGTTTTTTTATCCCACAAGTTGGAATGTATTTTTTTTTAATTAGTCGAACCTATAGTTTTAGATTTTAGGAGATTTATAGTCGTCAGTTGGATGCATACTTTTGTGTTTATTTACTTAGTGTTAGTTAAGCACAACAAATCATTTGAGGTATTTTTAAATAATTTTTTTTAAAAAAAAATTATATTTACATTGTTATGCCCAATAATATACATTTTATATTACAAAAGCATATAGATATATGTTATTTGGCATGTACATGCCCAATAATATACATTTTACTCCCTCCGTTCGGCAAAACTTGTCATTTTAACTCTCCACACAACTTTTAATAAACCTAATAATTACACTCCTTTTTACCAATTTACCCCCATTTATCACTCTATTTTTTACTTTATCAAAAACTACAACTCACAATACATCAATCAAATCAAGGGCATTTTAGTAAAGTAGAAGCAAAAATACCTAAAATGACAAGTTTTTCCGAACAAAAACAAAACTCTAAAACGACAAGTTTTGCCGAACGGAGGGAGTATATTACAAAAAGTGTATAAATATATGTTATTTGACATGTACAATTTAAATATATTTTTATAAACAAATAATTTATATATATATATATATATATATTGGTTTAACTTTTTATATAATTTTTTTTATCATTAAAAAATATCCAAATCACACAATGTAATGAAGGAGATCCATTCGCATAATCAGATACTCCCGGATTTACCTAATCTAATCTATTTAAAAGTTGACCCTCTTACATAACTTTTACTCCCTCTGTCTCATATTAAATGTCGTTTGTCTTTTTGTGCACGCTTTTTAAAGAGACAACAACTCTATAAAATATTATTATTTTAATTAATTTTTTATATAATGTTATACTTATTACTACTAAGTATCAAATTATATAAAAAAATTAATTAAAAAAATAATATTTTATAGATTTTTTCGCTCTTAAAAAACGTGCCAAAAAGTAAAACAACATTTAATTTGAGATGGAGGGAGTATATTTTACTGTAAAAAAGATTGAAACGTGGAATCCTGACGCTTGAATGAAGCAAACGCTGACCTCCATACATAAATGGAAATGGACACCGGGAATGGAACTCCAAATTCAGATCTTCTGAAAACAAAATCTGATTGCAGCCTTGCAGTGGAATGGGTCGCAGGAACCGACACAGCTGCGCCATTTACCCTATCACTATGGTGTAGGATCTAGTAGTATAGGATGCCCAACTTTATCTTTTTTGTCTTTATTATTTTTGTTACTTTAGTTTCTTACCTTTTACATCCATAGATGCTCAATATATCTACCATTGTTGATATTTTCATTCGCACGTTAATTAGTACTGTAGATACTATGGTGGCGGTGTGTGGATCGCTCAACAATCAAATGTAAAAAAACTCAAATGTATTTTTATTTTCACGGATTGATCCACCTGAGCTCGTTTGGTTTAACACGGGAAGAACTTGTTCTTCCTTGAAAGTAGGGGTGTGCATCGGTCTAAAATTGAACCGAGTCGGGCTGAATCGAACCGAACCGATTTCGTAAATCTCAAAATTTCAAACCGAAACCGAAAGCATTAGGTTCGGTTCGGTTATTGGCCGGTTTGGTTTGTGTTCGGTTTGTTTTTAACATAATTAAACCGAATTTCTATAATTCTTTTTATAAACAAATTAATTGAACTCTTTCGGTGATTTGCCGGTTTGGTTTGGGTTCACTTCATCTTTCTAGAGAGCACTCTTCCTTACTTGATTTTATTAATATGATTCGACCTTAGACTCGACCTTTACTTATGAGGATTTCATTTCTACTATTAATAAATAAGGGTAGCCCTACTTAATTTCGGACCAACAAAAAAAGTAAAATTTTTAACATAAAAATTAAAAAATAATAAATAAACTAATATGGAGTAATATGCAAACCCTATACAGATTATAATTTATAAGCCTAAAATGGAATATTAGAAAAAAAAATTCGGTTTAACACAAACCGAACCGAAACCCAAAAATGGAAATTCTCGGACCGAAAGCCGAACCGAAAAACTTCGGTTAGGTTCGATTTGTGTTGGTTCGGCCCAAAAATTCGGTTTGGGCCGAATCATGCACAACCCTACTTGGAAGTACTTTCCGAAAATTGAATTCTAATGAATTGTACTTCCTAAAAATTGAAAAAATATGTTTGATTGTATTTTAGATGATAGGAATTAAAATAAGAAAATTAAAAATTGAAAATTATAAAAGGTGGAATTGAAACTTACCTAAGAAGTAGGTAAATTAAATTCTTTTAACTTTGAGGAATTTAAGTTTTTGAGAATTTAACTTCATGGATTTTCATCTACTTTTTTATTTTACTACTTCCTAGATTTTTCAGTTGCCAATCAAATGACTCATTATTTTGTAGATTTTTTTTTTATTAGATAAAAATTCGAAGGTCAGACAGGCCTGACTCCTCGAGAGGCCGACAAAGTCGGCAGACGGCGAACCGTCAAACATACAATCTAAAATACAGAAAAACAGCAAACAAGCGAAATGAACAAGCAGAAATAAACTCTACAACAGACGATCCTAGAAGACCAACTCCATGAAAGCTGAGGAAGCCGTCGAAGAACGAAGCCAAGCACCACCGAACAGTGGCACCGCGGGCCAGCGGTACAGCAGGACTCTATCTCCTGTAGGTAGTGCAGACGAACTTCAAGGAAACTCATTCCCGGATACGAAGTCGCCCTGAGCGCACCACCACGACCCCAGCCAGTCCCGTCTCCAGACTCCACACCCCCAACCAAGCAGAAGACCTCCAAGAAACATCGGAAGCAGAGCCGCAAGCTACTCGAACAAAACGCTAACAAGATTTCACCTATAAAAATATCGTCAAGCCCTTGCGGGATTTAATCAAACCCTTTCGGGTGGGTTTACTCATTATTTTGTAGATAAAAGTGGTGAACTCTTACTAGTGTTTGTTTTCTGGAAAAACAAACAAAATTTCCTGATAATTTTTTTAATTAATGAGTTTTCATGATTGCAATTTTGAAATGATATTTATACTTTATTCTCCAAGTAAATAGGATAAGAAATTTTTAAGAAAAGTTAAAATAATATAATGTTGAAAAATCTTTCTCAATAAATCTCATGCGAAAAACTGGCTTATTAAAGTGATTATAATAAATATTAGGGCTTGTTTGGTTGAACATAGGAAGTATGCTTCCTAGGAAGTTACTTCCCATGAATTATAATTCCCATAAAATTTAAAAAGTTGTTTGGTTAAGTTATAAGATGTAGGGAATTTAAATGGAGGAAGTTGAATTTTTCCATAAAAAAAATGGTGGAATTGCAACTTACCTAGTCCCCCCTAGGTAAGTGAAATTCCTCCATACGGTAGGAATTGGAATTCCTAGGAAGGCAAATTCTTGAATTTTTTCTTGATCAAAAAAGCAACCAAACACAGGTATCTATTCTACTTCATGAGTTTTTAAACTTTCTAGGTTTTTAAAATGGTAACCAAACGAACTCTTATAATATTTAAAGTGGTAAGAAAAATAATAACTTAAAATGATATCAACTAACAAAATTTAAATAATAAAAAAATTCAATTTTTTTGACCCAAAAAACCAGAAATTTTTATAGTAAAAGATTTCGGTCAACCCGGGTTGATCCAAACTCCGGACCCTTAATTTTGACCCTAACCAATTTTTAATCGACTGCTGACACGCCATCAACTCTCATCTTCACTCACCATATTTTCTTTTACCCCAAATTGAACACCCATGTTAAATTATTATGTTGAACACCTAAATGATTAGCTGATCTAACATCGAGATATAAAGATTCAATACTAGAACATCCAGAGATTGGACACATAAACATGAATCGTCACCCAAAATCTGAGTTGCAGCCGGCACGACAATACAGTATAGTGAGAGATCGTAGATGCTTTGTCGATTAAAAAATAGCCTAAATTTCAGACCTCGTCCTCTTCTTATATACATGTTAGTTTTAAAAGTACTAATAAGATTTAAAAAAAATAGAACTAGTTTCATTTTTTTTATTAGATAAAAATTTGAGGCCAGACAAACCTGGTCCTCGAAGACCGACAAGTCGACAGACGGATAACCGACATAAACAAACAAAAGGACAACGATGGTGTAAAATACAGGCAAAAGCGCTCAACAAAGCGAAACTAAACCCAACTAAACCAGAAGAGATGTCAAATGAGGACGTACACGACGAGCGAAGCCAAGTGATACACAGAGGCAACACCGCAGGCCGGCGGTACATCAGGAGTCACCTGTGGGCAGTGAAGACAAACCTCCAAGGAAACAACATTCCGAGAAAAGGAGACGCCTCGATACACACTACCACGACCCCAACCTGACCCGACTTCGAACAGCCAGAACCCCATCAACCGGAGAAGAAAGTCCAGTCACCCAAAATGTCGAGCCACAGACCGCCTGAAATGAACGCCCGAGGAGGCCGCCGGAAGCGAACCAAACCCAGGAGAAAGAGGAGGGGAAGCACCCGGGTTTTGTACGGCGCCAACAAAGCACAAGCTGAAGAGGAACTCGGCCGAACAAGATTGAGCCCACACGCAACCCGCGCAACAGGGAACGAGAAGGAAAGGTGTCGAATCGACGGGATCTCCGGGAAGCGATTCGCAGGAAAACATAGAGAAAAGACAAGCCAAATCCGCCCAAAATGGCACCCACCCGAGTCGGACTCCGAAAAGGGAGGATGAGGGGGTAGAAGACAGATTTTCCTTACCACATAAACCGGACCCAAGACCTGGAGGAAGACTTCGCTCCCTGAGGAAGAAAAGACTTCCACAACCGAATAAGAGGCGGAGGGTTAGGGGGAAAGAAGTACCGACCCCGAAGGGGTGGATTTGGGCTCCCGAAGGAGGTTTAGTTTGCCTTTAGAAGAGGGCTTTTTCCTGTAATCGTAGCCGGTGGCGGATCCACCGATGCCAGTGTTCCTCACCCATCTGGGGATGGTTTTTCCTTCCTCTCAAAAGAGAAAGTTTTTTTTATTCTATAAATTATCCCCCAAGCAGTGATTGTGGAAATTCGGAAGTGTCCACAAATTCGTTGATTCACTAGTTTCATTTTTTTGGATGAAATAGAACTAGCTTTCTTTATTTAACCCTTATTTTTCCTTCTTTTACCAAAACATAAATATGAAATGATAGTTTTTTAGCCTTGCCGTATACTATGCAAAAAAGGCCCTATAATAATCACCCGAAAGGGTTCGAACAAAATCCCGAAAGGGTCGTGAAAAGCGCGAAAAGGTCTGACTAAACCAGTAAGGGCATGAATTAAATCCCGAAAAGGCTTGTCTAAATTTCGTTAGGGCTTGACCAATTTTCGGCTGGCTAAATCTTTTGACGTCTTTGCGCAAGCAGTTTGTGGCTCTACTTTCATCATTTCTAGGAGGTCTTCTGCTTGGTTGGGGATGTGAAGTCTGGAGTCGGGACTGGCTGATGCCGAGGTGGTCTTTTCAAGGCGACTTCGTATTCGGGGAGGAGCTTTCTTGGAGTTTCGTCTGCACTTCCTACAGGAGATAGATTCCTGTTGTACCGCTGGCCCGCGGTGCTACTGTTCGGCAGTGCTTGACTTCGTTCTTCGCTATCGTTTGCAACTGTTTCTTAGACCGTTCTTGTTATAGAGTTATTTATGTTTGTTTCTTAGCGTTGTTTTCTGTTTTTATTATATGTCTAGACGATTTCCACCTGCCGATTCATCGGCCTCTCGAAAATCAAGCTTGCTTGTTCTCAAATTTTTACTTAATAAAAAAAGGCCTTTCCCATTTTTATTTTTTTCAAGAAAACAACATTTAAAAAAGGGTAAACTGCAGAAAACCACCCCTTAAATAGGACATATTGCTCAAAACCACCTCTTGAAATCAATATTGCAGAAAACCACCCTTTATATAGCTTAATTTACCAAAGATCACTATACCTCTGACTTCGTTAAGTTTTAGAGGAAAAATTGGTAAATTACAAAAACACCCCTATCATATGGAGAGACAATATTGAAGGGGGTCTTGCATAAGAGTTGTGGAGAGATTTAGGTATGAATTGAAGGGGGCTTAGTATAGGATCGTAAGAGTTGTTAAATAATTTCAATTAACAAAGTGTGTGTGGAGTTGTACATATGTACATAAGGATAGACAGAGAGTGAGTGGTGATAAGAAAACGGTATGTATAAGGGTAATTTTGGGGTTTTCAAAGATATTTAACGAAATTGTAATGGCACATAGAGGCAGGATGATATTTTATACACAAAAGCTGTATAAAGAATGATTTTATGCAATATTGGTTTCCTGCTGCTTACCCTTTAAAAAAATATTCCATCTTCATTTAATAATTGGTCTCATGAGAAAGGCCCAATACACTAGTACCGTAGTTGAATTCTTACAACAGCCCATTCGCCTACCAATTTTCGCACCATTTTTCATTTCTGACCGCTGACCGCTCTATGCGCACTCTCTGGATCTGAAAGGTTGACGTCTTGACGCCATGAACGCCACCGCGATCTCCAGGAACGATATTTGCGAAGGTAACTAAACGTCGATTGATCTTTCTTTATTCTTTTTTCAAGCTGTGTTCCAAGATCTACAATTTTCATTCTCTGAAGAAATGCGATTCAATTAATATGATTATCAGAGAACGCCGGTGACAGCGACTCTGACGCTCACTCTGAAGGCATCCCGGAGTACTATCAGCCAATAACCGAAACCGATGATGCAGACGAAGACGACGAGAATTCAAACCAGAGGATTCCTGAGTACCAGATTTTTGGCCCTCAGATTATGTCGAACGGTCATTATCTTGGAGCGGAGAACGGCGTGAGATCGCTGAATCTAGGCGACGAGGAAAACCATAGCGAAGAAGAAGAAGAAGACGAGGAGGTTAGGATGAGATCGGAATCTGCAATTGCGACGGCGTTTCGGGAGGACGAGAGCCGGAGAAACGCGCCGTTGACGGCGGAGAACGCGTCTAGGGTTAGGGAGGCGATGCGCGGGGTTTCGCTCGCCGGCTTCGCTCCCGATTGGGCTAGCCATGTCCCGGAGGAGCAATTGATTCATCAGATCCAACGGTTGCGTCAGTCACATCATTCTGCAGCCTAAAGATTCGGGAACTATGGCCTGATTCTTAGCAGGTTTGATTTGGATTGTATGTGTGTATTTTCTGTTGTTTACATTTTCAGTCAGAAATACAGTACATGCGTGCCTGTTTATCCGTGTGAAATCAAGTTCATTAATTTCATCATCAGCTTCTTGCAGGAAATAGCTTAGTTTCAATCATCAATCTGAAAATCCCTTAAACATTCCATCTAAAAATCCCTTGCAGTAACAAACTATGACACTTGAAGGATTAATATGATCAGTTGCAAGAAAAATGCCCAAATTTAGGCAGCAACAATGTTTTATCACAGCCCCTTTGCCTCATCCTCAGTTTTACCAGCTTCAGTCCATCCTCAAAGCTGAGGCATGGAAACTGAGAAAATTCAGTGTCCTTTAAAGTTTAAATTCACATTTTTGGAAAAGGAAAATGAAGAGATCAAAGATGAACATCAGTGATATTTTGGTTTAAACCACACTGTCATGTCTACAGAAGAGATTTCTGACCTCTTTTGCGTGCCCCATCCTCAATATCTCAACAGATGCGTGGCTAATAGCACAGATAGCTCGCTGCATACGAGTAAATTGAACAGTGACTAAATAAAAGATTGTAGTTGGCTGAAGTGCACAAGCATCACAAAATATCCTCATTTTCCTATGAAGATTGCCATCTGTTTGAACAACCTGCTGCCAAACCCTTTACAGTTAGATCGCAGGGGATGTGATCATGTGATTGAAGAAAAGTTGGCGAAATCGTAGAAGAGCAAGACAACGAGCAATTCAGCAAGTGTGTCCACTGGATGAGGAAAGACAGACCAGATGCTGGCATTCAAGGTCGTGTTTGGTTCGTGGAAATTTGAATGATTCGACTGCAGTATACAATGCAGTCTATGCAGAGGCCTCAGGCTTCAGGTTAGCGTTAATCGCTTCACGAACTGAACTATCAAATGTTTTCAAATAAGTTATTTATAAGCAATCACATATCACCCAAGGAAACCAGGACAAATTCCCCTGCAAATATACCAACCACAACGAGTCTTTAATTATTTTGGCTTTAGTGGAACAATGAGCAACTGTACATATGCTCTATCAGCCTACAATGTGCATACTCTTCCGAGATTTATTGAACATAACCCATTACATCACTTCCATAAGTAACATGTGGAAATCTAGTGCAAATTGCTAACATAATGTATATACAGATTTTACAAGATAAGGTCAGTTTTCTGGAGTAAATTAATTTATTCTGATGAATTCCTCAAGTATTAGATGTACTTGGGAATGCATCTTTGTTGCTGTTGTCGTCAAACAACTTCTCTTTTAGCCTCCAGTACAGAAATCAAATTCTCTAACCGAGAGTTCTGCATCTTTGGTAGAGGCTCCAATAGGGAACGTTACTGTTGAAGGTAGCATAAATCTCCAAGAGCAGGTCTTTTGATGGCTGTTAAATGAAGAAACAAGAGAACTAGATTACTAAGAGAATCAATTACATATGAATCAGTGTGAATAATTATATGAAATTGGCCTCAGGGAAAAGAGGCGTAAACTACATGACTACCAAATGATGCAGCAAATTACCGGGCTATTACCAGGTTGTTCATTGAAGCTAGCGCCTAGATATAGCTGACAACCTGAAGTTCACGAGATGAGTCACCTCGGCTTCTTATGGGTCTTGCTGTATTGCCCTTTATTTCCAGAACCTGATTAGAGAAACACAAAATGTCAATAGACATAAGATAGGACAATCATGTCTTTTAATGAAGTGATTGATGATTAAATGAGATTCTGAAATAGTTGAGGGTTAACCTCTGGTGGTGAATCAAGAACTCCTTTTGACATCCCTACATCAACTCGCCATATGCTACAATCATATTCACTGCATAGCCGAAAGACATGTTATGCTGTGAAGTGTGCAAAAAGAACTTGAGCAGTTCGTGCATTTGTGGAGTAGTAGTCAGAGATCAGCTTACCAGTTTACCCCTTGCATTTGAGGGGTATGACCCACCACCATGCATTTAGCACCTACTGCCTGCAGTGTTTCTCTGAGTATTGAGTTTATCTGATCAATCTGGTAGTCTTCCAAATCTGTAGTATCTCTAGAGTACAAACGGCTCCAAACAACACTATCATAACCCCTGGTTGCAATGAACGGAAGCTGCGGCATATTATCTTCCTCACGCAAGCCCTTCATCCAATCAGACACTTCTTTATTCATCCTCTCAATTCCATATGCAGCTGGCAAAGCAAAAAAGAAAAACAAACAGATTAGACAACATTCTGATAAACGTAATCTTACCAATGAACATAAATAATATTTTATGATGAAAAGAGAAATCAAGTACCATGATGAGGAAGAAGACCACCATGACAAAAGATCCAGTCATTAACTTTAAGTACAACACCATGCTGTGCCAATTCACAAGCCAGCGGACCTCCTGGTCTTAAGAGGATTGTTCTGGCAAATACTCCCTTTTGCTTCTGTCCTAATGTAGCCAATTATCATAAGAACTACCATCCGTGGTTCAAAATACACAAAGCAAGTAGAGGAAGGAATTTAACATAAGAACTGATAGCATGACTAACTACTAGCGTTTGTGAAGGGAAAGAATATAAACGCTTTGAAGAAAACTGAATCACGAAATAGATGTTTTTCAGTACCTTGACTATATTCCAAGGACCCCAAGAATTATGAGACGTTTTCCTATCTTCCTTCCACCTAGTTGAGACATCAAACCAGTTGACAAGAGCTTCATCCCAGTTGTGGGTATCACCAATGTATTCCAAGAAGTCTGCACACTCATCAAAACCCCCAGAATCAACATACCTAAAATCCCCCTCTACATTCATAGTCTCGTGATTTCCATTAACCTGTTTCAGGAAGTTCTTTATGGTTAACCCTACAGGCTTATCGGTAAAATCAATTATTTGCACACAACAGTGCTCAAGATCATTACTAAAAATCATAGAACGAGGTAAGACCCAGCTTAAAGCACCATGCACCTGGAAGACAGCTCCACCTTCAGCTCTTGCTTGAATATCCAAAGACCTCAAAAGAGACAAGATAGCAATTTCATCATCGCCCCGATCCAGTATATCCCCTAGCTGCACCAATACCTATTTTGAAATTCATACAGAAAACAAACATTTAGACCTTCATTCTTCGATTATGAAACTTCTGGAAAAAAACGCATATTTTTGCAAGATTGAGGAATAATAACATACTGTCTCTCCACCCGTCCACAAATCTTCGCCATCAGAACTCAAGACACCAGCTATGCTAAGTGCTCGTCTCGCCTTGGAAAGATCTCCATGCAGATCCCCCACTGTCCATTGAACTCATTTTAGAATCATGAAGTCTAGAACTATAACACCTAAATTCATACTCAGATCCTACAATGTGCACTAAATACCCTAACAAGCGAAAATCAGGCGCCTTTAGGTTATTTTTAGTTCCCCAAAAATCATGTGCATTGAATCCAAATCTCAAAGAAACTGGTTCAGTAGCCCTGACAATGGCATTATTTGACAATCTGAGCAAGACATGAACGGAACTCCACAATTCCACAAACTGTAATCAAAGCAATTAGGGCAAGACACAGTAAAATCGCAGGAAAAAATGAGCGTTTCAATTCGAAAATCGCCGCAATCAAACACATCCAAACCTAAAATTGGAAAGTGGAAACAAACAAGCAGAGACGGAGATGGACGAACCAGCGACGATTCGACGACCAGGAGCGGAGACCAAAGTAGGCGGATTACCGCTCACCACTATCGGCTTCAAACCACTAGGATTGCTGTAGGTGTAATTGCTGTATGAATCAGGAATGGTTAGCTTCGGATTTTGGGGCTGCGAATTGTGCGGAAAAGATAACGAATTCATCCAAACTGAAGCCATGCTTTTTTATGCGTCGTTCCTCCTCTCCTCATCAACCGCCACAAATCATGGCATCAAATGTTGTTCATCTCCGTTGTCGCAGTTACCAAATTACAATCGACCTTGTCTTCTTCGTCCTCCCCCGTTGAGTTCTTTTGGAGGCTTTCATTCCCCGAAAATCTGCAGCCATATATTTGGATTTGGTGATAGCGTCTTTGTCTGGTCGTAAAACAACGCTTCGTCATGTCCGCACTATTTTTTTTTGGTCATGTACAGTATTTTATTTTATTTTTTGCTCAGAGAGTATGGTAGATTAATAGTTTTAATACGGAGTATTTACGGTTACGAGTAGCACAACATAAGTCCAAATTGCATAAAATCGCCCTTAAATAGTTCAATTTGTTCAAAATAACCTCTTAAACACGTAATTACAGTAAACTACCCATTAAAATATAAAAGCTTGCATAGAACTACTCAGCCCTCAAATATATTAATTTATGGGGGAAAAACATTTAGATTAAAAGAAAGAAATTTTTTTTCTTATCATTCCTCATGTTTGCTCGTCATTGTCAGCCTACGCTTCTACCACCACCTCCTTTTCTTCAAGCCAATCACCAATCACCAATACAAGGATGTTCCATCGACACTTGTCGCGAACGAATCCAAAGTCGTCAGGTGAGGTAATAGCACGCATTTACTTATGCATATTAGGATGTATTTAGCATGATTTAGATGTATATATATAATGCATTGTTTAGGCTAGATTTGCATTTATATTTGTTTTGTTGGCAGAGTCGAAATCAACATGCTTTTATGGATTATTTCAGGTATATGTGAATCCGACGAGTAATGAGGATGATACAATCCGGGAAACGCTAAATTGGACAAAAACAAGGCAACTGAGATTTATTCAAGGATTTGATCGAAGTGATGAAGATTAATGAACCAGGATTGTATTACTTTTATTGTTTAGTTAATTTTAGATTATCTTATTATTTAATAAGTCTGAATATCTAATTAGTGTTAGTTTTTATATTATTTGAGTTTTTATTGAGGGTAAACTAAAGAAAACCACCCCTAAAATATGTCATATTGCTCAAAACCACCCCTTCTACAACTAATTACCGAAAACCGCCCATAGAAACATCTCTGTTAACCATTAACCACCCTTGATATCTTTCCGTCATGATTCCGTTAAAGAATGTGAAATTAGGAACTCTTTATAGAATTTAATTGAAATAAAAAGGAAAGCATGAACAACTGGTGAGATTTCGAGGAGATTGCAAGTGACAAGGGCAACCATGAAGATTTGGCTTTTCATTTCTCATAATTTCAAACCCTAGATCTATAGTTTGGGTTTCCCGTTCTCATTTTCGTGCTCTACTTTGAGTTGACGGACGAATCTAGCAGGCGAACCTTTTCTATTGATGTAATTCAGGGACTTGGTGGAGATCTGAGACGAGGAGGAGGAAGGTTGCACCCGCTTGCACCGAACCAACAGGTCGATAGCGAGTTTGGAAGTGTTAGCAGTGGCAAAAAGGTTCAATGGTTGATGGCGGTGGCGTGGAAGGACGAGAGATGGTGTTGGGCAGTGAGGAGAAGACAAAATTCTTCAGTCGTCAGCAGTTCAATGGTTGTAGCTCTTTCACTCCAGTTTCTCGCGCTCGACTCAAAGAGAGAAAACTTCGACCTTCACCCATATCATCGTTGAAAATCAAAGCCCTAATCTTCTACTCATTATCGTTTTCAACCGTGCTGCCTATTCATTATTCAATCTTTGCCTTTTTTTTTACATTTCGGCTATATACACCACAAATCCACACGTCCTTAAGGACGTGCAGGTGGGTTTACAGCCACCCAAGCCCGGACGTGCAAAACTGCATGTCCTTAAGGACGTGCAAGCTCGTCCTCTAAAATCGAAGCCGACGTGCTTCGTCGTTCCCAATTCCATCCAAATCCAGAGAGAAAGAGAGAGCGGCCGAGAGCGATTGCCTGAGAGAGAGAGATTGCCGGAGAGAGAGAGAAAGAGATCGAGACAAAGAGAGAGAGAAACACAGAGAGAGAGATGGAGCCGGAGAGAGAGCTGGAGGCGGAGGTGGTGGTGGTGGAGCCGGCGGTGTTGATGGAGGAGACCTCGGAGGTGGTGGAGCCGGTGGCTGAGGAGGGTGGTGGTGGGGGTGGAGCATTGGGGGGGGGGGGGGGGGCGGTGGTTGTGGAGCTGGTCGCTGAGGAGGGTGGTGGTGGGGCGGCGCCCATGGAGGTTGAGGAGGGTGGTGGTGGAGCAGCAACGACGGAGGCGTCTGGTGGTGGTGGTGGTGGTGGTGGCGGAGTAGTGGCCGCGGCGGCGTCTGGTGGTGGTGGTGGTGGTGGAGCAGTGGCGGAGGTGGTGGCGGATCCTCTATTACCGCCGCGGAAGCGGCAGAGTATTGAGGTTTCTCCGGTCCCGACCCCCCCGGTATGTTATTTGAATTATTTATTCGGAAATTTCGCGAGGTACCCTCGTGGTATAGCGATTTTCGCCGGCTATACAAAAGTTTGACAAATTTCGCGTGGTACCCCTGACATTTGGGTAAATTTCGCCTCGCGCCCCTTAAGGGTTAAATTTAACCCTTCTCCGTTAGATTGAATTAAAAAAATGAAAGAAAGAAAGAAAGAAAGGAAGGGGAAGGGAGACGATTCAGACGAACGACTCTCTGAGCGAGTGAATGAAAGAGGAGGAAGAGGCCGGTGTCTGCATCTTCACGACGCCAGTGAACGCATCCCTCCGACTGAGCTTATGGGGGACGTCAAGCCGAGAGACCAAGCTGCAATCGGAGGCGACAGGCGAAAGTTTGAATCCAGGTATCCCTCGTCCTCTTCCTCTCAGCCCTATCTTCATACCATTGAATCCATGTTCCACCCTCCTCCAATGGCTCCTGGAAACGACAGTTCGAATTGTCGAAACCTAGGGTTGGGGATTTCGAATTTTCGAAACCTAGGGTTAGGATTAGGGGCGAAAGTCTCTACTCGCTAAGGTTTTTGGGGCGAAATCCAGAGTGATCCCTCCTCCAATGGCTCATCTTTCATTGATTTGCAGGTTGTCATCTTTCATTATTTGTACTGGTATGTTAGAATGAAATACAGGTTGTCAGTCTCTGTTTGTTGTATTCTTTATGAAGCAGTAGCCACAACCATATTGAAGCAGTAGCCACAACCATATTGAAGCAGTAGGCCTGTATTCTGAATACATTAAATTAGTTTCCTGTGAAATATTATAGTTTTATAATATAGTTTGATATATTATAATATAGTTTTATAATATAATTTGATAGATTATAATTGATAGTATATAGTTTTTATGATTTGTAATATGTTTATAGTATATAGTTTGATAGATAATATTATAGTATTATAATATAGTTTGATATATTATAATAGATAGTATATAGTTTGTATGGTTTGATAATATATAGTTTTTATGGTTTATAATATAATTTGAAACATAAAAAACATTAAAATACATAGAAATAAATTAAAATTGAAAGACAATACAAAACATTAAAAGCAATTAATATATATTAAAATATATGAAAAGACATTAAAACATATTAAAATACATCAAAAGACATTAGAATAACATTAAAATCAATTAAAATAAAAAACTTTAAAATAAATTTAAATATACTAAAATACATAGAAATAAATTAAAATTGAAAGACAATACAAAATATTTAAAGCGATTAATATATTAAAAGACATTAAGACATATTAAAATATATTAAAATAGTCAAAAGACATTCGAATAAAATTAAAATACATTAAAATAAAAAACATTAAAATATATTAAAATACATTAACATATATTGAAAAGATATTAATAACCAACTTGATCATAATAATAGGCAGGGAAGCTCTTGAGGGGGGATGGTACCCTCCGGCCAGTTAGATTCGGCAACCGGGCAGCGGTCAGTCAGATACCGGAGGAGACAGTCACAGTAGATGATCTCTTGATGTCTGCAGAGGGCTACCAGCAATCGATGGGGACCCCCCCGGCCGACGAGGATGACATCTTCTGGGGGGATCTGCCTTCTTTCGATCCTTCTGGCGATGCGACGATAGGGCAGCAGCCATCGTTGGAGGACGCAGTTACTCTCAGCAGCTGCGTCACGGATGTAGTTGCGGGTCGACGGGCCGACATGGGTAGACCGCCTGCTCGTCTACCCCCCCACCATCCCCGAGGCATCTACGTCCGGCGTTCCGGAGGCTTTTACATCCGGCACCCACGACGCCGAGGCTTCTACATCCTCACAGATACCACCGGCGATTTCTTTGGCTTCGGCAGATGACAGCATCCCTAACGTCGCGGAGGAGGTCGACGACGGTCAAGAGAGGTAGCCCGAGGGCCATGAAGGACAGGAGGGGCTGGGGGGCCATGAGGGGGGCTAGCCGGAGCCCGTGCCCATCCCTGCGCAGGATGCTGCACCGACTGCGCAGGTCGACCCATTCTTGCCGCCGGGTGATCTACTCGTGTCTTACAAGCACCACCGAGCGTACCAGGTGAGGAGTGAGCCGACTGTGGATCTGCCTTTGCTGAAGTTCCACCATCGGGCGACTCACTTGCTGCCGTTTGACCCCTACATCTTCGAGGGCTCGGGGACCCGGTGGCAGGATCTGGTTCCATCGGGCATCCCCCAGCTGCGGGCCCTCCATTGGGAGGGTGTGGACGAGTACACGATCACCGCGTTCATAGAGCATTGGCACCCGGAGACCAGCTCCTTCCATTTTCCGTGGGGCGAGATGACCATCATGCTGCACGACGTCGCCTGCCTTCTGGGGGTTCGGATTGAGGGTCTTCCGTGTTTGTCACACCTGGGCCCGGCGGAGCTGATCCCCACGGTCGCTGATTACTACCAATTGACCCCATATGCCCTGCGCTCATACAGACATGCTGGCGGCCCGCCAGTTACGTGGGTGACGGACCAGTGGATTGCGAGACACGGGCCGCTCTTCGACCCTGCGCCCGTTGATGACCCTGACGCCGCGGCTGATCCTGAGCAGATTCGACGCTGCATGCATACGGGAGGGGGAAGCCAGAGGATGACCCTGCTCAGCATCGGTTTCTGCACATCGGTTACCTCGCCACCGCTATCGCCGCGACTCTGTTTGTCGACAAGTCGCAGAGCCGGATATTATGGAAGATGTTCGGCCTGGTTTGGGACATCCCCCGGACGACCACCATTGCCTGGGGTGCAGGTGCCCTTGCCTGTCTCTACAGGGGCCTAGGCGAGGCTTCCCGAGCAGGTGCGGAGGGTATGGATAGCTGCATACCGCTTCTACAGGTACGAGACCGCTGAATTTGAGTTATATTTTACTAATTAATATTTATATTTTATGCTAACGACATTATGTTTTGTGTCAAGGCTTGGATATGGGCGTACTTCCCTCGCTTCCGCGGCGAGTTGTCCACCGATCTGGCTAGGAAGGACGATCGACGCTGGTAAGCGAGGTTCATCCCTCCGAAGGCGCCTGCTCGTCGTGCCACCATAGCGGCCAAGCACAAGAAGGTTCAGGAGATGCGGGAAGAGGTCGATTGCCTTACCGTCGCCGATGTATGTATTCGAATCTCTAAATTTATGACTTATATTTCGTAAGTGTGAATTACGCCTGATTTTTTTAATTATAGGTCGAGTGGATGCCCTTTGGGTGTGATCTGGACTTTGACGGCGAGTACCGCAGTCCACCTATCGGGGCACCATCACATTATGCTGAGAGGAGGAGCCATATATGCCCGATAGGTGCCTTCGCAAGTTCGGACGAGTGCAGGGGATCCCGCAGGCCGTCATCCAGCCGAGTCAGTTCACCCGCGGCGCCACCTTGACGCCAAAGTACGTCGCCATGTTTGACGCCGAGCACAACAAATGGCGGGACTTACTGGACGAGGGTCGCTTCTACCGGCTAGCTGATCACAGACGCACCAGCGAGGACTGTTAGGCCGATGTCACTGCTGATTACTCTGCTTGGTACGCATCGCAGAGCCGACCGTACATGCTGCCCACGACGCCACCCCATCCGGACCCTTCGGCGCCCGTCCATCCGATCACCATGGATCCATGGGTGGACCTGCCTCAACCTCCGGCCATCCCTCCAGTGGTAGCGACCCGGATGCGGGAGATAGAGGGCTATATACGGGCCCTGGCTACCGACCCTCGGATTCAGCGGATTTTAGATGAGCTTACTGATCATGCATTTTTAGGTAGTGTTAATATATGCATTTAGATGTGTTTAGGTAGGGTAAAATGCATGAGTTTAAAATAGTTTTCATGTTTTTATTATGTTTCAATTAGAGTCGGAATCTACAAGTTTTGTGCATGATTTCAGGTGATTGCAAATAGGTGAAGCTAAGCTCGAGCCAATGTTGGAAGATTGGACGAGAATAGAAGAGCACGAGAGCCGAGGAGAGGAGCTAAACATGTAAAGGACTGGAGCTGTCCAAGCTGGCGACGCTGCACTAAAACAAGTCGTACGAAGGCTGTATTTATTGGATCGGGGCGTACTTATACTTGTTGGAAAGAGGATTCGAAGACCTACAACTTTCGTGCTTACGACTTTTCCAAATTCAGCCTTGAAAACAGAGAAAACGGGACATCAATATGGCTGCAGAAAACTAACTCGGGTGGAGCAACGAAGAAACTCGGCCGAGTTTGTTGGCATGCCCGAGTTTTGTTGCGTATTCAAGAGACAAGCTGTTACTATACTTTATCTTATGAAATGTTATATTTTTATATTATTAATTAATGAGAGAGCAGATGAAACGGGGGGAGTTAGAAAACAACTAGGTTTTGGTTTTGTTTTTGGAAAAAGTTCCAATGGAACAGATTTGCTAGGTAGGATTTTGGGACCTTTTGTGATTTCTCAAGTATGAACAACTAGTCTTCTTTGCTTGGGAAAATTAATCGAAGCTTCAGGTTTGCAATTTCATTGTGAGATTTCTCTACTTAATACTCCTCTTTGAATATTATCAATTCTTTGCATCGAATGTTTAGGGTTTTCGTGAATTTTCATTAGCTTGATCAACTGATGCCTCTTCATGATAATTTATAGCTAGATATAGGTAATTTCTGGTTGAATTATCTATATTCTTGAGTAGCAAAGTATGAATCTCTGAAACTGGTTGATTTAGAGATTTGTATAAAGAATTGATTTGCAATTGATGCAATAACTGGTTGTGCGTGTCGATTGTCTTTGTTGATTTCCTTTAAACTTAATCGATTATTGAATTGAATCTTGATAGTTTCAAGATTGTTTGATAATTAGGGTTTTCAGGGTCTGGTTGTCCTGTTAACTAATTTCGATAAGGAATTGGATTCAAAAGACCTAGTCTTTCCACAACAAAGTGTTCAAGAGGAAGTTATCTATTCGATTTCGATGATCAATGAACAAACCTGATTGCTGAGATTGGTTGACCTAAGCTATTTGTCTCATATTTGTTAAATCAATTTGTTTAGTTTGCTTCCTTTTGCTTTTTACTTAGTTAGTCTGAATCATCATAATCCCCCCTCTTTGTTTTTTTAGTTCTTATTTAGCACACTTGAATTGCATACAAATCATTGACTCTCTGTGGGATCGACCCGTACTTTCCAAACTACATTAGTTAGGTTAGTCGGATTTATTTGATAGGATTTAAGGCGACTGAAAATCCTCTGTCACTTACTGACATTTCGGATGATGTTGTACGCCATCCACCTGGACATTGATGTACATGTAGACTTCCACAACTTTTGTAGTATCTATATATATATATATATTTTACTTTAATGTTGTTTATATCTCTATATTTCTATCTTGTACGATCCTCAACGAAATGGCTAATCTAGGATTGTCCAGCCCTTTTGGGGTTAGGGGGATGCACGCTTCTGAGTACGTGCATCATATGCACGTCCTTAACGACGTGCATAATATGCACGTCCTTAACGACGTGCATTTCGCCTTAGCGTTCTTTTGACGCCTAACTGCCTATTTGAAGCAGAGCGGGATAGCTTGAATCCGCATCCTCCAAAACAAAACAATACAAAGTCCCACGTAGTTCGATATGGCCGAGTCGCAAGGTAATCTTCGTCTCCAAGTTTTCCAGGTACGGATACGGTTCGTATAGTGAATATATTTCGTATGTCTTGCTTTTTGTTTATATTTCCACTAATGTTATTTCAGTTTCGAGACTTCACCTCCGAGTTCACGGACCCAAGGGTTTGGAATGACCGCGACGAAATGGTTACGCATTTCAAGGACTTGGGTCGGAGACACTGCATGATTTTAGTAATCAAGCGGTCTTGGACGGGGGCGTCGAACCGTCCAGGCGGGGTTCTCCTTGCTTGCGAGCAGTATAGGGATTACCGACCACGCGGGAGGAAGCTACGAAGCACGCAATCGAAGATAAACGGTTGTCCATTCTCTATACACTGGCACGAAGCTCCGCCGGGTCACTGGGTTATGACGGTAACCCACAGTGTTCATAACCACGGGCTTCCCACGAGCTTGAAGAGTCACGCCATCGCCAGACAGATGACAGAGGGGGAAAAGAAGATGGCTAGGTGGATGAAGGAAATTGGTACCCCTCAAAAAGCTATTGGGTACGGATTGAGGCAGTTGGATGAGACTAGCGTCACGTCGTTGCGTTCCCTTAACAACACGCTCAACAAGATGGTCGTCGAAGAAAGGGGTAGTCGGACGATGACCCAAGATACCCTGCATTGTCTGCGGGAAAGAGGGTACTACTACGAGTTCAGACGACATCCGGATGACGACAACGTCTTGAGCGACCTATTCCTGGCGCATCCTGACGGGATCCGGCTTCTCCGAAGGTTCTATTACGTCATCGTATTGGACAACACGTACAAAACAAATGCGTAAGTTAACTATTTACGATTACATTATTACACATATAGTCAATTATAAAGTATTGTACATGTAACATATTTACACTTGCAGATATGGGATTCCATTCTGCAAGGTGGTCGGGTTCACACCCTCGGGCAAGACTTACTGCATCACCTATGCCTTCATGTCGCACGAGAACGAAGAGACATACGCCTGGGTGCTGCGTCAGCTTCAAGTCTTGCTTGGGGCGGTTCAACCTCAAGCTATTATGACTGATCGGGAGCTAGACCTCTTGGCGGCGCTGAATGTTGTCTTCCCCAACGTCCAGCATCTCCTTTGCTGGTTACACGTGACGAGAAGATGTGAGGAAGCTGCTCTGAAGATCACAAAGAATTTAAACCACGCTGGCACCTTCAAGGGCAACTGTTGGGGGTTGTTCCAATCGAGGTCGGAGGAATCATTCAACCGTCGTCGTCGGGCGCTACACGCTGCATGGCACCCATTCCCAAGTGTGGTGGCGTATTTAGAGGCGGTGTGGCTTCCGTACAGCAGGAACATCGTACGATGCTATGTAGATAATGTATTCCATCTCGGCACCCGTATGACAAACAGGTACATCTTACTTCATATCTCCCATTACAATATGATATGACATCAAACATTTAGTGGTACGCACTTCAATGTGTACAGAGTTGAGGGTCAACACAAGGTTCTGAAGGAGGCACTGCACTCATCGACTGGTGACTTTTGCATCGTGATCGATGCGATCCATAGAGTCAACGATTGTCAACTGCATGAGCTGCAGACTGCTTTGGAGATCGACCGCTTCAAATGGCCAACAGCGGCGCATAAAGTCAACCTTTTTGATGAGGTAAAGACTTTAACCTCCAAAAAGTGCTTCGATTATCTGTACAAGATGTGGCAGGATGTCGTGAGCCAAAACATTCCTCTAGAATGCACGGACCGACATTGGAGGGTTTGTTACGGGATCCCTTGTGTCCATGAGATTCAGGCATACGTCAACTCCGGTACTCCGATACCCGCCGAGGACATCCACCCGTTCTGGATGGATTTGTCATGGACCGACATCGATGACACCCCATTTCTGTATGAGCTGTCGTCTTCATACAGGGCTTCCAACGATGTATGCGACGATGAGCTCCACCCACCCTCATCTGCAAGCGTCCGAAGGAAAGGGAGGCTTCGGGGGTCGAGGAATGCATGTAGGACCAACCCGTTGCCATACGAGGAGTTAAGGAAAAGATTTGAGAGAGAAGAAGCACGTGCTGCTCGAAATGCTGCTCAACATCGTCCACAAGCGACCTCAACTCGACGTGGACGTGATGATGTGTTCGGAGGGTTCAACTGGGGTCGAAACAACGTTGATCCCTTCATGCTCGGTCATATTGAGGGTGTGAGGGACACTGTTGGAGATGGTCATTGTGGCTACCGTGCTTTGGCGTCATTGACATCTCCGATCGGCGAGTCTGTTTTTTCCGGAACTCAAAACGTTATTATGCAATCACTTGGAGGATCACGCCGATCTCTACGCCGATTGTTATACGGGAGAGTACCCATTCCGGCAGTTCGTCGACTACCAGAGATGGGCGGGACCTGTGCATGGTGATAGGAGACGGTGGATAGAGCTACCCATCATGGGTTTAGTATTTGCAACGGTATATCAGATTCCTCTCGTCGTCCTAGTTTAGCATCATCCGTTCACATGTCTCCGCATGACCTCGCCGACACCTGCTAATAACCCTCAATCAGCAACCCTTGGTGTAGCCTGCATCGGAAACCAAGACCATTTTGCCGCGGTACGACTTCAAACGTCTTTTTTTATTACCTATTCTTGCTTTTCATATATATGTCAATACTCTAACTCTAATTTTCCGTTCTCATAGACCTGGTTGCGTCCTAACGCTCCTATTCCGCCGCCTCCTCCAGAATGGGTCGCACATCATCAACCGAGCGTCGAAGGATGGGATGCTCCGTTTCAAGCTCAGTTTGAGAGATTTCGAGCCTTACGTGTCGAGTCCGGTCGCCCTTTACTATTTTCCTAGATTTTATTCCACCAGTTTATTAAAATTACGGATGTAAACCTTTTTTTCTTTTCCTTGTAACATTATTCGCATATTATCCGAATGAAAACCTTAACAATTATTGCTTTCCATTTAATTAGACCCTAAATCCTTCAACTCCACAAGCTAAACACTTCAATTTTTTCAATTAACAATACAAAACCCTCGGAAACCCTATACCTTAAACCCTAAACGCAAAACTCTAACTAGGGTTTGCACGTCCTTAATGACGTGCAAATAACGTGCAATATTTGCACGTCGTTAAGGACGTGCAAATATTGCACGTTGTTAAGGACGTGCAAAGGGTTTGCTAGTGGACGTGCACAGTCCCACACTTGCACGTCATTAAGGACGTGCAAATCCTTAATCGTCATTTGCGGTGTATTTATCAACACCCTTTTTTTATCTGCATATGAACAAGGATCCAAAGAGGCGAGCTTAAAAGCCTATGCTTCTGTGTTTTTGGATAAACCTTTCCGCCTTTTGTTTTTATTCCTTTGAAATTTCATATGTTAATTTAGAATATTTCACATTAAAAGTAGGGGTAATTTTGTAATTTCATAGATTTAACTGAAGCTAGCTTTGACGGAAACTAATAGAGGGTGGTTGATTGGTAACGAAACCCATGTAAGGGGTGGTTTTTGGTAATTATGCATATAAGGGGTGGTTTTGAGCAATATGACGTATTAAAGGGTGGTTTTCTGCAGTTTACCCTTTTATTGCACAATATTATATTGTTGATGAGCTTTAAGAATTTGTTAGAAAAGTCCATTAGGTTTTTTTACGTGTCGCACTTTAAGTATTTTTATGATTAATGAAAGGAGACGCTCAAATATTATTTTCTCCAAAACAAGTTTCTTGGAAAACTTTAACGGACATGAGAAGCGTTCATCTTCTTCATGAGATTCGAAGAGAAAAGGACTGTGAGAAGCGTCGATGAGCGATTGATTTGCTTGTGAGATTCAAGCAAGTTAAGAACTCATCGATCTAAAGAAGGATTCGTGAGATTCAAGTTCTTCTGAGGATCCAATTCGGCTACCTTTTCGAAGCGATCGGGCACCCTTAGGCATGAGATTCACCACCAGAGCTAGGAAGCTCATGGATGACGGACGAGTCAATAGGAGGAAGAAAAGTGAAGAGCATGAGAGCGGAGTCGAAGTTCGAGAGCCTAAGTGAATAACAAGTCAACAAAAATTGTTGCTTGACAAACTGAACAATTTAATGAATGGCTAAGATTTGCCAATTTTTTAAATAGTTAAAAAAAAGAAATAAATATTTGTTGACCGGGTCAGGTCGTGTTTTGACGAGTCTACTTTTACGAGATAGAAATTTTGCATTAAACAATTTGTTTTGGAACTAAGGTTTGCCTGTATAAGAACTGTAATGTCTATCTTAATCTAAACATTAGTTCTAGGAATGTTGGATGGCCCTAGCCTAAGTTACTTGGTAGATTAAGGCAAAATACTAGCATATATATTATACTTTGATCATATCATATATGTTACACTACTCAAAGTATAGTATATATGAGATACTATATGTGATATATATTATGTATGTGTGTATGGTTACTGATACTGTGGGCTCGACCCAACTCTGAGGCCCAGAGACCAGCTCCGTCTGCTAGTCCGGCTCCTTACCTCTTGTGAGACTTGCTTAAGTTGGAACGCTGCGTTTCACATCGAACTCACCCTATATAATGGAAGCTAGGGTTTGTGGAAGCTCATTCGGCACATTGCTCCTCAAGTAATCCAAGAGAGAGAAAGAGAGAGAAGCTCCGCTAGGGTTTTGAGATCCCTAGCTCCAGCGAAGCTCCGGCGGCCGATCTTGAGCATATCTCCCTCGAAGACTCTAGATCCGTCTTCTAGGAAGAAGAAGAAGGTTACCGTCCACAGATCTGGCGAAGGTCTTCTTCTCTGGTTCACTCCGACGACGATCTGACTCCGATCTTCAGATCTAGGGTGTATTCTTCCTTTGTCTGCTTTGTTCTTTCTTTGTTCACTACATGTCTCTTGTTTTCTCTGTGTTTTGCCTGTATTTTCCGTAGTTTGAGTTTAGGGCAACCTGTTCTGTAAACCTTCTTACCGATTAGTGGATTTGTGCTCTCAAGCCGTTCGGTTGAGGCTCCGTGGATGTAGGCTCCGGCCGAACCACGTAAATCTTGTGTCTGGTCTTTGGTTTGCGTTTCTGGTTTGTTCCTTGATCGTATACCCCGTTCTTGGTTCCCAATATGAGGAATCTAGAACGTCTATAGGATTACAAAGTGGTATCAGAGCTTGTGTGTCCCTTTCCTTACCTACTTGTGCCATTATTGAATCTCAGGGAGTGGGATCGGAGGCAGGACATTGGGTAGACCTTCAAAAAGCTCAGGCTTGGTTTATTCCTCTCCTGTCTAAAGTACCACTGGTCTGGATCCGTTCTATGACCTGTAATATAGGGTTTCTTGAGAGTCTTGTATATTGTTACACTCTTACTTGCTTCCGCTCATAAAATCTTTGATACTTACCTGCTCTTGTACACTGCAGGTACCTAAAACCATGGATAACGCTTTAGAGATAAAGCCATTTGATGGTGTGATTGACTTTGCTATGTAGCAAGTCAAGATGAGAGCTGTTCTCATCAAAGAAGGTTGTTGGAAGACGGTTCTGAAGCCAACAACCACATCCTCTGAGATGGCCACCCTTAACAAGGGTTTGGACATCAATGATGAGGATCCCCCCAAGCTTACTGAAGAACAAAAGTTGAAGAAAGTTGAAGAAGGATCCTCTACACCAAAGTCCACAGCTGAAGAGCTAGATATGGACATGAAAGCCCACTCTAAGATAATGCTACCCCTCACTAATGGTATTGCTCATCAAGTGGTAAAACACTCTTCCGCTTACTCCCTCTGGCATGCCCTGGAGGAGCTTTTTCTCTCTAAATCCTTGCCCTCCAGGATTTCTCTGTTATGTCGTCTGTTGACTTTCAAGATGAACACTGCTTTAACTCTTGATGAAAATCTTGAATGTTTCTTAAGATGACTCAAGAATTAGAACGTTGTAATGATGACATAAAAGATTCTCAACAGGTTATCTTGCTTCTGAATTCTTTACCTTCCCAATTTGACAATTTCAATGATGTCATGCTGTTTAGTCGTAATGAACTTACTAAGGATAAACTGATTGAATCCATTATTGAAAAGAATGAGATTATGAACGTTTTCAAGATCAAGGGTCTTAAAACTGATAAGGCTGAGAAATTTGAGGTTCTCTTCACTAAAGGGAATGATAAAAAAGGGTAACAAGAATAACAAAAACAAGAAGCATAAGAAAGATAAGCCTAAGAATGAGAAATCTGAGAAATCTGACCCTAATTCTAAATGCAATTAATGTGGTAATGTGGGTCACTGGGTTAAGGAATGCAGGAAAAAGAAAAGGGCAGAGGATCTTGCTAAGAAAAATAACACTGAATTTTCTGCTGCTGTGCCTGAAAATATGTGTGAATACTCTACTGAATTGTTCATGTGTTCTGATATTTCATCTGTTGATTCTTCTGATGCATGGATCTTAGATTCAGGTTGTACAATGCATGCCACCCCTCATAAGCATTTCTTTAAGAATTTAAATGAGTCTGTGTGTGGTGATGTCATGTTGGGTGATCATACTTGCTTGCATATTAAAGGTGTAGGTGATGTTCCCTTACTCATGCATGATGGCATTGTTAGAGTTTTTCACCAATGTTAAGTGAGTCCCTAGTCTTAGAAGAAGTCTAATGTCTGAATCTGCTTTATAAGAAATAGGATGCAGTGTTAATTCTTCTGATGGTGTGAGAACTGTGTCTAGAAATGGAACTGTGATTGTTAAAGCTGTTAGAAGGAAAAGATTGTATTTTGTTCTCTCTTCTAAACTTGAAGTGAATGCTATTACTGCTTCTGATTCCATGACATTATCTGAGACTAAGATTTGGCATAACAAGTGCTTAATAAAGTTGCATAAATCTGGCCTATTACCTAAGAAACCCGTTGATATTAAATTCTGTGAGCATTGTGTTTTGGGCAAGTCTGCCAAGCTTAAATTTCATCTATCTCCATATGTTGCTAAGTTTCCTTTATAATATATGCACTCTGATCTCTAGGGACCTTCACAAGTCCCTACTGCAGGGGGCATGAGATATTTCATAAGCTTCATTGATCACTACTCAAGGAAAGTATGGGTAAGCCTTCTAAAATCAAAGGATGAGGCCTTTGATGCTTTCACAAGATGGAAGGTAATGGTAGAGAGTCAGTCCAATCAGAAACTGAAATGCTTAAAAACTGACAATGGCTTGGAGTTTTGTAATACAGAATTTGATACTTATTGCCAAAAATATGGGATTAAAAGACACTTAACTGTACCTGGAACTCCACAACAAAATGGAACAGTTGAAAGAATGAATAGGACTCGATCTGTTAGAAAAAAGTGAGATGCATGTTAATTAGTTCTGGCCTTAACTGTTGCCTATCTTATAAACAGATCTCCTTCCTCTATGCTTGACTTTCTCACTCCCCATGTTAAATGGACAAGTAAGCAACCTAGCTTGGGTCACCTCAAGCCTTCTGGATGTGTAGCCTACCCTCACATCAATGATGGTAAGATGCAACCAAGGGCTTTCAAGGGTATCTTGATAGGTTACCCTGATGGAGTGAAGGGGTTCAGGGTGCTTCTTCTACAACCTGGACCTTACAAGGTCATCACAACAAGGAATGTGAGATTTAATGAGATACCCTTTAAAAACTGAGCTAACTTCTTTCCCTGAGCTGACAGATATCCTAGAGCAGACTAAGCAGTTGTTACCTGATGAAAGTGAATCCTCTGTTGATGAAGAGCACGACAATGGTAGGTCCTTCATATCAGCTAAGAAGGGCACATATTCCACACTACAGGGGGGACAACAAGAAGAAGAAAAGGAGAAAACTGGAGATCAAGACCCTCAACTTGACCAAGAGGAGTCTGAGCCTCAGCCTGTCACTGAGTAACACTACTAAAATAGTTTAATATAGGGACGGATATTAGAGACGAATTTTCACTTGTAGCTAATTATGTCCCTATTAGGGATGAGTTTTGGAACAAAATGTCATAATCGACGCTAAATTTAAAACAAACCAGCGCAACGTCGGTAATTTTGTTGCTAATTGCAATATTCGATAATAGGTTCCTAAATCCATACCTAATGGGAACATGGTGAAATGCCGTATCTATCTTTGACTCTATATAGCAACAAATATAGCAACCAATTTATATTCCGTCTCTATATAGAGATGAATTGAAATATGTGCCTAAATTTCTCTCTAATTACTGAAGAATATGGGGATGAATGAGCGTTCGACGCAAACTCATTAACAAAATAAACACGTGTTACAATATTTGTTGGTGAATAGTCATGACCTTAAGTTGGTTACAAAAGCCAATCCCGATTCCATCCCCAAATTTGTTCCTAAATCTATATCTGAATCCATTCCTGAGTTTGTATCTGAATGCGTCTCCGAATGCGTCCCTGAATCCGCCTCAGAATTCGGCCTTGAATATTTTCCTGAATTCATCCCCGAATTCGTCCCTGATAAGCCGCCCCTGAATTGGTCCACAAATCCATCCCTGAAATCGCTCCCAATTTCGTCCCAGAAGCCATCCCTGAATCCGTCTCTGAATTCGTCCCTGAATCCGTCTCTAATTAGGTCATTAATATATAACACAAATCCGCCAATTTAATTCCAGTCTTCCTCATAATTTCACGACGGTATTCTGTTTTTTTTTTTTTTAGAAAACGACGTTATTCTATATCAAGCATACATCCTTCTTTGCATAATTCAATGTAAGTAAGTATATGTACCTTAAGATCTATATCTATTTATTCTTCTAGATGATATACGCATATGTATTATTTGAATGTTTGAATTATATGATCAAAATTAATGGATCATGGTAGGGTTTTATAATAGTAATCAATTGCATACTTATTAAAAAAGACTGAATTTGTTATATATGTGCAGAAAAAAATGAATAATCGTGCTTGGATGTATGATATGTACTTGTCGAATCTTGATGGCATCAAACCTGAATATTATCAAGGGGTTAATGAGTTTGTGGAATTTGCTACTTCTCAAGAACATTACATGGATGGAGACAAGATAAAATGTCCATGCAAGAGGTGTCGAAATTGTAAATTTAAGGTTGCAAGTAAAGTTAAGGATGACTTATATCACTATGGGTTTGTGAGTGATTATTACCTATGGACTGCACAGGGTGAGTCGATTGGTGCATCAAATGAGGAAGAACTTTGTGAGAGTAACCCATGAGAATTGAATCCAGAACAAAGAATGGTATTTGATTTGGCTGGGCCTAATTTTGTTACCCCGTCGTGGTTTAATGAACCTAATAGTTGTGGAGCTAGAGATGACTACTAAGGAAATCTGGGAACGGAACCTTCTGAGACAATTAGCGATGTCAATGACATGGAAGAAGACGCATGACCAACCGATATTGATAGGATGTCCCAACGTTTTTGGGATGTGCTTAAAGCAGATGAGGAACTGGTGTGGCCTGGATGTTCTACACATACACAATTGTCTTTTACTGCAAGGCTTATGAGTTTGAAATGTGAATATAATGTGCCTCAAAGTGTCTTCAATGGTTTCGTCCAATTGTATGACGAGGTTTTACCTCCAGGTCATAAGATTCCAGCCAATTACTACCAGGCAAAGAAGTTGGATAGTAATTTAGGTTTGTCGATGGAGAGAATAGACATGTGTCACAATGGTTGTATGTTATATTGGAAGGATGATGTCAGCAAAGAATCTTGTAAATTTTGCGGGCATTCCAGGTTCACAAGTAATGAGAATAAGAGCACTCCGTGTAAAGAACTATTTTACTTGCCTCTAACCCCACGACTGCAAAGATTATATGCATTTGAGGCTATAGTTGGCCATATGACTTGGCATGCGAATCATGTACCGGAGGAGGGGATGACGAGTCATCCTTCAGATGGAGATGCATGCAAGAGGCTGAATACAATGCATCCTAGTTTTGCTTATGAGCCTCGAAATATTCGTTTTGGTCTGTCCACAGATGGTTTTGGCCCATTTACTAAATCGGGTCAAAACTATTCTTGTTGGCCAGTTATTGTTACTCCTTACAATCTTCCACCCAATATGTGTATGAAAATAGAATATATGTTTTTGACATTGGTCGTGCCAGGTCCTCGAAATCCTAAGAAGTTGATTGAAATGTGTCTGCAACCTTTGATCGATGAGTTAATGCAATTATGGGAGTCTGGGTGACCACTTATGATGTGTCAAGGAAGGAAAATTTATTATGCGGGCAGCTCTCCTTTGGACGATTAGTGACTTTCCCGCATATGTTATGTTGTCAAGATGGAGTAATGCTGGAGAGTTAGCTTGTCCAATATGTATGGAAAATTTAAATGCTTTCTGACTACCTTATGGTAGAAAGGCTTGTTGGTTTGATTGTCACATACGATTTTTAGAAGCTAATCATCCTTGGCGAAAAAATAGGAATCAGTTTCGCAAAAATGTTGTGAGAACATCACTGCCACCTCCGATGCTGAGTGGGAATGAAATTTGGGAACGGGTACGTCACTTTCCAATAGCCATTGAGGACCCAATGAATAATCCACCTGGTTATGGAGATTCTCACAAGTGGACGACGCAGAGTATTTTTTGGAGGCTTCCATATTGGAAAGATCTTTTAATTCGATATAACATTAATGTTATGCACACAGAGAAAAATGTATTCGATAATATTTTTAATACTGTGATGGATGTTCCTGGGAAGACTAAAGATAACTTGAATACATGGAAAGATATTCGACTACTTTGTCGCCGTCCAGAGCTTCAAGTAAATGACGATCATAAGGGGGCGAAGCCAAAAGCAATTTACACATTGACGAGGGATGAAAAGAAACATGTTTGTCAATGGTTGAAGTCTGTGAAGTTTCCTGATGGTTATGCATCTAATTTGGGGAGATGTGTTCAGAAGGATAATTGCAGTCTTGCAGGGATGAAGAGTCATGATTGCCATGTTTTTATGGAAAGACTCATTCTGATTGCTTTTAAAGAGTTGTTACCTCTGTCTGTTTGGAGTCGTTTGACTGAGCTAAGTATCTTTTTTCAGTCAATTTGTTCATCGACTTTGTCTACCGATCACATGAGACATTTGCGGTCTATGATGCCTGTAATATTATGTAAATTGAAACATATCTTTCCACCTTCATTCTTTGATTCCATGGAGCATTTAGTTGTGCACTTGCCATATAAAGCTCAAATAGGAGGACCGGTGCAATATCGATGGATGTACCCTGTTGAGAGATATTTGTATCACTTGAAGCGCAAAATTCTGCAAAAGAATCATGTTGAGGGATCGATATGCTTGGCTTACTCTCGTCAAGAGTCGTCTAATTTTTCTGTGCATTACTTCCTTCTCATGTTCCATCTAAATTGAGGAGATCAGCGAGAAATGATGCGTTTGAAGGCGATGAAAGTGCTCTTTCTATTTTCAATTATCCCGGTCAAAGTGGCGGCAAAGCGAAAACAAGGTGGATGACGGTGGACAAAGAGTGGAAGGTTGCCACACATATGTTTACTCAACTATCCGAAAGTGCAATCATATTTCAGGTATATTTTGTATTATATTAGTAATAATATACTTTGTTTTTTTTGGATTAAGAATTATATTTATAATTGGTATGTAGTATATTTGAGTCAGAAAGAGGCATGGTTGATGAGGATATGGTCGAGAAAGAGTTTGCGGGATGGTTTAAAAAATATGTAAGTGTACCTTGGTTTTTTGCTTTCAAATAAGTTAAGAGTTGGATTATTAATCTGGTATATATGAGTGAATATTTATTACCTATATTTTAATGATATATTTGCATAAACATTGCAGGCACTAAATGAGAACAATGGAGTCCATACAAATGAGCTTTTGTGGAGCTGTGCATGTGGTCCGAGTGTCAAAGCTAAAAGTTGAACCACCTACAAAGTTAATGGATACAAGTTCCAAACAGTGGGGAATAGCGTCGACAAGTCAACAATGAATAATGGAGTATGTGTTACGGGGTCTAATCAGGAAAATGTTGAAACAAACTTTTATGGTCTTCTGGAAGAAATCATTGAGCTTGAATATCCTCGTTCACATAATAATGAAAATAAGATTGTCTTATTTAAGTGTAAATGGTTTGATCCATCTGAAAAAGGTACAAGAGTTCATCGAGAGTACCGTTTTGTGGAAGTAAATCACAAGAGACAGTATCAAAAGTATGAACCATTCATACTAGCACAACAAGCAGTGCAAGTATTTTACACAGAATACCCAAGAGCAAGGAGCTATTGTAAAGGCTCGGATTTATAAATATAAATCTTTCGGAAAAAAGAGAATTAAAAATGAATTTAAATCGAATTAAAAGCTCGTTTAACGGATTCCGACCCGAATTTAAATTTTGACGAACCATTCCGTCCTTTTTCCTCGCGAATTTAAAATAATTATTGGATAACGATATCCTTTAAGTTTTAAAAATCTAATTGATCGAGTAAGTGGGATTCAAGGAAACTAACATTCGAGAGATAATTTTGGGATTCGAAATTCACGTATTTGTGATTTATTACTGGGTATTTAATTAAAAAGATGTCCGTAATAAATACCGGTCACATCCCCGTCTGTCAGTTCCTTTCACACCCGCCTCTCCCCTACCATCTGCAACTACAGCTACTCCTTCCCTTCTTCTTCTGTACGCCATCTCCCCCTCACTTCACATCTCTCCCTCCTTTAAAGTCTTCAGCTCCTCCCCGCTCTCCTCCGGCATTCCATCTTCATCACCAAATCACCGTCATCTTCACTCATCATCACACCATCGCCACCATCTCCTCCTCCTTCTTCCCTCCTTCAACCTCGAGCTACCAGCGGAAGGTCCCACACACCCCTCGGGACCACGGCAGCAGCAACACCCCTCGGTGCCACCACCGAAGCAGCCTGGAGCCCTAGCGCTACCAACTAAGTCGCAGCCCGAGTCGTTCGCGAACCAAACTTTCGGTGAGTCGTTCTCCTTCGTTTTCGATCCAAACTAACCTTGGACTCCACCATCAACCTCACCTATGTCCAACGCAGATCCGAAAAGCCATCGCGAGCCACCGACGAAGCCTAGAACTCCGATCGAGAGCTCCGAAGTCACAAACACCTCGGTGAGCTTCATCCGTTTCTTTCCTTCCTCGTTTCGATTTCGTGCTTTATTCAATGGTTAGATTGGTCGGGAGTGAGTGAGAGCTGAGTGCGGGATGATCGGGTAAGCTCGAGAGCTCCGACGAGCTCGAGAGAGGTCTAGCGAAGTGAGTGACCGATCGGCTACGAGCGAGGTCGAGGGAGGCTGTGAAACGAGCTGTGTAAGGGCGAGATGTAAAGGCTCAGATTTTTAAAATATTAATTTTTGAAAAAGAAAATCAAAATGAATTTAAAATAAATTCCAGCCCAATTTTCCGATTTAAAAATCAATTCCGTCTTTCATTTCGGGTTTTGAACGATCAATCAGCGGAAATTTAAATTCCCGACCCGAGCTCTCAATTCCGTCATATTCCGAATCCTTATCCATCCAACTCACCCTATTTTAGTTCGGGAAAATCCTATCCTCTCCTTTCCTCCCTCCACTCTTTGACCCCCTTATTTTGGCATACAAACAACACCTTTCTCTTCAAAAAATTCAGACCACTTTTTACAATTGACCATTGAAAGACCATTCAAAATCAGATTTTTGGTTAGAACCCACATACACACTATCTTCTCTCTCCATTCTCCCGTTCAACCCAAACCCCCAGCTTGCCTTGAGCTCGCCGCCACCACTTCCACCACCGCCGCACCACCTCCTCCCCGGAGCACCGCCATTGCCACCACACCTCCACCATCACGCCTCCGTCGCCAGCACCCCGGAGCACCGCCACCGCCGCCACCTCCCTCCCTCCTCTGTTTCCCGTTCACATCGGTAAGCCCCGCCCCCTTTTCTCCTTCACCTTCAAATCGAGCAAGAATCCGCCTTTATGATTCAAACCTTCAATCCAGGGCCTGGCGAGCTTCCTCGAGCTTCCGACGAGCCCCAACGCAGCCCGGACCGCCTCCCCGGAGCTCCGAGCTTTCCGACGTCGAACACCTCGGTGAGCTTCCTTCTTCCCCTCCTTCCTTCCCTTCTCGTTTCCGTGGGCGTGGGGGCGACGGAGTGACCGTCCCTGGTGGCCGGAGCTCGGCTCCACCGCCGCCGGGAGGCTCTCCTCCTCCCTCTCCTTTCTCCCGTCATTTCTGGGCGAGGCCTGTTTCATTTTCTTGTTTCGGCATTAGGAAGGAAGAAGAAGAAAGCTGGGGCCCCCTTGGCCACGTCAGCCGCCACCCACACCCGGGCCCCACCTTTTTTTTTACATGTCATCACCCGGGTCCCCCTCTCCCTTCCTTTTGTTTCCAAACCCGGTTCTGTGTTAAATGGAGAATAGATGGGATTGTTGGGCCTGTTTTTTTTGGACCGGGTTTTGGGCTTTAAAACACAACAAGGCTTTGGGCCTATTTTTTTTTATTGGGTTCGATTTGGGTTATTTAACAAGGGGCCGGGTTGGGTTCATTTTAAAAGGAGACCGGTTTGGGTTTTGTTAAATATGGGCCGGTTTGACCTTCTTATAAAGTAAAAGGGTGGTTTTTGGTAATTTAAAATAAAGTGAGGTTGGTTTGGTAAATTAAAAAGGGATGTTTTGATTAAATGAATATTGTTGGGATTTTTATAAATATTTTATAAAGATGTTAAAATAAAATGATGTTAGAAGTAGTATGTGAAATTATTGGGATTTAAATATAAAATGTTATTTTGAGATTTAAGATATAATATTGTGGTGTTTTATTATTTGTGGTTAAATGTTATATGATTATGTTGAAGATGTGCAATTATATGCTAAGTAAGATTGTGAGATGATGGCATGCAAATTGGTTAAGTATGAATTGGAATTGTCTTAAGTTGATGAATTGGAGAATTATATTGAGTATGGTTGTGAGATGTTGAGATGATAGATTATGAGATAAGGTTGATATTATGGAAATGATGATGTGACGGTTATTATGTTAAGTTGTGAAGTTGTGTGTGTGATAATTCTATGCTTTGTGTGCCTTAGAGATAGACTCATTGATGTGCTTATGCTTGTTAGGTGACCATCTGTGACGTGTCGGATTTCATATTGCCTGGTTGATTGCCTTTTGCTGTTCTGCGATACCAGGTAAGTTCTTCGGAGCTTACTCAGATTGAATAGAGCTATTCCCTGCTTTAGGTGCATAATATACTAGGTGTTGCATTCATGATCAGCATGCCATGTAGTACCATGCTAGGTTGCATCGACCGTGAGCATTCTATTTCTTTATGCGTATGTAAACAGAACGGCCGTTATCTGTGAAGTAACTAGAGTCATTGCTAGGGTTATAGGACGACCTAGTCTCATCGGGTCCCGTCCTGAGTCAATCGAGTCATGCACTTCCTTATATTATGAGATGCCTGCGGGCTTTATTGTGGAACGGGTTAGGCATGCGTGCCGCCCAATTATGAATGAATGCATTCACGAGCTGGCCAGTCTCCGCCCTATCGGAAGGGGGTGGAGGTAGGAGAGGGACATACCACTTGGTATTCTGTGCTAAGGCCTTATCATTATTATGTACTTGATCTTAGGAGCATGTTAGAGTGTTAATATTCCGCCTTGCATCTAGAAGCATCTTTATTAGGTTTAGCGTATATGTGTGCTTATGGTTGGGATGCAGAGCTAAAGTGGGCATCGATCTGATCCCGCCCCATATCAATTTTTTTAGGTATTATTTATGTTCATCCTATCGGTGCTGTTTGCTTATTGCGCGGGTCATTTTATCGGCGGAGAGTGAGCGCTGGAGTTATAGACTTCACCAGACTCTGATTATACTTTTTCGGATTTACACTTTAGACTCCGTTTTGACCCGGCTCTGCCGTGGCACACTCTTGTATTACACTTGTTTTCGCTAGTTGCATGATTTCTGATTTCCACGCTTAGACTTACGACAGGTACAGGGGACTCCCCCGGGGATTCCAACGATCCCTTCGATTTTGGGTATGAAATCCCCCTTTGAAAACATTAAAGTAGGTTTTGAAACCTTCAACCTGTACTCGGGGCGCAAGGTCCTAACGAGGGGTTTCATCCCTTGAAACGTAACTCGGGAATCATAATCCCGGGCCGTTACACGGGACACCGAGAGTGCGAGCGAGGTGAGGATGAGGGAGCTGCGAGAGCTGCGAGGATGGGCGCGAGCAAGGTCGAGCAGGCGGTTCTCTTCCGAACGAAGCAATGGTGCCGGCGGCAGCGGGAATCTTCAATTTGAAATGAAGAAGAAGGCGTTGACATGTTGGACTTATGGGCTCCACCGCCTTGATATATTATATAGATTGTTTTAATACTTAAACCGGGTTGGGAGTTGCGGGTTCGGTTCGATTCGGTACGGTTCGTGTTATCCGTTTATTATTTAACTAATTAACGACAATTAACATATATTATAATAGTAATTTAGGATTTAAAAGATAAAGTATTAATTTTGGATATTTATAAAGGGTTGATTTTATTAAATAAAAACGGTTTGGATTTTAGGGGATTTGGAAATAACTTATAAGGGTGTTTTATTAAATGATGTTTTATAATATTATACCTATAATAATAATTGGGATTTAACATAAATAAGTTGGACTTGCCTGTTAGAAAAGAATTTGGAAAAAAATTTCAAGGTTGGAAAGTAGTCTAATAAATAAATTAAAAAGGGAATTCGACGAGTATTTTAAGGGTCGGAATATTTAACTATTTAACTGGGATTTGAAACGGTTTTGGAACTAACATAGAAATAAGACTTATTCGTTTGACTAACTAGCATGATAATATGATCGTTTGACTAACAGTATGATATGTATGACTAATAGCATGACTTGTGGTGAATTATTATATGAGATTAAATGTTGGATAATTATGGCGATCTAGTAGGATTTTAAATCACACAAATTATGTCTTATGATTTTGATGAACCGTTGAGGTATATGCAGAAATGACGTATATGAACATGCATAATTGGTTGAATGATTTATGGAGAACGATGTGGTCTTGAGGAGTGGATGATGCGATGAAATGACTTTCATAATATGTTACTTGTTCTATTGATTGAGGTGTGCTTGAGTGCTTAATAGTTGAATATAGACTTATGTATATTCCATTATGTACTAGGTGATACTCTGTGATTGTGAATACTATGTGATGGATTGTTCTGTTGCCGGTCTGCTAGCCAGGTAAGTACCTCCGGGGCTTACTCAGTAACCAGTACCTCCTGCCTGATGTGTCATATAGTATGTAGGTGTTTCATATGCATAAGAGCATGCCATGTAGTATCATGCTTAGGAATTGCACTTACGAATGAGCATTCTTATTCTGTATTCGTTTGAATACAGAACGACCGTTATCTGTGAGTCCTAGAGTCCTTTCTAGGGTCATAGGGCAGCCCAGTTTCATCGGGTGTTGCCCTCCTTGAGTTATATATATATATATATATATATATATATATATATATATATATATATATATATATATATATATATATATATATATATCACGAGATAAGAGATGAGCATGAGATACGAGATGAGCATGAGATGCGATATGATGATGAGATTCGATATGCTATAGTATCGAACTGGCCAGTCTCCATCCTATTTGGAAGAGGGGTGGTGGTAGAAGAGGGATATACCACTTGGTATTCTTTGTTAATGCCTTACTTAATATTCTACATATATGAATTAGGATCATGATAGTGTGGTTAAGATTTCAGTACTGCATGAAGGCATCCTTTATTCTAGGTATAGGCGTATTATATGTCCTCAGTGCGGTTAGAGGACCCGCGGACGGACTCTTGGCCTGACTTGGTGGTATAGTTTCAGGTACCCGATACACTGCTGGATTTTGTGCTGTTATGACGGGGTCTATTCTTATGGTGGAGAGTGAGTGTTTTAAACCTGACTTCACCAGATTCATGCTTTTGGGATTTCTCCCTAATTGTTCTCTGTTTTGACCCGGCTCTGCCGTGGCACTGGTTGTATCATTTTCAGAACTTATGCCCTTTGCATGATAACAGATTTCCTGCGTTGTAGACTTAGGACAGGTACAAGGGTTTACCCCGGGGTCCCCAACGGACCTTCCGGATTTGGGTGCGAAATCCCACTTTAAACTGCACGTCTTCGATTTCAAACCTTCAACCTGTACTCGGGGCGCAAGATCCTAACGAGGGGTTTCATCCCTTGAAATGTAACTCGGGAATCATAATCCTGGGCCATTACAAAGGTGGTATCAGAGCTGAGGTTTTGCAATCCAAGTACAATAGGTTGAAGATGGTTTCGAAAATCGCCCAATGTTTTAAAATGGTTTTGGAACTTGTTTTTAAAAAGGGCAAAATGAATTTAATTGGAATTAAACCTAAATGAATAAGGGGAAACAATCTCGTGGGTAGAGACCAAAGCGATAGACATCCCTTATGGATGTAGAACTCGGGAAAAGGTAGACAAAATACTAGCTTTCTTTTACAGACGGGTTTCGAAGACTCCAAGGAGCTTGAGGGTTGGAGTAGCACGGGCTAGGAGGCCGTGAGGTAATTGCCCCTCCGGTCAGTTGTCCCTCGAAGGACGGCATAGATCGTCTCTATGCTTACGTTATATATACATATATGCAATTGGGCCCGAGGGCGATCCTCCTCGAAGAGGATCATATTAATCTTGTTGATTGCTTCCGTGTTGAGTGCTATTGTGCTTAGGATAGCGAACTAATTAGAATGCCTTAACTTGAACTTGTAAATGACTGTATGTGTAAACGGGATAGCGGGAGGAAACCTTGTTCTTATGTAACCAGATTTTCTGTCTTGTCAGAATAGTTCTTCCATAGTACAATCCCGATTCCGTCGTTCGTCCCACCAAAGCACTTGGATGTGTTAGTAAGGGTCGAGAGTGTCCGTTCCTCTTGACGGGAGTCCTATTTGTATTCCAACCATAGATGTCCATCGAGTCTTGTACCTAATTTCAACGTTCTCTACGGGAAATTGGGTCGGTCAACTAACTACTTTCGGGGATTGTGTATGATGTGAGGGTTACCTGAGGTTGATTATCGACATTCTTCCGAGTTAGGAGTGTGTTGTCTTATGGAGTCATCCCTCTTGAGTCTCGTAATGGTCAACCGTATCTCCTTGCCAAAAAAAAAGTCTAAACACGAATTCTACCATCTTCTCTCGGAAACGGCGTGAATGTCCTTGTGTCCAGCGAGTCATACTAGCGTCCCACGGGGAAACTGGGTGGTGAGTCGGTGATTGCCCTTAGAGAATTCTGTCAAGTTATAATGATAGCCTCTTTGTGATTTCATGACATGATATTTTGGTATAATTCAGCATGACTTGCCGGGTACCTTGCATGGTTGCACTTATGAGTAAATGTATGTGCCGTATGTATTGAATTCCCATGATTACCGTCTCCATATGAACTAGGTCCATGATAGTGTGGTCAACTCTCGTTGCATGTTTAAAACGTGAATTGGATGACTTAGCATGCCAGATTAACCTAATTGGACCTCATCGATTGTGTACATGTTTAATGAGTATTGCTAGTATCATGTAAGGCACATACCTCCCAGTTATAGGCCCTCGTATGATTGTGTGACACCTTAGTCTTACTATGCGAATATGGATGTATGTGATGAGTTAGTTGTTATACCAACCCTACATGAACTGACCATACCCTTAGCATGATTTTTAGGGTACATCTTAGCATATATGCTTTCCGTAATATTATGACTTGCTAAATTGCGTATCTAAATGAGTGATAAGTCGTTCATATGATATCCTATGGTGTTTTCTAGATCTTGCATAACTCATGTCATATATGTCCCATGTCAGTCTGTGCATACATGTTCTTAGTCTGTCCAGCATGATTGGTGAATGAAATGATAGGTTGCTAGCTTGTTCAGCGCACATATAAAGATGATAATATGAACATGTTATGAATTCATAAATCGATATTCTTTGAGATAGGTGCATACTAGTGTGAAATAATGTGATGATATCTCTTGATTTTTATGTGTTTGCGTGCCACAATTATAAAGGTATTTTTGTAACTCTCGGGTTTGGATCTTCTCCTTGGTCTTGTCGTCCCAAGTCCTGGTCCATGTCTAAGCCCTTAAGGAAGTTGTGTTGCCCGCCCTTGTCTCTCCCCTATCTCCGTAACTTCTAACCCTTATGATCCTTCGATGAGCGCTGATATGCAAGAAAGAACCGACGACCAAGTGGCACCGGAGCGGCGCAACGGAAGTGTTATGGGTCCATGACCCCTAGTTCCCAGAAACAACGTCACCGATGGCAAAAAGGACGAATATGCTTCAAATATTGACAGTCGTGAACAGGTTCCTCCTTGTTGACACGAGGAAGAGTATTCTTAATTCAAATCGTGGATTCTTCTATACTAATCAGAATTGATATTGTGTGATAGGCCTAGAACTGACATAATTGAATGTGTGATGACGGATGTGCTGAACTGGTAGCAATGAATGCCTAACTTGTTTCTATGATGGTATGCCTCAATGCTTGATGTAATAATTTCCTGGTAAATAGATTATGGGTTATATATATGGTAGTGCTTTCTTCTTGAGCTTGAGTCGTGAGATTCTGCGGTGAGACGGGTCGAAAAGTGCGCAGGTGGATTAAGGTCTTCGGATTGGGTCTTTGGTTGTGTGAGATAGGGTGCAGAAATGATGCGTTAGTTTGAGTAGAGCCGAGTGAGTTGGTATGTGTTGAAGATAGTGTTCCGTGAGTATAGATGAGCTTCCATGTAGGTCTTAGGTGGGGAGTGAGGCTAGTATGTCGAGATTTTGAGAGAGATGCCCTAGCTAGAAGTGTCGGTAGGTAGTGGGTGCGCGGTGTGAGTGTTTAGGATAGGAGGGTAGCAGTGTAGGTCTAGACTAGTTCCATGAGGGTGACCTTAAGAGTGGGTGTGAGTATAGGCAGTTGGCGTAGTTCTAGAGGTGGTTGGATAGGCTGGAAGTGGTCGAGGAGTTCTTGTAGTGGAAGTGCTATTAGACGGGTTGGTGCGCTAAGGGTAGTGTCTAGGTAGCCTAGGAGCAGAGTTTGGGTAACATAAGGATGATCGATTAAGGAACATATGATGAATCGTAGAATTTGGGAACTACGCAAAGCAGAAGGTATTGAGGACGCTAGAGGATAAGATATTTTAGAAGGATGAGGAAGTTGCGGTGCTTAGGAAATTCGGACGAGGATGTCATAGGATTTCAGTGGGAATTCTATCGGCTGGAAAATCATGGGAGAATTAGTCAAGTTGCGATGTTATGGGTAATTCGAGTTAGGGTGACATAAGGTTTCGTTGGGGATCATGGTCGTGGTTAATGAGTGGTAACATGAGGTAAATTCAGATAATGTTGGGAAAAGGATCTAGGGTAGATCAGCTTGAGGAGTCATGAGTGGTTTAGGTTTCATGAGTTTTGGAATGGGATGAGTAGGTAAAATCAGTGGTTGGTCTTTGAGGATAGGCGTTGGTGATGAGGGTCTTGGAAATTCGTGGTTGGGAGTTGCACGAGATGGATTTCTGCATTAGAGTTGGTCGAGAGTTACAGGTGTGAGATGATTAGTATGAGTTGGATTCTTAGAGGTGGATGGTTAGTGAGAGTGGTCAGTGGTGCGTGGAATATGATCAGGTTAGCAAGGTGATTCGAGAGATCTCTTTGGGGGACAATGTCCAGGTAGAGTCTTGAGAGCCTAGAAAGAGTAAGCGAGATTGTTAAGAAGTGTCTAGATCAATCGTGAGAACGGTTCAGTTGAGGGCTCGGAATTTTCTATTAGAGGGTAAAGAGGGGACTTATAGAGGACCCCTAGGGCAAGGACGTGTTATATATGGAGTCTTGGTAGTTGGTCGAGTTGTTAAGCTTGTCGAATCAGGAAACCGTGTGATTGGGAACTCCGAAAAATAGTTTAGATGGTCGAGTGGAAGGTGAGAATTGAGATCGGGATGTCGAATTGGATTGGCCCTTAGATGGCTTGAGGGTATATGATTTGGGATACCTAGTAGTTGGTTTGGGTTTGATTGCGAATAGTTATGAGGCTAGGAAGGTTGTATGTGAGCGGAATACAATGGTACCTAGAACTGGTAGTGAATTGAGTTGGTAGACCTCGGTGAATTTGATCTTAATGCAAGAGTTGATGGGTAGTGGTCGTGTCTTGTCATGATTGGTAGTTATAGGCAGGTTCTTTCGAGGATGTGATCTAACGTACGCTTTACTTGGGGCCGAATGTGGTGCGAATTTTATGTTATAGACGATGTTTATTATATGATGTATTGTCGTTGACAATAGTGAACTATTAGTACTAACATAGTTATCCCCTGAACTCGATGGAATGCTAGTGTACGGAAGTACTTGTTTGTCTCTAATGTGATGACGCTTGGAAGTAGCATGAGTATGACGTGCTTACCTAATTGATATGATGTGCTTATCTATTTGATATGACGTGATTACCTGATTGATATGATGTGCTTATCTGTTTGATATGACGGACTAATCTGATTGATATAGTGTGTCACTTCTATGAGATGATGTGATAAATCCTACCATGGACGATACGATGCAAGATATATTATGGTATACGACTGTACTTGACGTGTTTATGTTGAAGGTTCGATAATGTAAAACAAAGTAATATAAAGATACTCTAGAAGGGGGGTTGAATAGAGTATGCCCGTTTTTCGCAGAAAGTCTCAAGACTTTTGGAGCTTGTACCAAAATGTTTGAGATTAAACCTGAATCACAAAGTTAGACAATCGAACCAAGTGAGGAAATAAGGTAAAGCAATAAGTAAAGAACACGAGTAATTGTTTACGAGGTTCAGCACGAACTTGGCCTACGTCCCCGCCTAGGGTTCTTCCACAACCCTAGGATTCAAAAGGCTTTATTGATTTGCTTAGCTTAGGATCCTAATAGCTCACTGAGAAGCCTCTCTCCTATACAATTGCAATCTAGTCAACTCACGCTCCCTTGGAGTCCTAGACCAATCTAGAAGAGCCCCACCTCTCTCAGCTATCTAGTACAATCCTCTTACTCTCACAAATCAATAGCCTAGTGCAACTTCCCGAGTTATAAACTCTCGAGTAACACTTTCAATGAATATATCCTATAAGCTCACAGTGACTCTCAAAGGCTTTGAAATAAACAACAAACTCTTGAGCGCTAGCAGAGAGACACTTTGGAAGACAGATCTTGCTTGAATGAATGAAAGCTCGTGTAGCACTTGTGTTTTCTGTCTTCTTCTTTCTTTCCTTTATATAGAAGTGGAATGGCGCCTAAGGATCTTCACCAACGGCTCTTTCGAATCAGGCTTTGATCTTGGATCTTCTATTTATGGATACTCCGAACCCATGATCCTCTTTGAATAAGATCTCCTCAATATGCGCCAAAGGAAAGATATAAACTCGAAATACTTCCTGAAAGATTAGTCATACATGTATATATAATATAAAGGAAGTATATATTAAGATTTAAATAATTATCGGACAAATAAGACAGGTTTTGTATTTCATCAACTGTTAATGCTCCAAGGCCTTTGACACAAACAACCTGTCAAAGCCTTTGAAACATTTATTCCGATTTTCATCAAGGGAGGGAGTTATCATATGTCATGCTATTAAACGTGAGATATGATTGCTATTATATATACGATCCTTTATGATAGAAATGATGGAAGCTGGAGTATTGGAATTTGATTCTGACTTGGAACCTAGGAAGAGAATAGAGGATAAGCCCATAGAGGTGGATGGTAGAATGAACTGAGAAGTTGGAAATGATTTAGGCTAACGTCGAACTTGAAATTTTGAATGGTGTTTCGAAAGAGACTAAGGTGTTTCGAAAGAGACTAACTTGGATTTTAAGAAACTAATGTGACTCTCGTTTTAATTATAACACCCCACGAAGTGGATACATGCATTTTATAGGGGCCATTATAGATTGCTTGCTAAGACATAGTGGAGATGTTGTAATGCTTTTCGAGTTATGATATAACCGAGAAGTCGAGGTAAGGATGTGGTAAGGGCCCATATTACATTCTCGCTACGACCTATCGGGGATATTATGATCATGACAACGATGCGGTGAGAATCTCATAGGGGCACTTATGAGGTACTTACGGGATCAATGACATGATCCTTGGACTCACCGATTCTAAACTTCATCCCCTGTTTTAAAATGATTTTAGTCTCGAGGACGAGACTTGTTTTTAGAGGTGGATGATGTAAAGACTCGGATTTATAAATATAAATCTTTCGGAAAAAGAGAATTAAAAATGAATTTAAATCGAATTAAAAGCTCGTTTAACGGATTCCGACCCGAATTTAAATTTTGACGAACCATTCCGTCCTTTTTCCTCGCGAATTTAAAATAATTATTGGATAACGATATCTTTTAAGTTTTAAAAATCTAATTGATCGAGTAAGTGGTATTCAAGGAAACTAACATTCGAGAGTTAATTTTGGGATTCGAAATTCACGTATTTGTGATTTATTACTGGGTATTTAATTAAAAAGATGTCCGTAATAAATACCGGTCACATCCCCGTCTGTCATTTCCTTTCACACCCGCCTCTCCCCTACCATCTGCAACTACAGCTACTCCTTCCCTTCTTCTTCTGTACGCCATCTCCCCCTCACTTCACATCTCTTCCTCCTTTAAAGTCTTCAGCTCCTCCCCGCTCTCCTCCGGCATTTCATCTTCATCACCAAATCACCGTCATCTTCACTCATCATCACACCATCGCCACTGTCTCCTCCTCCTTCTTCACTCCTTCAACCTCGAGCCACCAGCGGAAGGTCCCACACACCCCTCGGAACCACGGCAGCAGCAACACCCCTCGGTGCCACCACCGAAGCAGCCTGGATCCCTAGCGCTACCAACTAAGTCGCCGCCCGAGTCGATCACGAACCAAACATTTGGTGACTGTAGATCTCAGTTTATCTTGACTCGTAGATCGGAGTGCAAGACTTTAGATCCGAAAGCGCGAAATCGAAAACAGTAAAGCAAGATAAAGAACACAAGGATTTTTACGTGGTTCGGGAAGAATCCCTACGTCCACGGAGCCTCAGAAGAGGAGACTCGAGCTTATCCACTATATCAAATCAAGCTTACAAGGTTTTGAGAACGACAAGGCTAGATCTAAGGCTTATATAGACAAACAAGCAGGTAATCGCAAGTACAGAGGGAAGAGGTGAGGAGAAGTAGTCGAGCAAAGAAGAAACTCCCTGGATCTGGTGTTGGAGACCAGATCTGCTCCGGGAAGGCCGTCGGAGAAGACAACCAACTCTGGACAAGAAGCTCACGCAGGCGGTGTTGTTCTTCGAGGATCAGACAAGAGGTCTCCGAAGGAGATCCGCCTCAGATCTGATCGGAAACGCCAGAGGAGTGCTCGGAGCACTTGGAAACCCTAGCGGCGCCGCTCTCTTTCTCTCTCTCTCTTTCTTCGGATGGATTTTACCTTTGGAGCGTCTGAACAAGTGAGGAACCCTAGAGCCCTCTCCAGCTTATATAGGTGAGCTCGCTTTAGCTAAACGCAGCGTCTCAAGCTAGGGCAAGCAACCGGGCTGGAGCGAGCTTCTTTTGGGCCGAGTCCAGGTAATGGGCTTTGCAAGCCCAAATCCGGAAACTAACATAACATATCACATTTGCTAACTCTTCAACCATATAATATATATAACACATGATCACAAGATTATTATCTTGCAATTCTAATGTGTTATATGTAATATATAGGAGAGTATGTGTATGTGACATTGTTGTCTATATAAGAGCCCTTAATCTGACATAAGATCTATTCTCAAAACCCCTAAAGATCTAGAACCATGATTAAGGTTGACATTACAATTTGCCCTCCTAATCTAGGTTATAAACTTTCGTATGCTCGTTTCGACAATAGTGGAATAAGCTCAAGTCTTCAACTCTTGTAACATCATCGGCTCTGTACCTGTTCGTCATGGGGGATCTCCAAGATGGAGATAGTCCCTACAAAAGAGAAATTTTCTAGGGGGTACAACCTTTGTGCCGAAGTCAGCTGGATTTACATCTCCTTTGATCTTCTTGACGTCTATCTCATTTGCAGCAACCATGTTCCTTACAAAGTGGAATCGCACATCGATGTATTTAGTGCGTTCGTGGTACATCGGATCCTTGCAGAGATATAAAGCACTCTGACTGTCCATGTGAAGAACAGGTTTTAAAGTTCTCCGAAGAACTTCCTTCAAGATCCCTTTTAGCCAGATAGCCTCTTTAGCAGCTTCTGTAGCAGCCATATACTCAGCTTCCGTAGAAGACAGAGCTACAACTGTTTGCTGCTGAGATTTCCATGAAATACAATTTCCAGCCCATGTGTAATAATAGGCAGTGGTAGACTTACGATTATCTTTATTACTGGCATAATCAGAATCAACAAATCCATGCAAATGATGTATAGAGCTATGCAAACCATAGTGTAAACACAGATTTTTGGTGCCAGAGAGATAACGAAGTAAATATTTCATAGCAATCCAGTGGTCATTCCCAGGGTTAGACATAAAACGACTTAAAGCACTGATAGCGAAGGCTAGGTCAGGGCGGGTGCAAAGCATGGCATACATAACGGATCCTACTGCTACGTCGTAAGGGATCCTAGCCATTTCTTTTACCTCTTCAGGTTTGGTTGGGCAACTTTTCTTGGTGAGTTCTAGGTGCCCTCCTAAGAGTATGGAGGTAGGTTTAGAGGTGACCATATTGAATCTCTTCAAGACTTTTAACATATAGTCATCTTGAGATAACCAAAGTTGCTTATTAGGTCGGTCTCTAATAATGTTTACGCCAAGGATCTTCTTGGCATTACCTAGATCTTTCATGTCGAAGTATTTCTTTAGATCCTTTTTAACACTATCAATGAGAATAATAGAACTACTTATGAGCAGAATATCATCAACATATAATAGCACATATAAAGGAGACTTGGAAGAAATATTCTTAAAGTAAAGACAGGTATCATAACTGCTCCTATGAAACCCAAGTTTCCTAATCACACTATCAAACTTGAGGTTCCATTGTCTAGGGGATTGTTTCAACCCATAGATGGACCTTTTAAGTAGACAGACGTGATCAGGTCGGCTTTTAGCAATGAAGCCTTTGGGTTGTTTCACATATATGGTTTCATCTAAAGTACCATGCAAGAAAGCAGTTTTAACATCCATCTGTTCTAATTCCCAATCAAACACAGCACACATAGAAAGCATAAGTCTCATGGTTTTATACTTAACTACGGGAGCAAAGATATCATTGTAGTCTATTCCCTCTATTTGGGAGAACCCTTTGGCTACTAATCTGGCTTTAAACCTAGGGGGATCATGTGGTTTAAGACCTTCCTTGAGCTTATAGATCCACTTGGAATCTATAAGCCGGGTTTTAGGAGGTCTAGGGACCAATGTCCAAGTCTGGTTGGAATACATTGACCCCATTTCTTCTTTCATAGCTTCTAACCATTGTTTAGCATGCTCACTTTTAATAGCAGATTCATATGAATTTGGAGTAGTGGGTTGTCTAACATGATCAGCAGTAAGGAAAGCATACTCTACAATATAACTATACTTCTTATTAGGGATAATGGTCCTAGGTTCCCTGTCTCTAGTCAACTGATAATCATGCAAGCTAGGGAACTGAGATGCAGATGCTAATGCAGGTGCAGTAGAAGTAGATGCATGCAAATCAGAAGAATGGGGGGAGGAGAAAACAAAGGACTCCACTGGGGAGTCAATAGAGAGGCCATTTACATCACTTAAATCAGAAGTAGAGGGGAGAGAAGTAGAAGAAGTAGAGGGAAGAAGGTGAGAGTGAGACTTATTGGAGGAGTCTTCGTCCTCTTCAGTAGCAGCCTCGTCATCATGTCCTTCATTTTCTTTGTTCTTCTCTTCATTTGTTGCCCCTTGTAGTGTAGAGGGAGTTAGCTTTGTTGCTGATCTGTAAACCCGACCAGTGTCGTATTCATCTTCATCAGCTTGTGAGGAGGTGGATTCATCTGGTATCCAACCATCAACTTGGTCATTTGTACTTGCAAACTCAGAAAGTGTAGTTAGTTTTTCTTTCATAGGGAAAACAGTTTCATTGAATTTAACACTTCTAGTTGTGATCACCTTATAGGGTCCTGCTTGAAGCAAGAGAACCCTATAACATTTGACACCATCAGGGTATCCTAAGAAAATACCCTTGACAGCCCTAGGTTGGAGCTTACCCTGAGAGATGTGTGGGTAAGCTGCACAACCAAAAGGTTTGAGATAGTCAAGGTTAGGTGTTTTTCCAGTCCATTTTTGTTGTGGAGTAAGGAAGTTTATCACACTAGAAGGGGACCTATTTATTAAGTATGCAGCTGTCATGACAGCATCTCCCCATAGGGTATTTTTCAACCCAGAGGAGATGAGCATACATCTTGTTTTTTCTAATAGGGTCCTATTCATTCTTTCAGCTGTCCCATTTTGCTGTGGGGTGCTAGGGACAGTTAAGTGTCTTTTAATCCCTAATTGTTGGCAATAGTCATTAAATTCTTTATTGCAGAATTCCAATCCATTATCAGTTTTAAAGCATTTTAACTTGTGATCAGATTGCCTTTTAACCATAGCTTTCCACCTTTTAAAGGCTTCAAAAGCTTGGTCTTTAGTTTTCAAGAGGCTTACCCATACCTTGCGTGAGAAGTGATCTATAAAACTTATGAAATATCTCATACCACCTGCAATGGGGACTTGTGCAGGTCCCCATAAATCACAATGAACATATTCTAAAGGAACAGAGGCAGTGTAAGAAGATTTAGGAAGTTTCAGATTTGCAGATTTTCCAAACGCACAATTTTCACATAATTTAATCTCAGCATGTATTTTAGCAAGTAAACCATGTTTATGCAATTGAACAAGACCTTTATTGCCAATATGCCCCAGCCTATTATGCCAAGAAAGAGTCTCATCTAGGGTCATATGCTCAGAAGAAATGGCTGGGTTTAATTCAGGTTTATTAGCAAGAATGTGATACAACCTATTCTTTCTAACAACTTTAATTATAACCCTATTGTTTCTAGTCACAGTTCTTATCCCATTTTTAGAAGCCATGTGGCAGCCAAGTTCTTCTAAGGCAGACTCAGACATGAGGCTCCTTCTTAAGCTAGGCACCCATCTAACATTGGTAAAAACTCTAATAATACCATCATGCATAACAAGAGGAACATCCCCAACCCCCATGATTTTCAAAGAAGTATCATCACCAAGCATAACATCACCACATGCAGTTTTATCAAGTGTTTTAAAGTAATGCTCAGAAGGGGTAGCATGCATGGTACAACCAGAATCAAGTATCCAATTATCAGAATAGTCAGCAGAAAATTCAGTACACATAAAAAGCTCAGCAGGACAATCACTCATGCATTCTAACACAGAAGCAGATAATTCAGTATTGTTTGATTTGGCAAGTTGCTCAGCCCTTTTTTTCTTTCTACAATCCTTAACCCAATGCCCTAAATTACCACAGTAATTACACTTGGAATTAGGGTCAGTTTTCTCAGATTTATCACCTTTGCCATTCTCTTTCTTATCTTTCTTAGCCTTTTTGTTCTTATTACCCTTTTTATTATTACCTTTGGTAAACATAACCTCAGGTTTGTCAGGTTTTTCAGTTCTGTCAATTTTTAAACCTTTGATTTTAAAGACCTTCATGATTTCATTTTTCTCAATAATAGCTTCAATAAGTTTGTCTTTGGTTAACTCATCTCTGCTAAATTGAATCACATCTTTAAAGTTGTCAAATTGACTAGGCAAAGAATTTAACAGAAGAATGGCCTGGTGAGAATCTTTAATTTCATCATTGTATCTTTCAAGTTCTTGAGACATTTTCAGAAATTTGTCCAAGTTATCATCCAAAGTAAATTGAGTGTTCATCTTGAAAGTAAACAATCGACAAAGCAGAGAAATTCTGGAGGGCAGTGATTTAGATAGAAATAGCTCCTCCAGAGCATGCCATAGAGAGGAAGCGGATGAGTATCTTACCACCTGACGGGCTATGCCGTCAGTGAGCCGTAGCATAATCTCGGAGTGCGCCCTCAAGTCCAGCTCCAGGTCTTCCTCAGGTGGTGAAGGTTCGTCTACCTTGACTCCTTTTCCCTTCTTCGATTCAGAGGATTCAGAGTCGGCCACCTCATCCTTGGTGCCTGGAGTGGTTGTAGCGACGGTGGATGCGGTTGTTGTTGTCTTGACAGCCTTCCAGCATCCCTCTTTGATTAGCACGGCCCTCATTTTGACTTGCCACATGGCGAAGTCGATTATACCATCGAATGGTTTAATCTTGAGAGCGCTATCCATTGTTTAAGTACCTGTAGAGGACAAACAAAGGAATTAGTTTTTGCGGAAGCGATTGGATCGTAAAAGCACAGAATATAAACACAAGATTCACAATCAAGAGGAAAACCCTAAGTATTTATAAACTGTAGACAAATCTAGGTCAAGAACAGGTGACCGAGACTCAGATCTAGCAGTAACCAAAGCGTCGCGCTCTGATACCACGTTGTAGATCTCAGTTTATCTTGACTCGCAGATCGGAGTGCAAGACTTTAGATCCGAAAGCGCGAAATCGAAAACAGTAAAGCAAGATAAAGAACACAAGGATTTTTACGTGGTTCGGGAAGAATCCCTACGTCCACAGAGCCTCAGAAGAGGAGACTCGAGCTTATCCACTATATCAAATCAAGCTTACAAGGTTTCGAGAACGACAAGGCTACATCTAAGGCTTATACAGACAAACAAGCAGGTAATCGCAAGTACAGAGGGAAGAGGTGAGGAGAAGTAGTCGAGCGAAGAAGAAACTCCCTGGATCTGGTGTCGGAGACCAGATCTGCTCCGGGAAGGCCGTCGGAGAAGACAACCAACTCCGGACAAGAAGCTCACGCAGGCGGTGTTGTTCTTCGAGGATCAGACAAGAGGTCTCCGAAGGAGATCCGCCTCAGATCTGATCGGAAACGCCGAAGGAGTGCTCGGAGCACTTGGAAACCCTAGCGGCGCCGCTCTCTTTCTCTCTCTCTCTTTCTTCGGATGGATTTTACCTTTGGAGCGTCTGAACAAGTGAGGAACCCTAGAGCCCTCTCCAGCTTATATAGGTGAGTTCGCTTTAGCTAAACGCAGCGTCTCAAGCTAGGGCAAGCAACCGGGCTGGAGCGAGCTTCTTTTGGGCCGAGTCCAGGTAATAGGCTTTGCAAGCCCAAATCCGGAAACTAACATAACATATCACATTTGCTAACTCTTCAACCATATAATATATATAACACATGATCACAAGATTATTATCTTGCAATTCTAATGTGTTATATGTAATATATAGGAGAGTATGTGTATGTGACATTGTTGTCTATATAAGAGCCCTTAATCTAACCTAAGATTTATTCTCAAAACCCCTAAAGATCTAGAACCATGATTAAGGTTGACATTACATTCTCCTTCGTTTTCGATCCAAACTAACCTCGGACTCCACCATCAACCTCACCTATGTCCAACGCAGATCCGACAAGCCAACGCGAGCCACCGACGAAGCCTAGAACTCCGATCGAGAGCTCCGAAGTCGCAAACACCTCGGTGAGCTTCATCCGTTTCTTTCCTTCCTCGTTTCGATTTCGTGCTTTATTCAATGGTTAGATTGGTCGGGAGTGAGTGAGTGCTGAGTGCGGGATGATCGGGTAAGCTCGAGATCTCCGACGAGCTCGAGAGAGGTCCAGCGAAGTGAGTGACCGGTCGGCGACGAGCAAGGTCGAGGGAGGCTGTGAAACGAGCTGTGTAAGGGCGGGACACCGAGAGTGCGAGCGAGGTGAGGATGAGGGAGCTGCGAGAGCTGCGAGGATGGGCGCGAGCAAGGTCGAGCAGGCGGTTCTCTTCCGAACGAAGCAATGGTGCCGGCGGCAGCGGGAATCTTCAATTTGAAATGAAGAAGAAGGCGTTGACATGTTGGACTTATGGGCTCCACCGCCTTGATATATTATATAGATTGTTTTAATACTTAAACCGGGTTGGGAGTTGCGGGTTCGGTTCGATTCGGTACAGTTCGGGTTATCCGTTTATTATTTAACTAATTAACGGTAATTAAAATATATTATAATAGTAATTTAGGATTTAAAAGATAAAGTATTAATTTTGGATATTTATAAAGGGTTGATTTTATTAAATAAAAACGGTTTGGATTTTAGGGGATTTGGAAATAACTTATAAGGGTGTTTTATTAAATGGTGTTTTATACTATTATATCTATAATAATAATTGGGATTTAACATAAATAAGTTGGACTTGCCTGTTAGAAAAGAATTTGGAAAAGAATTTCAAGGTTGGAAAGTTGTCTAATAAATAAATTAAAAAGGGAATTCGACGAGTATTTAAGGGTCGGAATACTTAACTATTTAACTGAGATTTGAAACGGTTTTGGAACTAACTTAGGAATAAGACTTATTCGTTTGACTAACTAGCATGATAATATGATCGTTCGACTAACAGTATGATATGTATGACTAATAGCATGACTTGTGGTGAATTATTATATGGGATTAAATGTTGGATAATTATGGCGATCTAGTAAGATTTTAAATCACACAAATTATGTCTTATGATTTTGATGAACCGTTGAGGTATATGCAGAAATGACGTATATGAACATGCAGAATTGGTTGAATGATTTATGGAGAACGATGTGGTCTTGAGGAGTGGATGATGCGATGAAATGACTTTCATAATATGTTACTTGTTCTATTGATTGAGGTGTGCTTGAGTGCTTAATAGTTGAATATAGACTTATGTATATTCCATTATGTACTAGGTGATACTCTGTGATTGTGAATACTGTGTGATGGATTGTTCTGTTGCCGGTCTGCTAGCCAGGTAAGTACCTCCGGGGCTTACTCAGTAACCAGTACCTCCTGCCTGATGTGTCATATAGTATGTAGGTGTTTCATATGCATAAGAGCATGCCATGTAGTATCATGCTTAGGAATTGCACTTACGAATGAGCATTCTTATTCTGTATTCGTTTGAATACAGAACGGCCATTATCTGTGAGTCCTAGAGTCCTTTCTAGGGTCATAGGGCAGCCCAGTTTCATCGGGTGTTGCCCTCCTTGAGTTATATATATATATATATATATCACGAGATACGAGATGAGCATGAGATACGAGATGAGCATGAGATGCGATATGATGATGAGATTCGATATGCTATAGTATCGAACTGGCCAGTCTCCACCCTATCTGGAAGAGGGGTGGTGGTAGAAAAGGGATATACCACTTGGTATTCTTTGTTAATGCCTTACTTAATATTCTACATATAAGAATTAGGATCATGATAGTGTGGTTAAGATTTCAGTACTGCATGAAGGCATCCTTTATTCTAGGTATAGGCGTATTATATGTCCTCAGCGCGGTCAGAGGACCCGCGGGCGGACTCTTGGCCTGACTTGGTGGTATAGTTTCAGGTACCCGATACACTGCTGGATTTTATGCTGTTATGACGGGGTCTATTCTATGGCGGAGAGTGAGTGTTTTAAACCTGACTTCACCAGATTCATGCTTTTGGGATTTCTCCCTAATTGTACTCTGTTTTGACCCGGCTCTGCCGTGACACTGGTTGTATCATTTTCAGAACTTATGCCATTTGCATGATAACGGATTTCCTGCGTTGTAGACTTAGAACAGGTACAAGGGTTTACCCCGGGGTCCCCAACGGACCTTCCGGATTTGGGTGCGAAATCCCACTTTAAATTGCACGTCTTCGATTTCAAACCTTCAACCTGTACTCGGGGCGCAAGATCCTAACGAGGGGTTTCATCCCTCGAAACGTAACTCGGGAATCATAATCCCGGGCCGTTATAGCTATCAGGCAGATTGGAGGTATGTATGCAAGACAACTCCCCGAGGGAGAATAGCACAACAGTGGACATCTACCACCCCTACTACTACTTATCAATCTGATGAAATCATCACACCTGATCTTTATGTCAAAATAATGGCAGACAATGTGCCAACAAGTTTGCGTGATTCGTCAAATGCTGTCAATGATGTTGTGGAGGAGTTGGTGGAGCCTGGTGATAGTGATGAGTTGGAGCATTGTTCAATGCCAATGATGGAGTAGAGTATGAAACATAGCCCTCTGGTGATGAAGATGACTACTAAAAATGCAGGAAATAGCCACGAGTGGGCCGTCCGTAGCCATATGCCTCGTGACTAATAGCAACGGCTGTTTAGCAATGGATTTAGCAACGAATTGTTAGGTCGTGGCTAAGCCCGTAGCTAGTGATGGACATTTGAATCTCGTGGCTGAGGCAACAAAATCAGCTTCGGAATTAGGCCATTGCTGAATTTGTGGCCACGGTCGGGGCTGATTTCGTTGCTGCAAATAAGGCATGGGTGTAGCTAAAATCGTGGCTAAGTTCGTGTCATTGCTATTTTTGAGGCTAAAGTCGTAGCTAATGCCGATTTTCATTTGTTTCATGATTGTGTAGCAAATTTCATATCCTCGTATTTTGGAAACATTGTATATATACATATGATATGGAAAATATATATAAATACATAAATGAATTTCATACATTATAAGTAGGTCAAAAAAATATTAATGGAAACACAAACCAAACTCGTTGAGTATAGACCAACCTTGCAAAAAAATAAATTGCAATAATCTAATTTAAGAGAGCTGATTTTGTCTAAATGTGAAATCCTCCAAAACACTCGACTCCTGAACAAGTCCTGCATATCAAATTCAACAAACCAAATCAACACACCAAAAAATCAGAAATCCCAGGAATCCTTGCTACTGAACTATGAATGTCAAAACAGCAATCCATGAACTAAAGAGAGACTACAGTGAAAAATCTCAATTCAAAGAGAAGTAAAAAACAAAGCAATAAACCTACCTCCAGTGCTCATGTACCCTAATTAAACATTCAGCCTTGATGCTTGCAATTCGAAGCCCATGCTTTCGCAAATATGCTTTATACGCATTTAGTCTCAGGTTTCCTATATCTTTCTTCTCTGTAGCCAAACAAAACAACATCAATGGATGAAAACTACCCGTATAGTAGTAGGAAGGCTAGAAGCACCAAAACCACATATATGCCTAAGTAGGCTAAGTCTAATTCAGACTGAAAACATTTCAATAGCAATTTGCAATGTAAAAAATAGGTATAAAAGTCCTAAATAGATCAAACCAACTCTACCCCCACTTGGAGAAAAATTGCCCTAATATATACAAAATAATCGACAAATCCCTATGTGTTTGAACAATTGGCAAAAAACCCACACCTTGAAGTAGCTGAACGACACGGTTAGAAAGAGTATCATATCTTCATCATATCCAGGTTTACCACCGTCGGAAGGAGAAGATCTGCCTTCGGCCTCGTCCGTATGATCATCTTCCAGTAGCTGATAAGCGCGATCGTCATCGTACTCAGATGCCTCAGACTCTTGAGCTCGTAAATCTCACATCCTCTTTCGTTACACAAATGTCTGTCCTGTGGCTGCTTCTTCTATCACAGCAAATACTCCTTGTAAATAAAAATCGAATCTTTAACATGGGAATCGATCAAATCCGACAAACAGAAACAAGCCCAAATCTGCAACATGTTGAAATTTCTAATGCCAAAATAAAGATCAAATTTTTAACATGGGAATCGATCAATTCCAAAAACAGAAACAAACCCAAATGTCATGCTCCTGGAAACGAAATCTGTGAAATAGAAATTTGTGAAACAAAATCGAAAATATGTATTAAACTTCAATGACACAAAATCGAAATTTTTGTGAAACAAAATCGAAATTTGTGAACAGATATTTCAGAAACAAAATCAAAATTTGTGAAACAGAAATTTGTGAAAGGCGATATAGACTAGAAGCGAGAGGGATGATTTGGACTGAAGACAGAAGAGGCGTTGGGATGATTCAGACTCCAGGCAAGTGAGGTGTTGGGATGATTCGGACTCCATGCACCAATGGAGGAAGAGGCAAGAGGCTACAATGGAAAGGCGAGAGAGACTAGAAGCGAGAGGGACTAGAGGCGGCAGTGGAGGAATAGACAAGAGGCTACAATGGAAGCGTGTTGAATCTGAAGGAGGTGAGGCGGTGAACTGAAGACAGAATTGGCGATTAGGGTTAAGAAAGTGAAAAGTTGGTTTTATACTCGGGCCAAACTTCTAAAATTTCAAGCCCAGCAAGTTTCCCCTTCAAAAGTTTCCGCCAAATTAATGTCAATATAAATTTTTTCAACACATATTCACTTTATATATATATATATATAGGATATTGGATTGGAATTTTCTATTTTGAAACATACTAGTACAATATAAAACATTAATATTATAAAAAAACTCATAAAAGTTATAATATATCTTTTAAAATAACAACAAAGTCAAATACTCTTTAAAATTTTATCAGAAAACACCAAAAAAAATTTTTATTGGAAACTGTAAAAATAAAATTACTTGTATATTATTCTCATAAGAAATTAATAATTAACAAAAGATTTTATTCAACACTTGTATATTATTTAATATAAAGTTTTATTAAACATTTATTCATTATTTATATGACTTTTCCTCAAAACATACCCTTATAGTATTCTTATCAGAATTTATTGGTTAATATAAGGTTTTATTAAACATTTATTACTCACTTATATGGATTTTCCTCAAAACATACTTTTGTAGTATTCTAATAAGAATTTATAAGTTAATATAAGGTTTTATTATAAATTTATTAGTTACTTATTTGAGTTTTCCTCAAATCTTACTCTCATAGTGTTCTAATAAGAATTTATTAGTTAATATAAGGTCTTACTAAACATTTATTAGTTACTTATATGAGTTTTCCTCAAAACATACCCTTATAGTATTCTAATAAGAATTTATTACTTAGTATAAGGTTTTATAAAAGATTTATTAGTCACTTGTGTGAATTATCCTCAAAACATACCCTTATAATATTCTAATACGAATTTATTACTTAATATAAAGTTTTATTCAACAATTATTAGTTACTTATATGAGTTTTCCCCAAAACATAACCTTATAATATTCTAATAAGAATTTATTACTTAATATAAAGTTTTACTCAACACTTATTAGTTACTCATATGATTTTCCTCAAAACATACCTTATAGTATTCTAATAAGAATTTATTACTTAATATAAGGTTTTATTAGCTACTTATATGGGTTTTACTCAAAACATATTCTTAGAGTATTCTAATAAGAATTTATTGGTTAATATAAGGTTTTATTAGTCATTTATATAAGTTTTACTCAAAACATACCCTTATAGTGTTATAATAAGAATTTATTACTTAATATAAGGTTTTAATAGCTACTTATATGAGTTTTACTCAAAACATATTCTTAGAGTATTCTAATAAGAATTTATTAGTTAATATAAGGTTTTATTAGTTACTTATATGAGTTTTACTCAAAACATACCCTTATAGTATTATAATAAGAATTTATTACTTAATATAAGGTTTTATTGCCTACTTATATGAGTTTTACTCAAAACATATTCTTAGAGTATTCTAATAAGAATTTATTAGTTAATATAAGGTTTTAGTAGTTACTTATACGAGTTTTACTCAAAACATACCCTTATAGTGTTATAATAAGAATTTATTACTTAATATAAGGTTTTATTAGCTACTTATACGAGTTTTACTCAAAACATACTCTTAGAGTATTCTAATAAGAATTTATTAGTTAATATAAGGTTTTATTAGTTACTTATATGAGTTTTACTCAAAACATAACCTTATAGTGTTATAATAAGAATTTATTACTTAATACAAGGTTTTATTAGCTACTTATATGAGTTTTACTCAAAACATATTCTTAGAGTATTCTGATAAAAATTTATTAGTTAATAACTTAATATAAGATTTTATTAGTAACTTATATGAGTTTTACTCAAAACATACCCTTATAGTATTATAATAAGAATTTATTACTTAATATAAGGTTTTATTAGCTACTTATACGAGTTTTACTCAAAACATACTCTTAGAGTATTCTAATAAGAATTTATTAGTTAATATAAGGTTTTATTAGTTACTTATATGAGTTTTACTCAAAACATACCCTTATAGTATTATAATAAGAATTTATTACTTAATATAAGGTTTTATTAGCTACTTATATAAGTTTTACTCAAAACATATTCTTAGAGTATTCTAATAAAAATTTATTAGTTAATATAAGGTTTTATTAGTTACTTATATGAGTTTTACTCAAAACATACCCTTATGGTATTATAATAGGAATTTATTACTTAATATAGGGTTTTATTAGCTACTTATACGAGTTTTACTCAAAACATACCCTTATAGTGTTATAGTAAGAATTTATTAGTTAATATAATGTTTTATTAGCTACTTATATGAGTTTTACTCAAAACATATTCTTAGAGTATTCTGATAAGAATTTATTAGTTAATATAAGGTTTTATTAGTTACTTATATGAGTTTTACTCAAAACATACCCTTATATTATTATAATAAGAATTTATTACTTAATATAAGGTTTTATTAGCTACTTATACGAGTTTTACTCAAAACATACTATTAGAGTATTCTAATAAGAATTTATTAGTTAATATAAGGTTTTAGTAGTTACTTATATGAGTTTTACTCAAAACATACCCTTATAGTGTTATAATAAGAATTTATTACTTAATATAAGGTTTTATTAGCTACTTATACGAGTTTTACTCAAAATATACTCTTAGAGTATTCTAATAAGAATTTATTAGTTAATATAAGGTTTTATTAGTTACTTATATGAGTTTTACTCAAAACATAACCTTATAGTGTTATAATAAGAATTTATTGCTTAATATAAGGTTTTATTAGCTACTTTTATGAGTTTTACTCAAAACATATTCTTAGAGTATTCTGAGAAGAATTTATTATTTAATAACTTAATATAAGATTTTATTAGTAACTTATATGAGTTTTACTCAAAACATACCCTTATAGTATTATAATAAGAATTTATTACTTAATATAAGGTTTTATTAGTTACTTATACGAGTTTTACTCAAAACATACTCTTAGAGTATTCTAATAAGAATTTATTAGTTAATATAAGGTTTTATTAGTTACTTATATGAGTTTTACTCAAAACATACCCTTATAGTATTATAATAAGAATTTATTACTTAATATAAGGTTTTATTAGCTACTTATATCAGTTTTACTCAAAACATATTCTTAGAGTATTCTAATAAGAATTTATTAGTTAATATAAGGTTTTATTAGTTACTTATATGAGTTTTACTCAAAACATACCCTTATGGTATTATAATAAGAATTTATTACTTAATATAGGGTTTTATTAGCTACTTATACGAGTTTTACTCAAAACATACCCTTATAGTGTTATAATAAGAATTTATTAGTTAATATAAGGTTTTATTAGCTACTTATATGAGTTTTACTCAAAACATATTCTTAGAGTATTCTGATAAGAATTTATTAGTTAATATAAGGTTTTATTAGTTACTTATATGAGTTTTACTCAAAACATACCCTTATAGTATTATAATAAGAATTTATTACTTAATATAAGGTTTTATTAGCTACTTATACGAGTTTTACTCAAAACATACTATTAGAGTATTCTAATAAGAATTTATTAGTTAATATAAGGTTTTATTAGTTACTTATATGAGTTTTAGTCAAAACATACCCTTATAGTATTATAATAAGAATTTATTACTTAAGATGAGGTTTTATTAGCTACTTATATGAGTTTTACTCAAAACATACTCTTAGAGTATTCTAATAAGAATTTATAAGTTAATATAAGGTTTTATTAGTTACTTATATGAGTTTTACTCAAAACATTCCCTTATAGTGTTATAATAAGAATTTATTACTTAATATAAGGTTTTATTCAACACTTATTATTTACTTATATGAGTTTTCCTCAAAATATACTTTTATAGTATTTTTATAATAATATATTAGTTATTATATGATTTTGTTCAACACTTATTAGTTACTTTTATGAATATTTCCTCAAAACTTAGTTTTATAATATTCTCATAAGAATTTATTACTTTTAATTTTTTTTAACTAATCACAATTTTGTCTTATTATTTCTTTTTCTTTTTTTCTCATTTTTTTTTTTTGAATACAATGAAAGGAATTAAGACGAAGCTATCCTAGCGGAGAAAGCGCCATCTTAGAGCGTCCTTCCGGACGAGATCCTGAAGCACTGGATCAGAGAGCAGAACATCGTCGGCAGGGATGCTATAAGCCAGGTGCGCGACCCTATCAGCTACAGCATTGGATTCCCTGAAAATAAGACGAATGGAAAAAGAGTCAAACCCATAACTTATCAAACGAATATCCGACAGAACAAGTTCAATGTTCCACGGGCAGGTCCAAATCTCAAGCAGAGCATTGACTACTTGCAGATTATCACCCTCAACTAGGAGATGTCTAATCCCCAGCTCCCGAGCCCGTAAAACCCCGTTACGAAGGGCCAGTGCTTCAGAAAACACAACAGAAGTGTTATTACAGCGGCCCGAGCCGGCCGCCACCACTGTTGCCCTAGCGTTTCTAATTACGAAGCCGTATGAAGCCTCACCAGACGACCGTGAAGATCCATCAAAATTGATTTTGAAGAAAGGTGCTGGAGGGGTATCCCATTGGGCCTTGAGCCGAGCACCTGGCCCAGCCAAAACAGTCGTTTGCCCGTTTCCATCCATACATGGATGTGGACCCTTGAAAGATTGCGTTGCTAAGTCGAAACGGGAGGCATCAAACCAGCTATACTTAGTAGTGTTTATGTGCACACGAACTTGATTAATATCTATGTTGTGCATATTTCCGAAAGTTAATTGATTCCTAAAGAACCAAATAGCCCACCATGAATAAAAAAGATCAGAAGAGAATGACCTCGAAGTGGTTAAGTGGATGTTGTTGAGAACCACATTTGGTTTGTGAACATCAAAATTGTGTTGTTGGAGTGTTCTAGTATTATGTGGTAACAGATGCAGAATTTTTTTAGTGAATGGGCAATCCAAAAGCAGATGCTGCATTGTTTCAGTAAAAGAGTTACAGAAAATGCAGCCCATAGGCACCCCAACGTGTGATACCTGCAGGCGTTGTTTGGTCGGTAAACTATCAGTGGCAATATTCCAAAGAAAGTGTTTTAGTTTCGGAGGAATTTTTAAATCCCAAATCCAGTTGCATTTGAAACTATTGGCATTAGTGTTATTACTGACGATTTTGGTGGCTGATTTAGTTGAAAACCACCCCGTAGGGTTCGGTCCCCAGTAAAGACAGTCTGTGAAGGGAGTAATTGGCAAGGGAATGTCTCCTATTTGTGTAATAATGGATTGTTTAATAAGACCTGTAAGGTCTGCAACAAGTTGATGTACATCCCAACCGTTGTTGCTGTTGAAGCGGCTGACCTTCCATGTGATTTGGTTATCGAGAAGCGGTTTTTCCAAACATTGTTCCAGAGGGGTTTCCAAAACCCAGTTATCCTTCCAGAAATCAATGTCTGAACCATTACCAACGGACCACCGAAGTCCTTTTTCAAGGGTAGGGCGAAGCAAGCAGAGCTTACCCCATTGCCACGACGTGGCACCCTTCCTTTTATAGTGCCTGATTGAAACACCTTTTAGATACTTAGCCGATATGACTTTAACCCAGATATTATGCGGTTCAGCAAGAATTTTCCAAAGGAGTTTTAGCTGCAATGCTATGTTTATCGTTTCTGCTTTGTACATGCCTAAACCACCATTTAGAGTATCAGAACATATTCTGTCCCAACTAATTAAGGGTGTGTACCTTTCTTGTTTATTCCAAAAGAAATTGCGGTAGATTTTATCCAGTTCTGAAAGGATTGAAGCTGGCAGCATGAAAGACTGCATGAGGAATACCGGTTGGGCACTTAGATTAGCTTTAATTAGAACTTTGCGACCTTCAGCAGAGATTGAAGACGCCTTCCACTTTGTAAGTTGTTTTTTAATTTTTAGGACAACGTCCGCAAATGTGTCCTTATTGACTCTGCCGTTAATAATTGGGCACCCTAGGTATTTTTCCAACAATACTGATATTCCCATTCCAAGGTGAGAGGAGATTGTCGATTTAGTGGTAGTAGTGGTATTACCGGACACCTGGAAGGATGATTTGTGGTAGTTGATTTTTTGCCCTGAAATGCGGCAATAGTTATTAAGAATGGAGGTAATTGTATTACAAGCAGAAGCCGATGCTTTGGAAAAGATCATCATATCGTCAGCGAAGGCAAGGAATGGGATAGTCGGCCCGTCTTTCGTAATAGGGAATCCTATATTAGTGTTAATATCCGATTCTTGTTGAAGAGATTGAGCAAGGAACTCAGAAGCGATGATAAACAGTAAAGGGGAAAGAGGATCTCCTTGTCGTAGTCCCCTCTGTGGGAAAAATTGCTTTGTAGGAGCATCGTTGATTAGGATGGAATAGGAAACCGTCGAAACGCATTCCATAATCCAATAAATGAAAGTGTCCTGGAATCCTAGCTTTGTAAGCACAGCTTGTAAGTAAGACCATTCAATTTGGTCGTAAGCCTTTTCCATATCCAGTTTAACAGCTAACCAACCAGACTTACCACGCTTAGCTTTAAACGAGTGGAAAACTTCGTGGGCGATGAGGATATTATCATGGATTGATCGTCCTTTAGTGAACGCCCCTTGTAAAGGGTGAATGAACTGTGCTATAATGGGGGCCAGCCTTGCAGTAAGAACTTTGGTAATGATTTTATAGATAGTGGAGCACAGACTTATCGGTCTGTAATGGTTAATGCAGCTCGGGTCATCCACTTTTGGAACAAGCCTGATGAACGTATGATTGACTTGTTTTAGTAGTTTTCCAGAAGTGAAGAAGCTCTTAACAGCTTATATGACAGAAGGTCCAACAATATTCCAATACTTTTGGTAGAAACCAGCCGGCATTCCATCCGGCCCAGGAGCCTTTTCGGCCTGAATCGAGAAGGCAGCATCCCTTATTTCCGCATTAGTAACAGGTGCAGTGAGCCTTTGATTATCTGAGTCAGAAACCGAATGTTTCAAGATTTGGAGATTCCCCAAAAGATCAATTGAAGGATCCAATGTAGAAGAGAATCTACGCCTATATTCAAGCTCAAATTCGCTCCTAATTAGCTCAGGATCGGTCGTATGAATACCGTTTGGAAGAATAATGGACTTGACAATCTTGCAGTTACGTTTAATAGATGCAACACGATGGAAGTACCCCGAGTTGGTGTCCGTTAGTTTTGCATGTTTTGCTTTCGCACGTTGACGCCAATAAGTTCGCTGAAAATCCAGAAGGCGTTCTCTTTTATTTAGTAAACGCTTTTGTAGAGAGCAATTTCTGACCGAGAAAGATCTGATCAGAGAGGATTGTACAACCAGGAGATCTTGTTCGACCTTCTGTAGCTGGGAGCGGACATTACCAAAAGTTTGTTTGTGCCATTTCTTGGCTAGGGTTTTAAGTAGCTTGGTTTTGTGTACCAGTCGATACATTAGTGACCCTGGGAGGTCCAGACGCCATGCTTGACGGACTACATTTTCAAAATCAGGACGCTTTGTCCAAGCCATTTCGAACCTGAAAGGTCGATTAATGAACCCAGAGTTCTGTCGAAAATCTACTGATATGGGGCAGTGATCGGATGTAGTGAAGGCATGGTGTCGAATTTGGAGCTTGCTAAAGGTAGTTAGTACACTATGTTGGACTAAGCACCGGTCAAGCCTTGCATAAGAGTTATCAATCCCCGAAAGGGACTTCCTCCAAGTGAAGATATCACCCACGAAAGGGACATCACAAAGGCTCAGAGTGTCTTTAATTCTAAATAGTCGACGAAACCTAGCCTGAGTGGGTAACACACCACCCCCCTTCTCATTAGGAGATTGAATGTCGTTCAGGTCGCCCATGATACATATGGGATTTGTTATTGTTTGTACATAAGGGATAAAACGGTCCCAGAAATCCTCTTTATCCCGATTGTCCGGTGGAACGTAGACAACAAGCATAGCTGTAATTGTATTGGTGGGTTCATCATGATAGTTGAAATGGATGAAACGTTCCTGAATATTGATTAGATCAATAGACCCTTGCTCAGGGGGCAATGTTTTCCAAACAAGGCAGAGACCACCTGCAAACCCTACAGAGGGAGCGAACGCAATATTTGAGAAACCATTGTGTTTCCATACACCCTCATCGGGAGCCTTGTCCGATTTTGTTTCAAGGAGAGCGAGAACGTTAATGGAATTGTTAGAACAAAAGGACTCGATCGAAGTCCACAGATTACGCATGCGAAAACCCCTACAGTTCCATGTGCATATATTCATATATAAGGACGTTCTAGGTGAACGGTTGTGCAACCCGTTTTCATGGTTATAGACCATTGCCTCAAAATCTCAATCCAACTGTCTAAGGAGACATTAAGGTTTGTGTTGGTAAAGTAGGTACAAACGGCCCTATTCAAATGAGCACTAATATAATGTATTAGCAATTGTGGTTGCGTATGATGTGTTGTGAATGAGATGGCCTCAATGAACCGTATAAGAAATAAGGGTCTGTTATGAGCAAGGGATGTTTTCCCTGAACATGCACAAGGCCATTCACTGTTAAAGCACAATTGTTCATTTGTGATAGATTGTATTGGGGATGTGTTCCCATTTAGGAAAAGAAACAGATCATGCTTAAAGTAGTAATGAACATAACCCAAGGTTACATCCTTTGTTACAAATTCAGATGAATAAATCATAGTCATGACAAAAAGCGGTGTATCGTTATGGCTTGTAGAGCCAAATTGAACTAATCCAAAGCCATTGTAAGGCACATTTTTGGGATAAAGTTTGTCACCGATCGGAATCGCATGGGTGTAATGAATCTTGGTCCAAGCAAAGACCACCATAAGTGATAAGAGGAAGCTAGTCCTACAAACAAAATATAACAGAGCCAGCAAAAGAGCCAAAGAGTAGGAGGAGGAATCGCAATTCCAGAAGCAAGGGAAATGGTAAGCGAAGTGAATCAAACATTTAGTAAACTTGAAATTAGTGTAGATATATATAGATGTAGTAGAGTACATATGATATATAACCAAGAATGAATACAACGGGGATCCCGTTAAGTACCCAAAGAACCTTATAGTTGGTGTTAACCATGAGGAAGGGGACATTGGTACAATGTAATATATTGGCAAAATTGAGAGCAGAGGCTCCTGCTTATCGGGTCGACCGAGCAAGCAACTAGAAGCAGTTATAGTGTAGAGGGGGTAGGGGGTAGAGATTACCAGTTGAAGGGCAGTCTCAAAGTAAAGGCAGACACAACCACACACCGGCAGGACAGCAACGACGAAGATCCACCCTCGCCACCGCTCGAAGTGACGGCTCCACCCGAGCCGGCCCCTCCACCGCCCGTCAGCCACCATGAAGAGGAAAGGGGCAATAAAAGCCATATGAGAGTACTTTTCCTCAGAAATCGATTGCAGACCGGCCGACATCAGAGCAAGATGCTCACCGGTAAGAGCCCAGTTGCGAGGCGAACACAAGTTGTAGTGCTGAGGGAAGCACAAAATTGAAGTAATTCGGGGCCACGAGGAGGGAGCTACCCCCTCAAAACGCCAGTAGGGCACTCGAATAGGTTGGATCTGGTGGGCTGGGTGGCGGATTGGGGGATCTTTGGTGGAGGAAGCCGGAGTGCGGCGAAGAGAAAGAGCCAAAGAGGGCGCGTTAGGCGCGTTGTTTTTTTTTTTAGGGTTTTCTGTTGTCATGTTATCTCTTTCATACATTTATATTTTTTACCTTTTATTTATTTTACCTATTTACTGACTATCTATATATATATAATATCTTAATTTAGAATACTTTTGATGATGTGTAAATACCTCCTTAATTTAAGGTTTATTAAACATTTATCAGTCACTTATATGAGTTTTCCTCAAATCATAAATTTATAATATACTTATAAGAATTTATTAATGAGTTAATATATGTTTTTTTTCAACACTTATTAATTTTTATACATAAAAAATTCATAGTCATATTTTGGGCCCATTAATGGGCCAATCGAGGATAGCATAGTCATGTTTGGGCCCATAATAAATTTAAGATCATTTGGGCTCCCGTAAATAGCAACGGATTTAGCGATGGATATGGCCGTAGCTAAAATCGTGGCTACTGCGGATGAGCTCATTAATACGACGTTCAATTGATATATTGGGCTTGCATTCATTGCGCTTTGACTATTTCTAACGGGCTTGACCACCTATAAGGCTTAAACATTGATGGACTCATATTCATAATATATATTCGACTCGCCTACAATTAGTGACCCAAGGCCCACTCACCACATGTTCATTTGATTTCCAATGATGAATAACCACAGATTTAGCTACGGATATTGTGTTGTGGCCATATCAGCGTCGAACACAGCCACGACAATCCTATTCGTGGCTACGTTCGTGGCTATTTACTGACACTGAGACATATCGAGCCACGAAATCAGCTACGGACATCTAGGTCATTGCTAATAGCCACGAATATTTTGGCATGTCATACCAGGATGAGTATTAGCCACAAATATAGCCACGATCAGAAACAGTCGTGGCTAATGATATCGCTAATGGCCACGAATACACGATCGCCTATAATCCGTGGCTAACCATCTAGCTATTTCCTTTTTTTAGTAGTGGATGTTGAATCTGATGACTCGCAAGATGAAGAATAATCACAATAACACATTATAGCATCAATGTAGGATTCTATTTTCTTGTTAGTTTAAGTTTTGTCTACTTTTGGTAATTGACTGAAAATAATTGCTTGCATTTGCTTTGTTAATTATCTACATCTTATAAAACTTTAAATATATTTGTGAATTAAAGCAAGTTATTTGTGTGCTTTGTGACTCGATTTGGACTCCTGACTCTTAAGGACTTGGGCATTAATTGGAGCTGCTATTTTATATTAAGACTTCTCAAATTTTAAAGTATCTTTAAAGCCTATGTGGAATTCGAACCCACATGAATGTGTATAACACAAATGCTCTACCATTTGAGCTAATAGGCTATTAATTTCAATTAAAAAAACTAGTGGCAAGAATTTATTCATCTAGTGTTTTGAGAACCATAAATACTAGGCAAAACAAACCTGCATAACCAAGAACATCCAATTGCTATCATAACCAAAAAAACTAATGGCAAGTTTCTATTGATACAGTTGCTGTCAGACAGGTACTAGCACCAACTGTTGTCATAGATGCATTTCCCACAGTTTCTGTCATACCCTACACTTCTTCGTTTCAGTGCATAGAAAATTGGTATGACAACAAAAGAGAGATTCTAAATCCAAACAATCAGACCCTGTTTAACAGTTAGCATTCAGGACTAACACATTGTATCCCTAATTCAAGTGCTCAACTACACCAGCTGGACGTACACTCCATTTCCATTGAATTAGAAGATGGGATGAATCTATCTTGATGTACAGAAACATGGTTCGAATACCTGCAAAGTGAAGAGCCTATCTTCATATTGGATCTCCTTGGTCAAGAAATCAGCTCTAATTGTAGCTTTATATCTCGTAAACTCATGATTTTTTTTGGTGAAGAAATCAGCTCCAATCTCGTAAACTCATCATTGATAAACCTAATTTAGCATCAAGTTAAGGCAAAATGCTATTATAATGAATCGCAATCAAATCAGCTCCAATCTTGTAATGTCTATCTTAATCTAAACATTAGTTCTAGGAATATTGGATGGCCCTAGCTTAAGTTACTTGGTAGATTAAGGCAAAATACTAGTATATGTATTATACTTTGATCATATCATATATTAGAAGTGTAGGTTGTATAACCTATGTTCATATATGTTACAATACTCAAAGTATAGTATATATGACATATTATATATGATATATATATATTATGTATGTGTGTTTGGTTACTGAGACTGTGGGCTCGGCCCAGCTCTGAGGCCCATAGCCCAGCTCCGTCTGCTAGCCCGACTCCTTACCTCTTGTGAGACTTGCTTAAGTTGGAACACTGCGTTTCACATCGAACTCACCCTATATAATGGAAGCTAGGGTTTTATGGAAGCTCATTCGGCACGTTGCTCCTCAGGTAATCCAAGAAAGAGAAAGAGAGAGATGAGAGAGAAGCTCCGCTAGGGTTTTGAGATCCCTAGCTCCAGCGAAGCTCCGGCGGCCGATCTTGAGCACATCTCCCTCGGAGACTTTAGATCCGGCTTCTAGGTAGAAGAAGAAGGTGATCGTCCACAGATCTGGCGAAGGTCTTCTTTTCTGGTTCACTTCGACGACGATCTGACTCCGATCTTCAGATCTAGGGTGTATTCTTCCTTTGTGTGCTTTGTTCTTTCTTCGTTCACTACATGTCTCTTGTTTTCTCTGTATTTTGCCTGTATTTGCCGTAGTTTGAGTTTAGGGCAACCAGTTCTGTAAACCTTCTTACCGATTAGTGGATTTGTGCTCTCAAGCCGTTCGGCTGAGGCTCCGTGTACGTAGGCTCCGACCGAACCACGTAAATCTTGTGTCTGATCTTTGGTTTGCGTTTCTAGTTTGTTCCTAGATCGTATACCCCGTTCTTGGTTCCCAGTATGAGGAATCTAGAACGTCTATAGGATTACAAGAACAATGTCTTAACTATATACAACAGTATGTCTAACACAAAAATGCAATTTTAATATATGTTCAAATAAGTGTTTGAATGTTTTTAATTTTTTTTTGAAAAGTAAAAAGATTATACTAGACTTTCAGCTAATTATATACAATAGTATGTCTTAACACAAATATGAACTATGTGTAGATGGACTACCCATAGTTCATCAAATAACATTCTTATAGATGATAATTTAATGTTCAAAATCATTGACAAAGGTAAAGGTAGGGACTATGGATCGAATAATCCAATTGGATCAATTGATTAACTACATACTCTCTCCGTTCACCAATAAATATTGTTTGACTTATAACTAATAAGTATAAAATTATAAATAAAAATTAATTAAAACTTTCATAAAAATATAGTTTTTCGCTTTTAAAAAATGTGTTAAAAAGTTAAACGGAGTTAGTAGTAGTTAACTTTCCCTAAAAATGTGTTCAATGTGAATGTTTTGGAATTTCCGAATATTTATGAGTTATAGGTAAAAATTCTTTATTTGGAGTATGAAGACTTCCCAAAATAATTATTCTTACTGTCATTTCTTATTACTGTTATTAGCAACATTAAACAAAAAATTGGGCTTTAAACTTTAAGCAACAAATTAAGTTAAGGAGAAGAAAAAGCAAAGAGTGCCACTTTTAACGCACATCCACTCTTCTTCTTCAAAGTTTCCCTCTCTCCCTCTCTCTCACTCGTCAATGTCGTTCTTCCTCCAACCTCCGCACGTTACCCTAACACTGCCACCTCCAATTCGTCGACGCCGGAGATGGATCAGTTCAACGATTCGGCAACCCACCATTACGCACAAGTCGGCTACGTCGGCGTCGTTTGTCGCACCGTTCAACTCGAACACTCCGTCAGTATCTTCCGGGGTTTCGGCTCCGTCGATTTCTCGTTCTCCTACATCTTGCTCGATCTCGCGCTCTTCCTCGTGCTCACACAGGTCACGCGCTACCTTCTCAAGCCCTTCCACCAACCCAAGGTCGTCACCGATATGATTGTATGTTACTGTGATCTCATTTCTGATTCTCATTCAAGCATTTCGTCGAACACCTTGTGTGCGTGTGTGTTTTGTTGATTCTCGCTTTTAATTGATTGTTTTTTTTTTTTGTTTATTGGAAGGCTGGATTACTCATAGGACCTTCCGTTCTAGGCCGGAGCGCGGTGTTTCGGAACCGTGTGATTACGGACACATCTGAATACCTGATCAGGAATCTAGGGGTGGTAGGATTCATGTACTTTTGCTTCATATTGAGCGTGAAGATGGACATGACTCTGGTTCAAAAGGCCGGAAAGAAGCAATGGACCATTGCTTTAGCCGGGGTGATCATCCCCCACATTTTAGTTTTCGGTGTTGCATTTGGCATAAGACCATACATGGACAAGGAGACAGCGAAGATCGCCACATTCGGTGGCATTGGATCCACCGCTGTGATAACCACGTTCCCTGTCATCTACTCTGTCCTCAGAGACCTCAACCTCCTCTGCTCTGAGATGGGGCGCCTGGCTTTGTCGATTGTTGTAATCAGCGATATTATTGGTCTGAATGCTCTCATTGGTTTCGAAGCCGCTAAGCAAGCGGAGAGCAGAGGCATTAACGCTCTCTACTACACACTTACTGTCATTTTGGTATCTGGCATTTTCATCAATGGGCTCCCCAAGGTCATGATCTGGATCAACGACAATACACCAGATGGAGAACCCGTTAACCCTCACTATGTGAATCTTATTCTTCTGGGAGTGTTTTTCATCGGCTTTGTGACGGATTTCATTGGCGCTGGCATTGCTAATGGTCCAATCTGGCTCGGTTTAGCCATACCTGATGGGCCTCCCCTGGGAGCTGCCATTGTGAAGAAGTCGGAGACTATAATGACACACTTTCTGCTGCCTTTCACGTATGCTTCCATTGGGTTATTCACCAATGTGCATGAGCTGAATGATTGCTGGTCTTGTTTAGGTCCCATATTTGTTATTACTTTAGCGGGGTACTTTTCGAAGTTTGCTACTGTTCTGGTGGTTTCTCAGTACTTCATGCCATTGGAAGATGGACTTACACTCTCCCTCATGATGAGCATGAGAGGGCAAGTGGATCTCTTGCTGTACGTTCATTGGCTTGATTGGGGGGTAATGTGACTGATTCCACTCTTATCTTCATTGCAATGCTTGTTTCTGTTGGTTGCAAGTCTATAAGTTGACTGAGTAGTGAACTTGGATCATGCCTCCATCAATGATAAATGTTTGTTATCTCTGTTATGAAAATCACATGCCAGTTGAATTTCCTATTCATGATTTTCCATATGGGTCAGTTTGATGTCAAACGGTTGCATCTGAAGAACATATGGTAAAAGAGGGATGCAAATTATTTCAATTGTACATTCATCTTAAGCAGGAAGTCTTAGTTATAACAATTGATGAGCACCTGGCACCTTGTGCCTAATCAATAATCATAAGTGCCTCACCTAAGGCTGGGTAAGTGCTCACATGGGTGCATCTGTGCCTCACCTTTTCAAGCACTGTGTACAATCACAGTAATTTGAGATTAGTAGAAGATCACACATTTTCAAGCACTGTGTACAATCACAGTAATTTGAGATTAGTAGAAGATCACACATTTTCAAGCACTGAGCGCATATGTGTCTCACCTTTCAAGCCAGGGTCTCTTTGATCATATATTCATGGGAGGTTACACCATATAGGGTTGATGGTGGTGTTGTTTTTATTGGTTTATCTATCATAATGTGCTAATGAGTCACTTCCAATTTGTTGCTTCACACCAGATGATAAATACACAGGCTTTTGCCATGATGGTGCTCTTAACAATTGCAAATACGGGCATATCCACCCCCCTGATCGGCTTTTTTTATGACCCAACTAGGCCATACGCGATTACCAAGAGGAGAACTGTCCAACACAACCAACCGAACTCCAATCTCAGAATTGTGGCATGTCTTTATGACCAAGATTGTGTGAACAGCTTGTTCAGCCTTCTTGACAACTCAAACCCATCACCCAGTGATCCCTTTTCTGTCTTAGGTCTCCACCTTATTGAGCTCCATGGTAGAGCAGCCCCTGTATTTATAGACCACGCCGTACATGAAGAGTGCTGGGATGCCAATGACGAGGCAATACTCAATGCTTTGAAGGTCTATGAGGAGCCCCGAGCGCAGTACATGAGTGTGCAGTTTTTCACCTCCATAGCTGCTAAAGGAACAATGTATCAGGTACTGCATTTTACCTTATTTATCCACATACTTTTAAACTTTAAAAACTAGTGTTTATAGATATCTCATTGCTTTGTTTGATGCATATATCATATTGGACAGGACATATGCGAGTTAGCTCTGGTGCAAAAGGCAACCCTCATAATCCTCCCTTTCCACAAGAAATCCATGGTAGCCCTAAGCAGCCCGGGTGCAATCCTCTCGGGCGTCCAATCCGTAAACTCCAACTGCCTCCACCACGCGCCCTGTTCCGTTGGAATCCTTGTTTGCAAGGGCTCCCTCCAACCAACCATCTTAAACCATTCATCACCCATCATACATAGTGAGCCGCGCCACTTCGCCATGCTCTTCTTAGGTGGGCCGGATGCGCGTGAGGCCCTCACCTACGCGGATCGTGCTGCAGGCGACCCAAACACATACCTCTCCGTCGTCCGATTCCTCTCCCCAGACTGCGAAGACGACAACCGGATGGAGACGAAGCTCGACGACGGGGTGGTAACGTGGTTTTGGATGAAGAACGAGCGGAATGATAGGATAACATATCGGGAGGTGGTGGTGAATAATGGGGTGGATACAATCACCGCGATACATGGGATGAACAGGGACGACTCATACGATCTGTGGATAGTTGGGAGGAAGAACGGGATAAACCCGGTGTTGCTGCAGGGGTTGTCAGATTGGAGCGAGAATCCGGAGCTGGGGACGGTGGGGGATTTCTTGGCGTCAATGGATTTTAGTCGGAAGGCGTCGGTGCTGGTGATTCAGCAGCAGGTTTTGAGGAAGCGGAGAGGAGGGAGGGTGACCTCTTCTTATAGGAGGCTAGCTTGTAGCGGTAGTCGTCTTCTTCACTTGAAGAGCTCTAGGCCTGATTGTTAGAGGATGGACAATGGGGATAAATTACTGGTGTTTGGTGTACATATCACACTGATTGTGATTTACAATATCAGTAATTGTTCAGAGATTGATGATTGTGATTCCATGGCGATGCCAAATTGTCTGATCAGGAGCTAGTAAACTGTATCAATTTAGTTCGTTTGGTAAAAATAGCTTCCTAATGTCTATGACAATATTCACACCTGAAAAACTATTCACTCTAATCGAATAACTCTGACAACTAATTAAGTGTCCACTATAATAGAATAACTATTCACTCCAACTGAATAACCACTACAACTTAGAGTACGTTTATTGGTGAGACTTTGAGCTCACCAATAAGCCAAATCAGCAAAAAAAAAAAAAAAAAAAAAAGTAGAGGGTGGTGAGCTGGCTACGAGCCCGGAAAAACTCATCTCGCAGATGACCCGGCTCATTGTGTCAGGAGGTGGGCCCTTTTCCCCATTTTAATTTTTCGGAAATTTCGCCTGGTAACCCTATGATTTCGCGTAATTCACGTGGTAAACAAAAGTTTTAGATATTTCGCCTGGTAATCCCGGGGTTTCGAAATTTTTTACCTCAAGCCCACAAGTTTGTATTCGTCCAAAATTTGTATTTTAAAGTTATAGAGAGGTGAGTATTGTAATATTAACAAATTTTGTGGTATATTTTCACAAATACCACCATGTTGAAAATAGAATAGCAGAACTCCCGATAGGTGCTCAGTTGAACCAAACGAGCACTGACAGTGGGGGAGGAATCGACCTGAGCCAAGGTGGAGGAACGATGATTGGTGGCCGGCGACCGGTGTCAGAGGGGCGGCGGCGCAGACAGTGGCTGGCGGTGGGTTCTGGTGGTGGTGCCGTGGTGGGTTGCGATTTCAGGTTAGTTTTAAGAGTTCGAATTTTTCAATCGTATCTCTCAAAAGTTTCATTCTATCAATCAATTTAGTTGTTGTTGAGTGGGATTAGTGATCTAGGGTGTGAATTTGATCTCAAATCATGACTTGAAGCTTCGAATTTGGAATCATGAATTTTAGGGTTTTGGGGTCCGAAAATTTGGAGGTTTTGATTTAGGGTCCGAATGTGCAGGAATTGGGTCCGAAATTTTTTGGCTTCGATCATAGGATTGCCGCGTTTATGATTTGGATTCAGTTTCAGTATGCTCCTATGATTTGGTATATATCTACAAACTATGTGAAACTTGTATATTGAGGTAATCATGTCAATAGTCAAAATGTGGAGCTTGATCTTGAGAATTTGGGCATTTGTGTTAAAAAAAAATCAAAGTTATATATGACTCGGAAGGTGAGAACATGGAAAATTCCAAAATGCAAATTAACCAGTCTAATTAATCAGCAGTGCATCAATACCTAACTTATAGTTTAGTTAACTTGGGAATTCCATTCAGAACTTCTCATATGTAATTAGCCAAAGTAATATTATCTCTTCCCTTATCGAAAAGTTTAAGAGGTAAAGAGATGTCATTTTGGTCTACTTTTCATACATAAATATTGAAATCTCCACCTTTTTACTGATTGAAATCTAATATTGCTACTATATATTTTAATTTCTTCACATTGGGCACTACTATGCATTCTTAAGAGAAAGCTGCAGTAAGTCATTCTTCAAGTAAGTCATTCAAAGGATCTAGTTGTGTATTGTGTGGTGCTTGTTTTGTATTGTGTCTTGCACTCTTGCCTATGTTTTACTATAATTGGTCTTCATCCAGAACCTAAACAAAAATCCTTTTCTCATCTTACTATCTAATGTACAAGTTGAATTAAGCTTTTTTGCTTGCCTATTGGTTTTGATTTTTTTTTCATACAAATTTTTAGCCTATTAGCTCAATCGGTAGAGCAATGTGCTTAGGCATAAGATGTGGGTTCGAATCCCATATAGGCTATATACATATTGCAAAAAGTGAGAAGAATCCCAAAGAAGAAAAATATGAGGATACATATTACTGCCATGATGATGTTGAAAAAAAAGTTGTGACAGGATACCAGTGTACAATTTTAGAGATAAACCTATGTGGGAGTCGAACCCACATCATGTGTATACCACATTGCTCTACCATTTGAGCTAATAGGTTATATTCGATGTTTTTTAACATAAGTGACTTACTTGAAAACTAATAGTCTCAATCCAAATAAAGCATGAAAAATGTCACTGAATGATAAATCAAGAACAATACCTGTACCGCATTCAAAAGGACGTCCCCAGTTGAAAATGCAGCTACAACATTGATAATAATGGCAGCCACCTTGACTGTGAGCTGAAACTAGATAAATTTTTTAATATTTTCATAAACCGATCTACCCCATCGAACAACCTGAATTTAATAAATCATTCGCATGATTAGAATCAAAATCTGAAGAACATCATAATAATTAAAAAAAATTCTAGGATGAATCAAAAGTCATAATCTAAAAAGAAACAAGCTCTCTGAATCCACATCAGGCATACAATAAATCCTGCTATGGAGTATATATGATAACGAACGAATTTCCAAACAAAATCATTCTTAGCATTACAAAGTTAAAAGACCTAAAGCAACTATGGGGGAAAAAATGATTCAAACCCATATGATTGGATGTATTGCCTCCACAGGCCCCTTAACGAAAGAATTTCCAGACAAAATCTACATTTCTAGTTTTGCCTCCACATGCCCCTTCAAGCTAAGCTTACCAAACACAAAAGCCAAGAAAATCAGGGTTCTTCCAGGGAAAAAAATGTAACCCAAGTAACATACTATGACTATCTCCAAAAAACATGAACAGAAAGAAGCATCAGCTATGTTGGACCTGAATGAAAATTTTATTTTCCACAAGGGATCAGCAATATGCAAAGCATTAAATAATTGTCATAGTTTTTTTTATTATCCAAATGTGAATATGTATTGAAGATAAAAAATGTTTACAAGTACTCGGTCAGTTGACAATGCCCAATTATTCATGCAAAAACATAATCATAACTTTGAAGTGAACATTCTCTTTTAAATATACAGCAACATTCACAACTGATGCAAAATTATCATCCAAAATGATGATATCCGAGCTCTCTTTTGCAACTTCAGTTCCCTGTATGCCCATTGAAAGACCTAAGTCCGCCTTTCACACAAAAACAGAACCACGACCATTTAGTTGAGTGTGTAGGTTCTGGAGTGTGGTATATGATAAATCGTGAATATTTACTTGAGGAGTCATCAAAAAGCTTTTTTCCCAGGACATACAAGTATTTTATTTTTCATGTGCTTCAAGACAAAAGGTTGATTTCTATTCTTGGTAGACTCTTGCAGAAGAGGTGTATTAAAAGGGACTCAATTAGCAACTCAAATTAACTTTACCAAACCTCATGTAGAGCAGGAGCATCATTCGTTCCATCTCCAGTCATAACAACAACATGGTCGTTTTTCTTCAGAGCTTGGACAAGAAGAAGCTTATTCTTATATAAAAAAATGTAGCTTTTCAAGGTCGATTTTGATTTGGCATTATTAGCCAAAGCTAAATCCAGATAGATGAATTATGGCATGAATTATTGAATTGCATATTAAATCTAATCGAATGACAGCTATGTCTCAACTTGCAGCCATTGTCACCAAGCTTGTTGCAGATACATAGAAATTGACACTCAAAATTTCAAATGTTTTGGATAATTTGTTTTGAATAGATTAATATAACACTTGGATAAGAAGGGAGCTCAATTAATAACATGAATGAAACCAAAAAAAAGAAGGCAAAACCAGTTCACTTTGGAGAGTTGGATTCTGCCATTGATAAAAGTAGAAAATCTTTAAATAATCACTGCCAACACACATAGAGATATTTGGATGAGCTAGAGAGAATATGACCTCTGGAGAACACAACTCAAATTGAAACCAAAAATCACACACATACATATCAGCAACAATTTAAAGCCAAAACACACAAAATCCACTAAAAATTTGGGGGGGGGGGGGGGAGGGGGAGGAAACAGAGACTCAAATTGAAGCAAGAGCACAAATTCACAACCGCCTGCGCCTGCGCTGCCGCCGGCCCTCACACCCGTCACCGGCCACGACCCTGAAGTCCTCGGCCTGTCTCTGCAAATGGCTTCTCCTCCCGCTGTGAAACCCTTCTCCATCTCCTGAATCCTTCGAACAAGATTTGTCTTTCAATGGTGGTATTTATCAAAATATACCACAAAATTTGTTAATATTACAATACTCACCTGTCTATAACTTTAAAACACAATTTTTGGACGAAACCAAACTTGTGGGCGCGAGGCAAAAAATTTCGAAACCCCAGGGTTACCAGGCGAAATATCTGAAATTTTTGTTTACCACGTGAATTACGCGAAACCTCAAGGTTACCTCGCGAAATTTCCGTTAATTTTTTTTTTCTGGAAAAGTGACCTTAAAACGGCGCCGTTTCGGAAAAAGGTCATCAAATGCTGCACTTTGCACCCAAGAGGAGTGGGCAGCAACTGCCACGTGGGCAAATTGTAATGCGCCATGTGGCAGCGTAGTTTATTTTTTTACTAAAATTCAATTTTTGGCCTTATTTTGTAAAAAAAATTGAAAAAAACTATTTTCGAATATAATTTATTTTTATCTACCCATAGACACCCATTTTGTATATGTTTGTTGAAAAAAAAAATTCACACATGTATATACCCCTATATTCACTTCTTACCCATTAAAAAAATTCACACATTTAAATACCCATAATAATAATAATACGTTAATAGGAAATAGATATTAAAAAAAAAGTAAGTTAATAGTTCGGGACGGAGCTCACTAATAATTTACTGAAAAAGTGAAAAGTTAGGTTGGAGCTTATAAGCTGATGTGACGGATAAAAAGTAAGTTATGAGTCCGGAACGAGGCTCAATGATAAATATGCTCTTGATAACTATAGACTACAATTGAATAACTTTTGTAATTGAATATTTACCGATTGCAACTAAAATGATTACTCTCTATTGAAGAATATGGGATACAGACCTACAGTATAACATGAGTCCTTAAAGTAACATCTTCTTTTTGAATGGGAAATTATAGTCCTTCTAGATAAATGATCGATGAAGCTAACTCCTCATATATTTTTGGAATATTATTAATTAATGATATGCTCTTTTTGGATGAATTATTTTGACGTCTTCTCAAACGCTTAGTTACCTCGTCAATTAAGGACTAATTCCCACATTAGTAGCAGGTATACTGTGCTGACCAAAAAATAGAAATAGTATACTATATATAGGGATTAAAACAGACAAATATAATGAAGGACCAGTTCCAATAAAAACACAAAAGGAGAGTTGACAATTACATATTTACATTCTTCAAGCGCTATAAATACCGGATTATGAAACATCAATCCGCAATTCATCCAACACATTTCCATTTCACTCAAGACTTCATATTGAAGCAACAAAATTTAGCCTTCAACTCTCTCTTTCAACTTCTCCGAAAATGGCTGCCCGTGCACTCGCATTTATCGCGTTCTTAGCCCTAACATCACTCGTGGTCCACGCTTCTGATCCCACCCAGCTCCAGGACTTCTGCGTCGCTACCAATGATCCCAAAAATGCACGTAAGGATAAAATATTTTTACAACAAATTTGTTATATATGCTACTAAGAGCATTATCTTCTTCAACAACTTCTCGAAATTTTTAAAATTAATTTATATTTTTTTTTGTAATAATAGATTTTCGGCTTAGAATTTCTCTAAAATGGAGAACACAATAGGAGAGAAAAGCATTCTGTATATATAATAACATTGTGTCATTTGCACTTGCTCGTTTCCAGTGTTTGTTAACGGAAGGTTCTGTAAGAACCCAACACAAGTTACGCCAGAAGACTTCCTCTTTAGGGGCCTAAACATCCGAGGAGACACCAACAACAGGGTCGGGTCCAAAGTCACCCTAATCAACGTGGACAAGCTGGCGGCGCTCAACACGCTCGGCATCGCAATGGCCCGCGTGGACTACGACCCGTACGGCCTGAACGCGCCCCACATCCACCCGCGAGCCACGGAGGTCCTCACCCTCATTAAGGGCACCCTCTACGCGGGGTTCGTCACCTCCAACGACGCTAACGGCCGCAACAAGTTCTTCACCAAGGTCTTGCATCCGGGAGACGTGTTTGTGTTCCCGCAGGGTCTGATCCACTTCCAGTTCAACATTGGTGACTCCCCGGCGATGGCCATCTCCGGGCTGAGTAGCCAGAACCCCGGAACGATCACCATCGCTAACGCCACCTTCGGGGCGACGCCGCCGATCTCCCCCGACGTTCTCTCCAAGGCGTTCCAGCTCGACAAGGGCATCATCAAATATCTCCAATCGGCCTTTGCCATCTAAATTAACTCTAGATTGATTAATCGATGTGTGATTCACACACTACTAAAAAAACAGGAAATAGCTACGGATTTTTAGACACGAATTATAGGCGACTCTGAATTCGTGGCAGCTAGCGATGACATTGGCCACGACTGATCCTGACCGTGGCTATGTTCGTGGCTGACACTGAACCTGGGATGCCAAGTCCGGAAATTCGTGGCTAATAGCAACGAACATTTTGTCCGTGGCTGATTTCGTGGCTCGGTGGGTCGGTGGCACTGGAAAATAGCCACGACATTAGCTACGAATTATTTATTTGTGGCTGTATTCGACGCTGATATAGCCACAACACAATATCCGTAGCTAACGCCATGGCTATTCAGTATCGGAAATTCAGCAACATGTGGTGAGTGGGCTTGGATCACTAATCGAAATTTATGGGCTTGGATCATTAATGGGCTTGTCATGGTTCAATCATAGAACCCCCTAGCTGAATTCGTGGCACAACTTCTCCCAAATTTAATGGGCGCTTTATGGGTCAATAGCCCATCAGAATTGAAAAGGCCCAATTAGCTTATTGGCCCAAAGAATGAAATGGTAATTTAGCGACGATTCTATCCGTGGCTAAATCCGTTGCTATTACGGATGAGGCCAACATTAAAGCGCTTGTACTTTACCTGCCATATTGGTTGGGTGCATTAATTGGGGCCGGCCCACTTGGGTTGTCTTCTAGCTTCCACTGTCGACATTGGGCATTTGCATAGTGAGGAAGACCATTCAACATCAGGCCTCTCTGTACGTCCTTGGAGTTGAAGGTAAGTATTTTTTTTTTTAAAGAGGTCACGAAATAAGGTGTAATTAGCTAGGTAGTTTTGTTGACTTTACATATGTATTACATTTTATATTATTCCTTATTAATTTAAATATATACAGTTAAGATTATATATATAATGGGTATATAGATTTATTTGGGATTACAACGAGTTTGAAATGGTTTGGGTTTTGGAAGAATTTAAAAATGGTTTGGGTTTTGGGATTACATTAATTTGTATGCTCAATTAATACAATTTTATTCAATTTGTTGTAAGTTAACACTTGTAATTAATTATTTGGAAATTTATTAATGTGTGTTTAAATAGAAATGTAGGAATGTTCAATTATTATATTATAATTAGTAATGTACGTGCTTTATTATATCTACCGTACAGTTTGATCGAATTTGATAAAATGGAGGATCGTACATGGATGTATGATATGTACTTGGAGGATCGTAGAGGATTAAAGCCTGAATATTACGAAGGGGTGGATAGGTTTATAAATTTTGCTTGTGCTCAAACTTATTATGTCGATGAAGGTAAGATAAAATGTCCATGTCGGAGATGTAAGAATTGTTATTTCGAGAAAATAGATGATGTGAAGAACCATTTATACCGCCGTGGTTTTATGTATGGTTATTATCGTTGGACGGCACATGGCGAACCTATTGCACATCCAAACCATGAGCAAATGGTTTGGGGCAACCAGATGTATGATCAGTTAACTGCGGAGCAAAGGATGGTGTTTGACATTGCAGGGCCGAACTTTGTTCCTCCTTCATGGTTTAGTGCTTGTAATGTCGATGGTAATGATGAATTCCAACCAGCTGAAGTGAATGAGGTAGATGAAATGAGGGAAGATTCAGTAGCGACCGAGGAGGCTGATTTGTTGTCCACGCGGTTTGCAGACGTGCTAAGAGCCGCTGATGAACCGATGTTTCCAGGGTGTACTACACATACACAGTTGTCCTTTGTGAGCCGACTTATGAGCTTGAAGTGCGATTATAATGTTCCCCAAAGCCTATTTAATGGTTTTGTGCAGTTGTATGATGAAGTGTTACCTTCTGACCACAAGATTCCCACCAGCTTCTATGAAACTGAGAAGATAGTTCGAAATTTGGGGTTACCGGTGGAAAGAATACACATGTGTCCCAACGGTTGTATGTTGTATTGGAAGAATGATGCCAATGAAGAATCATGTAAGTTTTGTGGTGAAGCAAGATATGTTGTGGGTGCAGGCAAGCGTCGTGCACAGAAGGTTTTATTCTACTTGCCTCTTATTCCGAGGCTACAGAGATTATATGCTTCGGAGGTGACAACCAACCATATGACTTGGCATGCAGAACACGTAGCAGAGGAGGGGATGATGTGTCATCCTTCAGATGGAGATGCATGGAGGAGGTTAGACATGACGCATCCTGATTTTGCTTCCGAGCCTCGTAATATTCGTTTGGGGTTATGCACAGATGGTTTTGCTACATTTAACAAATCTGGTCAGAATTATTCCTGTTGGCCGGTGATTGTCACTCCTTACAATCTTCCACCTCATTTGTGCATGAAGGCCGAGCACATATTTATGTCGTTGATAGTGCCAGATCCTCGAAACCCAAAGAAGTTAATAGATATTTGCCTCCAACCTCTTGTTGATGAGTTGATGCAGTTGTGGGAAGTTGGAGTTGCTACCTATGTTGCCTCGAGGAGAGAAAACTTTATTATGCGTGCGGCTTTACTCTGGACTATCAGTGATTTCCCTGCATATGCTATGTTGTCAGGATGGAGCACTGCAGGTCAGTTGGCTTGTCCGATTTGCATGGAATCGGGATCTGATGCATTTCGCCTCGAAAACGGTCGGAAAGCTTGTTGGTTCGATTGCCATCGAAAATTTTTAGAGAGTGATCATCCCTTCCGTAGAAACAAAAAAGACTTCTATAGAGGGCATGTGGAAACAGGATCACCACCTCCATTGTTATCGGGGGAGCAGATATGGGAGCGGGTTCGTGATTTGCCAACGGTCATGGAGGATCCTTCCTACAAGTCTGATGAGTACGGGATTTCTCATAAGTGGACAAAATAAAGCATTTTCTGGAGACTTCCGTATTGGAAGGACCTTCTAATCCGACACAATCTCGATGTTATGCACATTGAGAAAAATGTCTTTGACAATGTGTTCAACACTGTGATGGATGTCCCTGGGAAGACGAAGGATAACTTGAATGCCCGGAAGGACATTCGCCTATATTGCCACCGACCTGAGCTGGAGGTAGATGATGATTACACGGGTGCGAAACCTAAAGCAATATATACCTTGACAAGAGATGCGAAGAAAAAGGTGGGTCAATGGTTGAGGACTGTCAAATTTCCCGATGGCTATGCTTCCAACATAGGAAGATGTGTATAGAGTGATGACTGCAGTCTTAGTGGGATGAAGAGTCATGATTGTCACGTGTTTATGGAGCGACTCTTGCTGATTGCTTTCAAAGAGTTGTTGCATCCAAGCGTGTGGGGTCCTTTAACCGAGTTGAGTATCTTCTTCCAAACAATTTGTTCGTCGTCATTGTCAGTTTCTGTCATGGAGCAGCTGATATCCATGATTGTTCTATTGGTATGCAAGTTGGAGCGTATCTTCCCTCCATCATTTTTTGACTCTATGGAGCATCTCATTGTCCATCTTCCATATGAGGCCCGTGTGGGAGGTCCGGTTCATTATCGATGGATGTATCCGTTCGAGAGATTTTTATTTAAGCTGAAAAAGAAGATCGTTCAAAAGAGTAATGTAGAAGGGTCGATCGTGATGGCGTACTTACGGGAAGAAATAGCTAATTTCTCCGTGCACTACTTCCCTTCGCATGTTCCTTCCAGCTTGAGGAGACCCGCCAGAAATGATGTCCACGAGGGGGAATTTTGTGCCTTATCTATTTTTAATTACCCTGGCAAGGGTAAGGGGAAGGAGAAAGTAAGGTGGTTGACTGAAGAGGAAGAGTGGATGGCCGCACACACATACGTGTTGCTTAACTGTCCGGAAGTACAACCGTACCTTGAGTAAGGAAACCGAGTACATACAATTTATAGTTCTTATTGTCATGAATATATTTACTTACCATTTTTTTGCTTTTATTATATATGTGTAGGATATTTGAGAGTGTCATGGGGGATAATGTGGGAGATGACCTCATTGAAAAGGAATTTGCGAACTGGTATAAGCAATATGTAAGTGTACCTGACCAGAATTATTATACATCTTTTTATATAACATATATATTTATTTATGCACATGCTTGCTAGTTAGGCCTTAGACAAAGGAAGCGGATTGGGACCAACTGATATATTGTGGAGTTTGGCATGGGGTCCTAATGTGAAAGCAAGATGTTGGCCAAGATACTTTACCAATGGCTATAAGTTCCACACTCTACAACATGGTGAAGGGAAATCTACAATGAACAGTGGGGTTTGTGTTCGAGGGTCCAACTATTCGACTACTGAATCAGATTTTTTTGGTCTCCTCGAAGAAATCATCGAGCTCGACTACCCAACGGCACTTGATCACCCATTGACAGTTACCCTGTTCAAGTGTCGATGGTTTGATCCAACGATACGAGGAACACAAGTTCATCCCATCTACCAGTTTGTTGAAGTTAATCACAAGAAAATGTATAGACGGTATGAGCCTTTTGTGCTCGCGCAACAAGCTCTGCAGGTTTATTATGTTCAATATCCAGGAGCCTCCCGTGATAGGATGGATTGGTGGCATGTGTGCAAGACAAGGGCTCGAAACAGGATAGAACAAAGGTGGGCATCCACGGGCCAAGCTGACACAGAGGCTTATCAGTCTGATGAAGTCATCACCCCGGAATTATCCATCGACATAGGAGTAGGAGAATCACCGACAACCTTGCGAGATCCTTCAGGTGCGTTTGAAGTATGCGATGACACCAGCTACACGATGGACTCCGAGGGGGGTCAACATGATCAATTTGTCGTACCAGCTGATGATGCGGGAATTGATGAATTAAATGATGAAGAAGAGGATGAGTTTGAGGAGACAACAAGCTGCGAAGAAGGCTCGGACTGACCATTTTAGTGCACTGCAAGGTCTGTCATATGCACTGCTGAACTGGTTTAATAATTTCACCAAAAAATCTGTCTTAGCACAAATAATGTTACAAAAAAAATCTGTGTGTGGATTGTTATATGCTTAACACTCTCATATGCACATACACGTTTTCTAATTGAGGTAGATATATAAAACAATCAGGAGCATTTACTAATTTGCTTTGGACTTATACTTTCTTACAGGATTTCAGAGCATATATGCACTGACAGTTACCAATCAGGAGCAATATCAAGTATGGTGCGCTGCTGCATTACCTAGGTTATGAACTAATGTCATTTTGTTCTACATGTACAATTGGCCTATGAGGGAATCGAACCCCCATCTTTGTGCGATGCACAACGCTCTTCCATTGAGCTAACAGGCATTCCAATGGAAATTTCACATTATGCAATCGCAAATCAGTTTCTAATTGAGGTAGATTTCAGACTGACTGAAATTGGTTTATATATTATTGCATCAGTTTGAATTCCCAATTGGTAGATTCATAAACTCATGAAATGTATGAAGGCAAATAGTTCAAAAACTCTTGATATCTATGAATTCCCAATTTTCAGATTCATAAACTCATGAAATCTTTGAAGGCAGACTAATAAACTCATGAAACCCTCAACTGAAAACCCATTCACGAATTCTCAATTTCAATACCCCAATTTCAGTAACTCAACTGAGAACGATCAGATACAAATCCATACAACATAACAATTAGCTTAATTAGCTAGTGTTTGATCAACATTTACCTGTTTCCCCATCTACCATGAAGATCAACAATGATCTTCTCCTCTTGTGGAGTGATTTGGCCTCTTTTTAGATCCGGCCTCAAGTAATTCACCCACCTCAATCTACAACTCTTCCCATTCCTCCTCAGTCCTGCATCCATGGACAATTCCAACACCATAAGTTCTAACACTAAATATAAGGTCTATTAGAGATTAACAAACTCATGATTTTGTCAAATAAACACAACTTTACATGAAATTAACAAAACACTGTATGAGACTTTCATATGCTAGAATTGAGACTGGGCTTGCTAAGCCAACCTGTGAGGCGAGAAACGGAGTTCCATCTGCCTTCGCCGTGCTGCTTGACATAGTCGACGAGCAACTGGTCCTCATCGGTTGTCCACGGCCCCTTCGCTCCAGCAGCCATAGCCATGAGCTTGTCGTCCTCCTCCGGAGACCATAGCCCTCTCTTCACCTTCTCATGATTTCAACAAGAATGGCGTCCCATTCTCGGATTCAGAACGAACCCTAGATGCTGATTTGGGCCTTTTTCGATTTGGGCTTGTACCCGACCCGAGCCCAGCCCAGCACCTGGCTTTTGTAGAGGGAAACCCAATTTTTTAGAGGGAAACCCAAAATTTGTAGAGGGAAATCGAAAAGTCAAAAATCAAACCCGGATTTTTTTTTCACTTTCCATTTCAATTTGACAAACCCTAATCCACAAACCCTCTCTTCTCTTTCCTCTCGCGTCTGAAACCACAAACCCTCTCTTCTCTTTCCTCTCGCGTCTGAAACCCTAACCACAAACCACAAACTCAATAATGCGGGGAGGGGGACTGAGGAGATCTTCACGCACATCTGGAAGCGCGAGACCACCATTGGCTCCGACCACAGGAAGAACTAAGACGCAACCGGAATCCACTCAACCGGCTGCCCAATCTCCACCGCCGACCGCTCTACCCCCCACTGCGCCATCTCCACCAGTCAACTCTCCTACAAGGGCTTCGCCCCGGAGACAACCTCTAGCGGGAAGGACAAATGCTCAACCGGCTGCCCAATCTCCACCGGTGACCGCTCCACCGGCTGCCCAATCTCCACCGGTGACCGCTCTACCCCCCACTGCGCCATCTCCACCAGTCAACTCTCCGACGAGGGCAGCACCCCGGAGCACAGCTCCCACCAGGGCGTCACCCCGGAGAAAACAAACCACTGTGCCTCCTCCACCGGCGAGAGCTCCCACCACTGTGCTCCCTCCCCCGGTGAGAACTCCTACCAGACCCCGCTCAAGATTTCAACCCTCTCACGTCCCCCCTTCTGCTGTCACTGAACCCTCCTTGCCGGTTAGCCCCCGACCTTCTACGTCCTCCCAACCCACCACCTCTCAACCTGGGCCATCGTCATCCTCAAGAGGTACTGCGCTGTCATCCCCTGGTAATGTATCGAACAATGAGAGGGAGTCATCTTCAAGGTCTGCAGATCCCGCAGTTTCTGAAAACCCAGAGGAAGAGGCTGTCATAGCAACTGACGAATCTAGTAGGTGGAACAGAAAAGTGCAGATTCAACTGGTGAATGGAACGTAAGGCCTTTCCCTTTCAATTTTCCTTCTCTGATTTTCTGCATATTGAATACTGTGTTTCATTTTATGGCTTAGAGTGCATTTTAAATTACTCAAACATGTGGTAATTGGATCTTAAGAATGCTTATGTGGTTATTGAAGCTTATAAATTATTTTCATGGCTTAAGAATGCTTCTGTGGTGATGGCTTAAGAATGCTTATGTGGTTATTGAAGCTTATAAATTATTTTCATGGCTTAAGAATGCTTCTGTGGTGATGGCTTAAAAATGCTTTTGTGGTAATTATGTACATATTGAATGTTGTGTTTCATTTTATGGCTTAGAATGCTTTTGTGGTAATTGGAGCTTAACTTATACATTATGTACATGTCATCTATAATGACAGCTCTGTGACAAATGTATTTGCTGAATTATTTACATGGCTTAGTAATGTTGTTATATCTATCTGATTTTTCATCCCATATCAGTTTTGTTGCATCTATAATGACTTCATAATTTTGTTACATCTATAATCAGTTAATAATTATGTGACAAATGTATCTGCTGCTGAATTATTTACATGGCTTAATAATTTTGTTACATCTATAATGACAACTCTGTTTCATTACATGGCATTCTATAAATTCTTAACTCACCGTTGTCTTCATTCTGTGTGTTGAGCAAGTCACCACAACTAATACCCTTTCTTCTTTTTTTGGGTATTGAATGATGGTCAGATTTGATGCAACCAACCCTGCATTTGCAGTCCTCACCCAGGTTATTCATTCTCATTTCGATGGCCCGTATATACGGTGGAGTGATGTTCCTGATCAAAGAGTTGAGTTATGGTGGGAGATGTTCAAGGTATGACACAATTCAATCAAATGCTTACATATGTTACTTTATATTAAATGACTTGAATATATAACTTCTATTTGTTTGTTGAATGTACCTAGAGTCGATGTACATGGGACGAAAATGAATACCCAGAATCAGTGGTTCGCAAAGCTTTCCAAACAAGGGGAGGAGACCACCTAAGAAACGTATTTGGGAAGGCTCGCACGGGAAGAACAAAGAAGAAGCCTACATGGGTGAAGCAAGTTATATGGGCCAAGATGTGGGAGATATGGAAGAAGGAGGATAAGTTTCTACACCAATCTGAAGTGAACAAGCAAAACCGAGCTATCGCAACAGAGAAAGGCACCCTAATTTTCAGCGGTGGATCAGTTTCAACTACCGTCATCAAGAAGCGACTGGTAATTTCCTCTTGTTGTTTTCCAATTTTCCATAATCTCAATCAATTGCTTTTAACTTACTATCTATATACAGTTTATAAATGTATTATGTATACTAAATGATTGAATTTAATTCTTGCTTTTAACTTACTATCTATATACAGTATATATATGTATTATGTATACTAAATGATTGAATTTAATTCTTATAGAGGGATGAGCTTGGAACGGATCCAACACCAAAACAAACCTTTGAAAGGTGTCATAGAAAAAAGGATGGTTCTTGGGCCGGCGCTCAGTGCCAAGAAGCTGTGGTAAGTACTTACTAACTCCAGTGAACCTTCATTTAATTTTTCCTGTTTTCAAGTGATGTGCATGGTTTAGATGATTTGTACTACCCATCACTTGGAATTGTTGTTATATGTTGTTTGGAATTGTTGTTATCTGTTATTGGTGTTGATGTCTTTCATACGTAAAATCTGGTCTGGTTATGAAGTACGGTTGTTGATGTGTTCATGTGTTTTACTTGGAATAATGGTTGTTGATGTGTTGTCTATGAGTTTACAATCTGGTCTTGTTATGAAGTAGTTCAACTATAAGATAGTAAGTTCCAACACCAACAGTTTGATATCATATATTATTTCCATATTTTCATTTTGGTGTTACAAGTTATGACCAACAGTTTGATATCATATATGATTTGCAGATTTTCATATTTTCATTTTGGTGTGTTACAAGTTGTGGTTGCTTTTTCATCTTCTTTTCAGTATTTTGTCATATTCTTTTCAGTGTTTTGTTTGCTTGTTACAAGTTATGTTTGCTTGTCATGTTTTTCATGTTACAAGTTATGATTTGCAGATTTTCATGTTTTGTTTGCTTGTTACAATTTTTATTTTGGAATGTCGAACACTGGTTGCATATCATCTTCATTTTATTCATGTGTATGATGTTTCTTCTGGTCCTGTATTTTTTCATATATGTTCTTGCTCAGCCTTAATATTGCATTATCAGTCTTTGAACTTGTAGGACAAGTATGACCAATTGCTTGAAGAAGAAATCTTAGATGATGATGCAATCTCTGAGAATGCATCCCATTCTGTTGACACAAACTCTGTGTGGCTCAAGGCTGTTGGTGGTGCGAAGAAAGGCAGGGTATTGGGCATGGGATCGGAGTCTCAACCTATACTACAAGCTGCTCAGCATACGTCCAGTGTTGCTGAAGTTCCTGCTGCTGGTGGCAATTTAAAGGAGTATGTGAGGACTGAACTCTCCACCTTCAAGAAAGACTTGAGGAAAGAAATGGTGGAGTTGGGGGATCATGTGCAGACCCAGGTGGCCACAAACCTCAGGGAGGAAATCTCCTCAATTGGCGATAGAGTGCAAGAACAAGTAAGCACAAGCGTAAGGAACGATATGGCTGCTATTGGGGAGCAACTGATGGGTGAGACTAAGAAGTCCAATGAAGAGTGGCAGGAGAAGCTTCTCAGCACCATGATGCAGTTCTACAAGGGCAAACGCCCGACAAAGTAAGTTGGTATTTTTCTGTTTCTGAATGGTTGTTGGACTTGCCCTATTTTGGTTAAAACTGGCGGATGTACTTTTGGTTTGTCGAACTGGCGGATGTACTTGGTTTGTCGAACTGGCGGATGTATTTTGGATTGTTGAACATTGATGACTAGGGTTGTGTATGTATTTAGGATGAACATTATGTGCATGATGTGTGTTGTATTTGGACGCATTAGATATTACGTTATATATTCTCTATCGTATAAATAGTGCATCCAAATAATAGCAACAACGTAAGCCACGAATTTAACCACAACCAAGGCCACGACCATAGCAGCGACTCAGCCACGGAAAAAGAAACAACATCAGCATCGACTTTAGCCTCAAAGTTACCAACAACGTAAGCATTGACATTAGCCACGACCATAGCAACGAACCAGCCACGGAACCAGCAGCACCCCTGACATATTCCTCGCAACGAACCCCGCCACAAACTTAGCCACGACTTCTGCAATGACCATATCCGATGCTATTGTCGTCGCTACAGCCACGACTTTCACAATGCCATCCCCAGCCACGGAATTAGCCACGATTATATAGTTCGAAGCTAAAATCCGTGGCCATCTCAAGCTCAAATTTAGTCACGAGGCATATGGCTACGGATGGCCCGCCCGTTGCTGAGTCCGTGGCTAAAGCGTTTAGCCACGACCATTCGTGGCCAAAGCCGTTGCTATTTTCCGTTGCTAAATCCTGTTTTTTTAGTAGTGACACATTAGGTTGACAAATATATACTACATTTCTATTATGTGCATTTATTTGGTTTAAATTCTTTAGTTCGTATAATGGGTTAATTTTTATGCATTGAGATTATTGTGGAATCAGTTTATGAGGGAAAAATAATGCAATAAATACTCGTTTGATTTGGTTTATTCTTTTGTCAGAATTGATGGTTGCTTTGCTACCTTAATTGTGTTAATGAGAAGATTAAAGCTGTATGAATATCACTGAGAATCAGTGAAGCTAATCAAGCCAGAAACCATAGCAGAGAAAGAAGGAAAAGAGCAATCATTGCTCATTCATTACTGATGGCGGCAGGGGTCCTTGATAGGGGCAGCAATCCCTAAAAAATATTATTCCATTTTCACACCATAGGAAGGTTTATATAGTACCCTACATGACGGGAGGTAGCAACTCTTACCTCATTAAAAGCTTTATTACATATAAAGAGAATGAAAGCATGGAAAATGACTAAAAGACATCCAAATTCTGTACTCTACAGTTAATTATTTCAAGAAATTAATCAGTGAACTTCGGGGATATTATATGATATGAGTCATCCGAGCTTCTCGATAAAAGGTCGACTGGAGTTTATTCATTTACTAAACGAGTCGAGTATAACTGTATAAGCATATGATCGAGTTAAGACTGTTAAGTAGCTCAAGCTCGCCTCAGACTCGTTTATTTAGTAAACAATTTGAGTACGAGCCCATTTTAGGTTAGAGTTTAAATTTAAGGATCAAACTTGGCTTGTTTATAAACAAACTAAATATGAGCAACCAATATTCAACTATTTCTCCTCGAATAACCACCTGCCCTGTCTATACTCATGCCCCTAATAACTATAAAGGAACGTGACGAAACCGGCCCAAAAATATCTAGAATAGATAAGAGAAATAATAATAATATAGGGGATAAGGCAACTAAACATACCGTCCGCGGGCTAAGATGACCACCCACCTTTTTTATCACGCCATCCGCGGACAAGAAAAGGAGCCACGTGCCTTACATGCCCACACCCCACGAAGGAGACATGTGTCAATCAAAGAGCAACACATGGCGGAAGGCAGGAAACTCCCTATCGACTATAAAAGGAAAAATCTAACCAGTGAAGAGGGACTTTTGGCCGAAAAAGAGAGGGAGAGTAGAGTGGATAAGAGAGATATTTTCTCCAGGATAGAACCCAGAAGCAGACAATCGTTACGTAAAGAAGAAAGATCGCTCCGCGGATGAAATTAGGCCACATCCGCGTACAATTACAAGGGTCATTCTCACGAGCCATCAGTCTGAGGTGAGGATCCACAAAACCATGACCGTTTCACTCGATCGAACGGTGCATAATAGGTAAACGGCGAGTCCTCATTTTGTTGATGCAACTTCTCTATAGGGGAGTCCCCTGAAAGGGTCCAATATCTCTCGCAGCACAGGTTGGGCCGCGCCGAATTTCTCGGTGCGGGCCAGGGAAGCCCGTCGAGAGCGCCCTAGGCCCCACGGGGTCCACCCCCGGGTCCCACCGAAAGTGGAAGCCTGAAATTCGAGTTTCGTCATAACGTGTTTTAATTCGTTTTTGTTTTATGATTGCATTTAATAGATAAAATAGTACACCTCTTTATGATCTGGACTAATAATTAGGTTTTCTGATTGGTGTGCTTTTGTTTAGATTCTCCATTTATGTTCCTGTGTGATTCAAACCTTGGTTTCTATTTCTCAAAAGGGTTTTGGGGGGCAACTTTCTGACTTATACAGACGTACAATTATACAAGCTTCTAATGAGTAGGAAATGATTTTAAGGTATCTGAGAATTAGTAGAGTTCTTATGAGTAATGCCACATTCCCCATGCATTTGTACAAAGTCATTGCCTATAACAAAAATGTTGGATTTAGCTCATTTCCTCACTCCTTTCTTTGATTCCCCTCCTAGGGAGAACAAACAACAAATTCTCCTCTTCAAAAATCAGATTTCTTTGACCATTTCCACACTCACACAACCCAAGAACCCAAACACACCCTTATTCCCCTTTTTCTCTTATGTGTGCCGACAGCAGAGGCTCTCCTCCCTCCTCCGTTGCCGCCTACGTACATCACCACCACCACCGGTCCTGTTTCTTGCAGCCACCGCCGAGCCCATGCTTCAAACCATCACTCCTTGTTTTTCGGCCACCAACAGCACCACCAGACCACCCCTGGCCTTATATCTATGTTCGAAACCCCAAGCCACCGAGCTCTTGTCCCTGTTTTCCGAGAAGATACTGAGTACCTACCGAGCTCTCCTAGCCTCTAGGGCCGGCCTATGGGGTGGGCAAGTAGTGCAATCGCACAGGGCCTCAAAATTTTGGGGGCCTCGTATATGTATTATAATATATATATATATAGAGGATAGATCATATGTAATCAGCTCTTATTGTGTAACATGTGAACAAATCAGAGCCGTTGATTGAAAATGATTTAAGGGTTGAGATTAATCTAGGGTTTTCTGATTTTTAAAATTAAATTAATGTGGGGTCCACCGCAAATTAAGCCCAAATTCACACAAAGCGCGTGTTTACAAGTGAATTAAAACCTAAGGCGGATCGCTCATGGCTCTAGCAAAACAGAGATGGCGGAGGCGATGGCGAAGAGAATCAACAGCGACTCGAAGGAGATGGCGGAGGCGATGATGATCGGCGAAGGCGTTAGGCGTCGCCGCCAAATCTCTCTCTTTTCCCTAATCCCCTACCCGATCGACTCTTCAAAGGAGATGACGGATCTCTCTCTTTTCTCATCTCCGACAGATCCTTCTCCAAATCGCTCTCTTTTCTGGGCAAATCGGTGGCCTTCTCCAAATCTCTCTCTTTTCTGGGCGGAAGAGCTTGCGGTGATGGGGGACGAAGGAGCCGTGAGGTGTAGATCTGGCCAAATCGGTTGCGATTTCGGCACAAATCGATGGCGGGTGGCGGCGGCGATTTAAAGGACAGATCGGAGGGGGCGGTGATTTGAAGGAGAGATCGATTGCAACAGTCGGCGACAACATCAGGCCGAAGCTTTAGCCATGGCGGTAGATTGCGATGGCCTGATTTCATCAAACCCTTAGATCTGGGCTCAAATCGTCGATGGCCTTACATCTGGACACCAATCGTCGATGACCTTAGATCTGGGCGCCGGCGAGGAAGCCAAGGGCAAGATGGCTGAGGTTTTTTTAAGGCGGAGATTTGGAGAGTAGGTTGGAGGAATTTACGAAGGTGGCGGCGATTTGAATCCATGGGCAAGCCATGAGCGACTCCCTGGTGGTGGATCTGCAGTCGGGGAGGTTTTCCGATGGTGGTGGATTTGGAGTATAGGGTTTGTGATGAGTTGAAATCCTTTTTGTTTGCAATTGATTTAATTGCTCGATTGACAGAGATATTCGGGGGGAAAGCCGAATTATTCATATGTATGGACCGATTTTGTGCTTCATGAAAGTGTTTTTTTTTATGTTGCCAGTCATTTGATTGAAAAATACATCGATACTATCGAATAATCATGGGATACCATTGAATAATTTTTAGTTATAACACTACAACACCATCGAATAATCAAGTTGTATCATCGAATAATCAAGTGATACGATCGAATAATCAAGAGATACCATTGAATAATTTTTAGGTAAAAATTTAGAAGTGTTTTCAGGATGCTAGCCGATTTGAAAAATACATCGATACCATCGCATAATCCGTCAATATGATCGAATAATCCAGCGATGCCGTCGAATAATTTAAAAACAAAAAAAACACAGGCTTGTACACGCGGCCCAACGCAGCAAGTGAGGGAGGAAATTTGTGGGTCCCACTGATTTTTAATTAAAGAAAAAAGGTAAATTAGCTATTAATCTCAGCCACTCATTTCAATTAATTAACGCCCAGGATGTGTTCTCATGATACACAATAAGCAATGAGTACACTTGAACCATCCCCTATATATATGTGTGTATGTATATACAAATTGCAAAATGTATCAAAGAGGGCGCAGTAGGGGAGATGGCAAGGGGCGCTACTGGTAACATTCAGGGCGGGTGTTCGAATCTCAGTGTTAGCAAGATTTTGTATTTTTTTTCCTTCAAACAACAAGAATGCACGAGCAGCCCATTAAATTAGGTCCAGCCACCATTCCTATTTTTTTTAGGCCCATTCCAATTTTTTCCCCCAAAAAATTACAGCCAGTTGTTCGATTTTTCATTTTGTTTACTTCCTTTTTTTTGCCGTTACAAATAATATAGAGAAAAGAAACCCTAATATAGGGAAATCAATTTAACTTATTCAACTATTACAATCGTCTATTTAAGTTCAACGATTTCGATGGGTAATCTCAAATTTTAACTATATTCTTTTGTTTGTTTTTACTTTTTAGTTTCTTAGATGATCATTATTATTATTATTTTTGTTATTAATTTAAACCTTTTTACATTATCACTAAGTTAGGATTTAAAAATATAGAATGCCTCCTTCAAGATTCGAAAGTGGTCATACCAAGCGCAAAAAAAAAATAGAAAGAAAGATAGAAAATTAGTTGAAAGTAAAAAATGAGCTATTCACAAGTTTGCAATTTTCTACCTTACAAAATTGCATTAGATAGATTATCATGCCCTCTGGTAAGAGTTTAGTTTTAGTTAATTATTCTTTGTAATGACTTTACATCTACGAAAACATCTCTTTTGTACGTTAGTGGATTTGGTAGATTATTTTTTCCCTTTGAATTAGTTATAAAAAAACCTCAAAATGTAAGTTGCACAAGGCCTCAAATCCTAATGGAACGGCCCTGCTAGCCTCCTCTCGAACCCAGCAGCTCCGACACCTCCCTCCGACATCCAGCAACACCCAAGCGCCGCCCAGGAGCCACCACCTCCGCGGCGCCGCCCAACGCCGCCTTCCCCCTCATCTTCCTTTGTTCTCGCGTATAAGGTCAGTAAGCCCTCCTCACCCACTTTTCCTACCAAATACCCCGCAAGGGCAGGCCTTTATGGCCGTTCATCCTTGACCCAGGTTCCCACGCCACCGACGAAGCCCAATCGACTCCGGCGAGCTCGAATCCTCTCCGATGAAGTTTCAACCCTTTCGGTGAGACTCTCTTCCTCCCTATGGCTCGTTACCTTTTTGCTTCCTTTCTTGTCCAGTGGTGGTCGGGTTATGAGTGAGCACGAGACAGCTCAGGCGAGACTCCGTCCCCCACTTCTTTTCCTTCTGTTCTCGTACAAGGCAAGGGAGAAGGACGGGTTCGGTCTTCAGATTTCTTTTCCTCCGGTCTGGCTCTCTTTTATTCAAACCAACCGGTTTGGTTTTTAATATCAGGCCTTGGGGGATTCGGTTTGGGCTGGATCCAAAATTTGAGGCAAGGGCTTGAGCCTATAATTCGGGCCTAATTTTACTTGTGGGCCGGTTATGGGTTTAGGGTCTTAATTGTTATATTAAATTGGGATAAAATGTGAAATAAGTATACATACGCATAGGGTAGGATCCAGGTACACAGGGATCCAAAAGTGAGAAGGAAAGAAACGATTTCATTGGTTCATTCGCTTCCTTTTTCGTGCTTTTAGTTATCTCACGCGCCTCAGCTTCTCTCGCGCGTTCTATACACGTGCTTCTCTTCTCTTCTTCCCGTACTTTGACGGCCTCCCTCAAGCACTCCTCCGCCCAGATCTCACCTCCGTTCACCTCCAGATTTCGCCGCCGGACCTCAATGGCTTCGCCTACCATGTGTTCAACGGTATTCTCTCCCTCGTCCCCTTCTCGCTTCAATTTCTGTTTTTATTGTTTTTTTTCTTCAATTTGATTTCAGGAGGAATTTCAGAAAGAAGATGATGAATCTCAGTTCATACGCCTTCAGGAGGCGGTGCAATCTCATCCAGACGACCCTTCGAGCCAATTCACACTCGTAACTATCCTCCTATGGCTTGAATTGTTAATTTGTGGATGTCAGAGGATTTTAGGTTTCTGAATTTCTTTTTTCTTTGTATTATGCGAATTCGGTGCTCCAATGGTTGAAGAAAGTCGGTACGGAGATCCTTCCTCCTCTCGGCTCCAATGGCTGAAGAAAGGCATGTCCTTGACTGGAATTTCGCAGACGGATACCAAGAAGATATTAGCAGTTTCTGTAGAGCAGGGAACAAGTTGTGTAAACTGACGTGCTTTGTTATTCATTGGAAAAGATAATTTATACAAGGTAAGAGGATAATTCAGTTCCTAAAATCTCTCAACTGCAATTCAAATTACAAAATACCTACCCAACCTTCTATGGCCACGCCGGCTCCCCCTCCGCCTCCTTTCCGGTCGTCCTGAGGCACTCCATACGTTCCTCTTCGACGACCTGTTCCGCCGTGCGCCTCTCGCCCTCACCAGCATCTTGGCTTGCCGCCTCCTTCCCACCGTCACTTGCCTCTATCCCTTGCCTGATGCGTCTCTCCGCCCACGCCCACCGCCTCGCTCCCTTGTCGCCAGCGGTGGTCCCACCCGCTACCGCCTGCCTATGGGTGCCACTCCTCGTCAGCATTGCTCCGCCCTCAAGCGCCGTTGGCTTGCCCTGGTTGTGCTTGTGCCTTGTTGGAGGGGAAGCTCTCATGCGTTGGTTCAACGCTATATTTGTTTTTACCAAAAAAAAAGAAGAAGAAAAGAAAAGATCGACAAGATAGGAAAAAAAAGGGTATGTGAGCCTTATTGGTTCGTTTTCTAATCGCTCTCTGGTCTCTTAGCCTGTGTATTGTTGTTGTTTATTTATTCCTGTCCCGTCTTATATGTTTCCTCTATTTTGGTTTCCCTTGTGGTTGCCATTACGATCTTGTTATCGTCCTGTGAGATGGGGTTTTGGGATTTGTTTTGGCAATGATTTGGCTGGAGTTTTGGTCTACCGGTTGGTGTACTTTGCTTTTCTTGCTGTGGTACAGGTTTCATGTGAACAGTGATTGGTTTGGCGAGCTTGTTGACGTCGTGGAAATGCGACGATGCCTGTTGATTCTGCAAAGAGTCCATATTGAGGTGTCCGCTAGTGATCCCTAGAGTTCTCTGTGTGCGTCTTCCATTTGTCTGGTCGGTCGTTGGTTCTACTAGCTTGTTGATTACATCTGTGTGCGTCTTCCATTTGTCTGGTCTTTCGTTGTTTCTGCTAGCTTGTTGATTACAGTGTAGATGGCTTGTACTTTATTTTTGTCTTTTCAATTCAGTCATTTGCTTCTTGTTATTTTCTTTCCGTCATTTGCTTATGTTATTTGCTTCAGGTTGTACATGATGGTTAGTCCATCTCCCGACTTGTCTGAGCTCTTGGTTTCTCTAGGCTTGTCTAGAGAATCGAATTTCTTTCGTTATATCAAAAAAAAATTAGAAAATAAAAGCTTAAAGATAAATATCCTAATTATCATTAACAGTTTCAATATTCTTTGAGACCATGCCGTACAGATTGGATGAAAGCACATGCCTTATCGATTATAATCAGATAGCTTTTTCACTACTGGGATTCTTTAGCAATCCATCTCTCATTTTTATCTGAAAATAACTTGCTTTTCACTTTAGCATGTATAAGCACAATCTTTTTTACCTGCAGAGAGCATGATATAGCAAGAAACTCTAAACATGACCTCTGCACCTGCTTCCTGCACTTGGAGAAATGTTCATCAACCTGTGGATGTAGAGTTTGATAGATTGGTCTGTTTGCAAATAAAAAGTTTATGTTGTATGCTGTTTGAGGGAACTAAAGAGGCATGTTTCTGACACTTTAGCTTTAGATTTTGGATATGGAACCTATATATTCAATGGCTGCTCCCACGTCCCCTTGGGAGGTATCACAAATAGTCACTTCAATCGCCTCTTTAGATGGTTGTAGACTTGTATTTGTATATTTCTTTTGAAATTCAAAACGTTATACCATAGCAAGGAACCATGAATCAAAGAAAAGTTAGATTTGGATATGAAGCCTATTCAATGAACCATTAGATTTGGAATATGAAATAGCCGCTTTTTTAGCAGAAAAATTCACTTTCAATTTTACTTCTCCTTTGACAGTTTGACTAGTGAAGATAGCTAATAAACAATTGCAATTACATAACCAACCAAGTTCTGCAGTAATATAATTCATCCTCAAGCCCATTATACTATCTATAGTAGTATCAGTTTGACTAGTCGATTTCGCATTCACATAATTGAAATATTTATATTTTATGAATGAAAATTCTCACATATATTCCAAGTTATAATAGTGATTCAATCATTTTACACATAATGGTTCAATTATACCAAGTGGTTCAGGGTTTTAATATCAAGTGGTTCAGAGTTTTTTATACCAATTGGTTCAGGATTTTAACTCAAATGGTTCAGAGTTTAATACCAAGTGGTTCAGGATTTTAAATCAAGTGGTTCAGCACATATAAATAAAAGTGGTTCACGAAGTAAAATTGTATAATTTTGTATTTGGTATGTGGTTTATGAAAATAATGAGTATTGGTTCAGGGTTTTTATACCGAGTGGTTCGGGGATTTTATACCAAGTGGTTCGGGATTTCTATACCAAGTGGTTAAGGGTTTTTATTCTTAAATTATTTCATGAACCGCTAATATTTATTTCATTAATCACTACTATTTATTTCATGAACCAAAATATAACTAGTTACAATTATTATTAAATTATTCCATTAACCATTTATTTTATGAACTACTACTATTTATTTCATGAACCAATACTATTTATTTAATGTTTATTTTTTAAATATTCATTTTTTTGTTTTTTAAAATAAGATGGTTCATTAATCTATACTATTTATTTCATGAACCAATACTATTTATTTAATGAGTCACCACTATTTATTTGATGAACCACTACTCTTTATTTCATGAACCTCTAGAATTTATTTCATGAACCACTCCAATTTAATAATTGTAAAATTTTTATTCTTCTTTTATTTTCTTTTAATGTTTATCTTTTAATTGTTTAATTATTTGTTTTTAAAATAAAATAGTTCATGAATCAATACTATTTATTTCATGAACCAATTTTTTTTATGAACCACTAGAATTTATTTAAGTATTTAATGATTTTAAAATTTTCATTCTTCTTTTATTTTCTTTTAATGTCTATTTTTTTACTTATTTATTTAATTGAAAAAAATACTATTTGGATGAACCACTACTCTTTATTTGATGAACCACTGCTCTTTAATTCATGAAACACTACTATTTATTTCATGAACCACTTCTATTTATTTCGTGAATCACTTCTATTTATATGTGCTGAACCAATTGGTTTAAAACCTTGAACCACAGGGTATAAAAACTCTGAACCATTTGGAATAAAAACCCCGAACCATTTGGTTTAAAACCCCGAACCACCTGGTATAAAAACCCTGAACCACTTGATATAAAAACCCCGAACCACTTGGTTTAAAACTCTGAACCACTTAATATAAAAACCCTGAACCACTTAGAATAAAAAGCACGAACCACTTCGTATTAAAATCCTGAACCACTTAGTTTAAAACCCAACACGCAATCCACCCCAACCGGCAATCCAAAATCAACTTCTTATAAACAAAGAATTCAACAGTACCAAAAAAAAAAAAGAACTCAAAGAATGGGATGAGAGACGAGAATTAAATCAACTTCTATCATATGCTGCAAATGGCATATTGGTTCCCCTTTGGGTTTGCTTTTCACCTCCGTCGGTGTGTTACTTGTTACATCGGCAGGAGCTCTGAAAACAAACACACATAACTTCGGCCCCCATTTCAATCCATCAACGGACCCCAAATAACGCCGGACACGAATCAATAACTCGACCATTAATAATGGCGCCTTTCAGATAACGCTGGGCACGGGATAATCGGGCTTCGATTTCAATCCCAACTCCGACCGAATCTTCCTCAACCAGAAATTCACCCTTTGGGAAGGTGATTTCTGCTCCAACACCACATTCGCCATCAACATATATTGGGAAGATCGGCGGTCCTGTACAAGGCATCGGAGAAGGCATGACGTTCCTAATCGGCCCCAACACCTCCGTTCCTAATCGCAACGCGGCGCCTTTAGAAGAGCAGAAGAAGGTTGACGATTAACTACGACACCTCGGTTAGGGTTGAGTCTCGAAGTGCTAGTGTGGAGATTCGTCACCAATGGGGGTTATCGAAGGGATGAAGGAGGAGGAGGATGCGGAGGATCGGAGGGATGAGATTCGTTACCAACGGGGGTGGTCGGAGTCGGCGGAAGCCACGGTGAAGCAGTGAGGAAGAAGGGACGGATGAAGAAGCCACGGTGAAGCGCGTATTGTTCAACTGAATAAATAAGCGTGTGTGTCTTTTTTTAATTAACCAATCAGATTGCTTCTTTCTTTCTCACCGTACCAGATTCTTCTCACTTGAACCTTCCCTATGTATATATTAAATAAGTGGAATATTATAAATTATATAATATTATGACCTTCTAAATTGTTGGGATTTAAAATAATATGCGGACTTGAATTTAAAAGGGTAAATTACAGAAAACCACCCGTTAAATAAGAGTTTTTTCACTTAACCACCCCTTAAATGTTAAATTACATAAAACCACCCATTATATGTGTTTCATTAACAAATAATCACCCATCCCTATTAACCATCAAGTTTTCCGTCAATTTGAGGTGAAAAGACCTATAATACCCCCCCCCCCCTTTTTTTTAGTCACGCGAGAATTTGGGGGTGTCAATCACGGTTGTACCACCACCCAAGAACGTCCCTACGGACGAGAGTTTGAAACTCTAAATTAGAACTCCACGATGACGAGCCGGACTCCAATGCTAAATGAGTGAGACGATCAGCCGCTCTATTCGCCTCCCTGAAAATGTGGGACACGGAGGCAGACTCAAAAAATCGAAGCAGACGAAAGGCATCCGAAATGAGCATCTCGATCTCCCAGGGAGTCGTCCAAACACCATTGATCGTATTCACCATAGTAAGGCAATCCCCTTCAATAGCAACTCTTTGGATCCCTAGTCTCCAAGCTTCCAGCAACCCGAGCTGCAAACCAACTGCTTCGCAAATCAACCTACCGTCATCGTCTCTTATTACAAACCCTGTAGAGGCAAAACCAGACAGAGATTTAGCACCGTCAAAATTTAGTTTAAAGACGCCAGCCTCAGGTTTATGCCATCTTATGATGTTCCTTTTGCGAGGGTTGTTTCTGGGTTTGATTCTCATTGTTTTTACCTCATCTTCGTTTGAGTCATCTTGTTTAGTTATTTTTGAGTTTTTCATGTGGATTTTGATTATGGCTACTAGCTCATCTATTGTTCGTAGATTCTGGTTTTCGAAAATAATCTTATTTCTTTTAGTCCAAATGCACGACCAGGTAAAAGCCAAAGTAGCTTTTTGTTCAGGATTTAGATGTTGAAAGATCTCATTGGTAATGGTCTTTATACTTTGATTACCTTTGTCAGTATTTGCTATTTGTCGTTCAATATCTCTATCCAGAGATCTAATGGTTCTTAATGTAGTCGGGCACTCCATAAGGAGATGACTAGCATCTTCCTCCCTATTGTTACAAAAGATGCAATCCATGGGTGTATGTATTCCTTTATTTCTTAATCTTGCTTTAGTAGGTAAACCGTCCACTCCCATTTTCCATAAGAAATTTCTCACCTTTGGTGGGCAATCAATTTTCCATATTCCAAAGAATAACTCTATTTCATTGTCATCTGATTTCGTGATGAATTTTAAAGCACTAGATGTTGAAAACCATCCATCAGGGCTAGGTTTCCAATAGAGTCTATTGTCAATCTCCTGCGAAGGGAGGGGGATACTTGTAATTATCTCAACAAGGTCTGTAGGTAGGATTTCCCTCATCTTTTCTTCATTCCATGTCTTATTTGGCAGGATATAGTTTTCAACTCTTTCTTGATCATCAATCTAACTAATTAGTCTGTGATCCTTAAGATTTCTATCATCATTTAGCCATTTATCATTCCAAAATTTTACTGTCTTCCTATTGCCAATTTGCCAGATGAGACCAACGCAGAACTCATCCTTTAAGTCAATTAACTTGGCCCACTGCCATGATAAAATTTTCTTCTTTTTGTAATCCCAGATCTGGTCTTCTTTTAAGTATTTTTCTCGAATTATTCTGACCCATTGATTGTGGGGTTCCGCAAGGATTTTCCATAAAAGTTTCATCTTCAGGACTTTATTTATGTCTTTTGTTTTGCCAATTCCCAGCCTTCCTTGTCTCTTCGATCTACATATTTTGTTCGATCTACATATTTTGTCCCAACCTAACAATGGTTTGTATTTTTGGTCCTTATTCCAGAAGAAAAATCTATTTATTCTGTCTAATTCGTTGTGTACACTTGTCGGAAGCATAAAATTTTTCATAACATAGTTGGGTTTAGCTAAAAGGTTCGCTTTTATAAGAATTGCCCTACCCTGTTGGGAGAGGGAGTTCGCTTTCCATTTTTTCAGTTGCATTTTTGTTTTTCCAATAACATCTTCAAAGGTTTCTTTGTTTAGCCTACCATTTATAATGGGACATCCTAGGTATTTGTCCAATGCTACTTGGTTCATTATGAGAAGGGTGCTATGGATTTGGAGTTTTTGGTTTGCAGAAATTCCCTTGGTTATTAGAAAGCTGATTTGTTGAAATTTACCTTTTGTCCCGAAATTTGAAAGTATTAGTCAATTATCTTTTTCACCTTAGCGCATGATTCTTGAGATGCCTTGGTAAAGATCATGATATCATCGGCAAAGGATAGAAATGGAATCAGTGATCCATTTGGGGTCATTTTAAACCCAATCGAGTCTGTCGATTCATGACATTGTTGTTGTAATTTTCTAGCAAGGATTTCCGCTCCAATGATAAACAGGTAAGGGGATATAGGGTCTCCTTGTCGAATCCCTTTTTGGGGGCGGAATGTCTTAGTGGGTTCATCATTCACTAATACTGAAAAAGTGACAGTTTGAATACATTCGCTAATCCACCCCACCAATATAGAAGAGAAACCAAATTTCTCCAAGACCGCAAATAGAAATCACCAGTCCACTCTATTGTAGGCTTTTTCCATGTCAAGTTTGATTGCAATCCATCCTTGTTTTTCTTTTCTTGTTCTAAATGAATGAAAAATTTCGTGAGCTTGTTGGCAGAGGAAATCGAGATTGCAAATAGAATGTAAATAAAATAGGCAAACCAATTCCGTTCCCAGCAAATAATGTTCAAGACTCCCTCCCGTTATAGCAGCGTGAAGTCAGGTTCGATCCTCGAGGAAGCTGGTCAGCGAATCTCAGGTAGCGGAAGTATCTCACAGATAGAACAAGACTTCAGGGGTACTCGACCTCGACTAAGGGTAGTCGACAGGGGCCTGGGCACAGGCGAATCCGAGCAAGCAAAGTTACTGGAGTTGGTCGATCTCGAGGAAACAACTCGACGTCGAGGAAAGTTGTCGATGCCGAGGAAGCTTTGTCGAAGTCGAGTTACTTGCAGAGACAGAAACAATAGCGATCTTGCTCGATCGAAAATCAGTAGTCGACGTCGACCAAGGTTGGTCAAAATCGAGGAAAAACAGTAACGAAACAAAAGCCAAAGTTCGCAAATTTCGGAATAAACAATGTATGAAAAAAAACTTCCAAGATCGGGGTTTTGCAACAACGATAACCAAACATGCATAAGGTAAGATAAATAACGATAATCATGCAATCTCATCAAAGGATCAAGCTTTTGCCTTTTCCAACAATTAGACAACTCTTTCAAGAAACCCTAATTGTATCTACCAATTTTATGTTTATAATCCAAGTTGTTAACATGGATCTCAATTAAATAGGTAATAAACATATCAAAGGCAGTGGATGATCAAAACATCATAAAGGTCGAATCTTTACCTCAAGCACGCATGGCTATTGTCGGGCTCGCCCCGACCCTAGAAGTGGGTGGACTACTCGCTCTTCATCGTAGGAAAAGACATCAATAATAAAAGAAAACTAAATTGCATTAAAATAAACCAAATAAAAGCTTACAACCGATCGAAGCCAAATTGCTTTCGCTTTCTTGCTCATACTCGGCCTCCACTCTCTCTCTTTCTTTCTCTACTTCTTCTCCTCTCCAGAATTGAATGAATAGAAATCAGACCCATGGGCTTTATTTATAAGCTTCCTCCCCTAGCTAATCTAGGAAAGAAATATCTATCTATATCTAAATTTCCTATCTAATAACATTAAGATAAAACTTGGAAATAAAAGAATTAAATCTAAAAGGAAATAAAGCTAAAGTGAATAGATCTTCCTTCTCTTGATAGAACTTGACTTGACTTGATAGAATATCTTGAATCTTGACTTGCAAGTAATCTCTTAGGCTCGGATTTCTCCTCGATCTCGACTCGGACAACTTCTGGACTCTCCTCGACGTCGACCAAATTCCTCGACGTCGAGTAGAATTTGTTGTCTCGAGTGGTCCTATACTCAGCTCGTGCTCGATCTCTTCCTCTGGAGCAAAAGTGGAGCAAAAGTTGGTCGACATCGACCAGTTTGGTCGACTTCGAGTAACTCTATTGGCTTTCAGCATTCTGGTCCGTTCTTGAAGCGCACTTTCCCGAGTCCTCGTTCATCGGATCGACGCATATGAGCATGCGTTGGAAAGCTCCTTTCGAGGGCTACAACTTTCATGAAGACATCAAAGCTTGATTCAGAATGATGGATGTCGAAATATGGCCTTTTTCCAGCTGCACCATCCTTAGCTTCTTCATGAGTTTCCTTTAAGCTCCAAAGTGCGTTCGATTTCTGCGAAATTAAACAGAAACTAGTGTAGACTCCATAATTTGGCAAATAGGCATAAACTACATAGATTCTGTAATATTCTAACCCAAATGCATGAAATGCATCCAGAAATCGATGTAAAAGTCAATATAAAACATGGCACAAAACATGGACATCAAATCACCCCATACTTAAGCTTGCTTGTCCCCAAGCAATAACTTGGATGGTCATACATGGGAAGAATTCAAACTGTCAACATCATAGATTCATTCTTATATGTCGCTGCAATTAATTACCATCATTGAAAATGTACTAATGCCACAAATCCATACATGTGCAATAAAAGCAACATCTACTCACAAAAAGGAGGGTTATGCAAAACAATTCATGTGACAGAGCAACAATAATCAAGAGGACTTTAATTATGCTCAATAAAAAGTAGATTGGTAAAAGGCTAAAGGTGGGCAATTTTTGGGCAAAGTGGTGCTAATAATCCGGGGAAATGGAGTATTTCCAAACTTTCATACCACACTCCTTCTTCATAAGAATTATCACCTTTCACTTATTCGCTCAATGCTTTTCTTCAATATTATGCTTTTACCTCTCTAACCTCAGCACTGCCTTCTCGCGAGTCGCAAACATGGGTGTCATGAATGGCCCCGGATACTTAGTGCTTTGGACTCTGTTGTAGGAGGAAATCGAGTTTAAAATATAATAAAATAGATCAAATCAGATTCGTGCCCACGCAAATAATTACAAGACTTCCTCCCGATGTAGCAGTGGGAAGTCAGGATCGATCCTTGAGGAAGCGTGTCAGCGGATCCTAGGCAGCGGAGAAATCTCACGGGCAGAAATCGACTTCAGAGTACTCGACCTCGACTAAGGTTAGTCGACAGAGGGTCAAGCATAGTCGAATCCGAGCAAGCGAAGGTCACTGAAGTTTTGGTCGATCTCGAGAAGACTGCTCGATGTCAAGGAAAACTTGGTCGTAGTCGAGTAAGCTTGTCGAAATCGAGTTCCTGCAGAGACACAAGCAACAGCGATCCGCTCGATCGAAAGTCAGAAGTCTACGTCGACCAAGGGATGGTCGAAATCGATTAGTAATAGTGACGGAAATAAAAGACAAATCTTTGCGGAATTTGGAATAAAATATGTAAAAGAAAACTTCCAAGATTGGGGTTTGCAACAACGATAACCAAACATGCATAAGGCAAGATAAACAACGATAATCATGCAAATTGCATCGAAGGATCAAGCTTTCGCCTTTTCCAACAATTAGACAACTCTTTCAAGAAATCTTAATTGTATCTACCGATTTTATGTTTATAATCCAAGTTGTTAGTATGGATCTCTATTAGATAGGTAATAAACACACAAAAGGTAGTAGATGCTCAAAACATGATAAAGGTCGGATCTTTACCTCAAACACGCATGGCTATCGTCGGGCTTGCCCCGACCCTAGAAGTGGGTGGACTACTCGCTCTTCATCGCAATCGCAGACATCATTGTTGGAAAAGAAACTTGCATTAATAAACTAAACAGAGCTTACAACTGATCGAAGCCAACTTGCTCTCGCTCCTTAACTCCTCTCGGCCTCTACTCTCTCTCTCTCTACTCTCCCACTTCTTCTCCTTCTCTAGAATTGAATGAATAAAAACTAGCCCCATGGGCTTTATTTATAGGCTTCCAATCCTTGCTAATCAAGGAAGGAAATTATATCTATATCTCTATCTAACATAGAAGATATAATTCTACTTAGGAAATAAATAAATCTAAATAAGTAAAACTAGATAAATCCTAGGGTAATTAATTGTTCAACCCTTAGGATAGATAAAAAGATAAAAATCTAAAATCTTCATGTGTTGGAAATCTTCTCTCGGAAATATCTCCATCGGATTCGGGATAGAGCCTTAACAAGAATTCGGACTAGCTCGAAATCGGCTACTGGTGGTCAACTCAATATCGAGTAGCCTTACTCGATATCGACCAACATTTTCCCGTCTTCATTCCAGCAACTCGATTCCGGCCTCTAGGATGAACATCGACCAGCTTCAACTCGATATCGACTAGGTCAAGTCGATATCGACTTCTTCCTTTCTTCTTCAGCTGGCTTGGTCGATTCCAGGACACTGCTCGATTTTTGGCTTGGTCGACTTCGACCAAAGTTGGTCGACGTCGAGGAAAATTGGTCGAATCTTGCCTTCTCTTCACAGCTCCTCGATTGGCTCCTCTTCTTCGAGCTCGGGTGTGTTTTTGGCATGGTCGACATCGAGTAACTTACTCGACATCGAGTAGAGTCTTGAACTCGAGTTGGCTTTGTCTTCTCCTTTCCTCAATCAAGTCTGATATCCTTCTCTAGTCGACTTTGAGTAGCCTTAGTCAACTTTGATTAGATCCCATCTTTTGGTTTCGTTGCGGAATGGCTCTAAATTCTATAATATTAAACCAAAACTTATGTCGACCTCTATTTCTTGCAAATAAGCATATACTACATAAATTCAACATATTCCCAACCCGAAATATGCAAAGTATATAGAATAAGGAGCTAAAATGTATATAAAGACATGGTCACTTTAGTGGACATCAGACTCCTCATGTGTGTGTCCCATCTCACTGAACTATTATCTCAGCGAGCATGGTCGATCTACCTTTATCTCCTGAGGTGATCAGATTTTCTTTCACTCATTAAATTTTCCATATATTTTTCAATTTTCTGCCAAACTCCAAATATGATATATAACAACAACACAAACACCATATAATAATCTCCATAACGTAGCTTTCATTCTCAACATAATCCCCGGATAGGAAATAAGGTAAAGAATGACAATATTTAGAACATGTGGAGCATAATAAGGCATAATATGGCTTTTGTGTTGCATAAGTATAGGTATGGCTAAGGAATATAAACATGAGCATTATATGGAAATATAAAGTCCTCCCTCCTCTTATCTTGCAACATGTCAAAAGCAATATCAAAATTTACCTCCTTTCATGGTTTTCAATAAAATAATGCACTTCATTGTGACTTCCCTTTACTAGGCAATTTCATGCTATATCTCTAATGAATCCAATTTTGCATCGTCGAGTTCAATATAAGCTCCCATGACACTATTTCTTTATACAATTTACAAGCTTTGGGAGATGTCTCATAAAACAAACTTTGAGTTTAGCAATTATGCACAAAAATTAAAAATTCACTCAAAATTCACCATGTAAAACCAAAAACAAGAATAATGATAATGAGCTTTTCCCCCACCCCATACTTGGAATATACAGTGTCCCCACTGTATAAAATAAAATATAACAAAGGTAAAGGAAGGAACTCACCGAATAACACATCGAGGAGTCAAAACAAGGCCGTCGAGTGGACTGAGGTGCTCGACGTCGAGTACAGTGTTCAGCGTCGAGTGGAGGGTGGAAGTCGAGGAAGCTTGGTGGTGGTCGACGTCGAGTGGCCTACTCGACGTCGAGTAGATCTGGTATGCTCGATCTTCCTCGTGGTCGATCTCGACTTGGCCTTCGTCGATTTCGATGTTCAGTCAGGGACTTCTCTTTCCCCTCTTCGGGATCCTTTAAGCTTTTCGGCCTGAGAATTGTTAGTTGTTGCACAATACAAGACCTTCCACTTGAAGCATTCAAAACAAAAACCAAAACCATAAGTTTCAAAGTCTTAAAACAAAGTTTAAAAGTTTTATTTACATGCTCTAGATTTTAGAGTCGCTAGGTCGACTTCTCCGTTTCTGCTCAGAAACCCTCAACGTGGGGCCCTCTTGTGCTTGGCCATTCTCCTGGATCATCTATGTCCTGATTGTAGTATGCAAGCTCCGCTGATAGGTGGTTGTTCGCATAGAGACCTTTTCCTCCTTTCTTCCTCTTTCTAGTCCTAATCCTGCGCAGGTTAGCTCACCACGGGGCCTTATCTCCTCTAAGATTCTTATTAAATTTATTGATGGATGGAGGAGTGGTTAAAATCATACCTGAACTTACCTTTTTGTGCCAAAAACAGAAATCTTTGGGATGAGGGTTGGTCGACGTCGAGTACAGGGATCCCATACTTAGGCTTTTGGCAAGTCTGGTGCTCAATAGGGGAAGTCGACTTTGAGGTGTCTTGGTCGAAGTCGAGGAAGGTGGTCGACGTCGAGTTGAGTTGGTCGATGTCGAGCAACTTTTTGGCGCTTTCCTCCGTTGTTGTTTGCTTACCCCCGTGGTTGCCTATGCTCTTCACCTCCAGCCATGGAATTTCCTTCTTTGTAGGGCCAAAGGAGAAATCTAAGACCTCATCACCTATCGTTAAGGTGAGCAATCGCTTCCTGACGCTGATCTTGGCATCTGCAGTAGCTAGAAAAGGTCTACCAAGAATAATAGGGCAGGTAGGATCTTCCGCATAGTCTATAACAAGAAAATCAACGGGGATATAGAACTTACTATCCTAGACAGGGACATTATCGACCATACTTGTAGGGATGACTACCGTATTGTTTGCCATGTATAGCTTGGCATCCACAGGTTCTATTGATCCTATCTTCACCTTTTGCCAGATTGATAAGGGCATGATGCTCACGCTTGCACCTAAATCACACAATGGCTCATATCTATATTGTCCAAATCCCACAGTAATAGAAAACTTACCAGGGTCAGGTCTCTTCTCAGGGAAGTCCATCCTTTTGCAGTCGCCGGCGATTTCAGTGATTGATCGCTTGTTGCTAAGGATCTCCTTGAGGAACTTGACATATGCAAGCATCTCTTGAAGTGCTTCTGTAAAAGGAATTGAAACATTCAATTCTTGAAGCATCTTAACAAAACGTTTAAACCAACCTGCCGTGGGATCTTTCAGCGCTTTTGAAGGGAAAGACATCGTCTTTTTAGGTTTCAGAGCCAGAACAACCGTCGGAGGTGTTGCAAAGTCCTCCACATCGACTTGGGTATCCTTGACATCGACTAGAGTAGTCGACGTGGAGTTCTGTGGTCGTGCAGAAGCTTCCTCGTCGGTGTGGATTTGGTCGACGTCGGGTTGATCTCCTCGATGTCGAGTAGACTGGTCGACGTCGAGTTGCTTCTGGTCGACGTCGAGCAGATGGTCAGCTTCGCCTTTCTCTGCTTCGACCTCTGGCTTGCGTAGTTGATGCCCACTTGTTAGTTTTGTAGCAGCGACGTGTCCGGTCTGCCTCTTGGGATTTGGGTCTCTTTGCCTCGAGAGCTTTCTGGCTGGTCTTGGGATTTGTTGCGCGAGTTGACCCATTTGGGTCTCCCTATTTTTCTTCCAGATATCCATCTCCCCAAGTCGTGTATTGAGGCCATGGAGTTGAGTCTGGATGGCGCTTGTAGATTGCTGCTGCTGTGTCTGATTTCTCCTCATCTCATCGAGGATCATCTGTAGATCATCCTTCCGCTGGTCCCTTTCTGGATGTCCTGGAGCTCTGTATGGTGGGGGGTTCCTAGGGGAACTGTTGATAGGAGGAAATCGAGTTTAAAATATAATGAAATAGATCAAACCAGAATCGTGCCCACGCAAATAATTACAAGACCTCCTCCTGATGTAGCAGTGGGAAGTCAGGATCGATCCTCGAGGAAGCACGTCAGCGGATCTCAGGTAGCGGAAAGATCTCAGCGAAATCGACCAGAAGATTCCTCGATATCGAGTAAAGTACTCGATATCGACTAACCTGTCGAGTAAAATAGAAAGCAAAACGAAACAGAAAACGAAAACCAACAGAAGTAACTCGACTTAGACAAAATTACCTCGACATCGACAAAAAGTCCTCGATGTCGACAAGAATTCCCTGAGATCGACAAAACTCAGTAACTAAAGTTGCAATCTTTTCGAGCGCAGACACGGATTTCGACAAAATAAATCAATAAAATAAAGACTCCAAGATCAGAGTTTCAACACCACAACGATAACCATGCAAAATAACACATAAATGCATAAAAAATCATGGTTTTCATCAAATAACTTTCGTTATTAACAAATAGGATAATAGAGGCTTTCGCATAAACCCTAATTGTTACTAACCCTTTTCACATAATTAACCCAAGTTGTATTAAGATCACTTTTGCTTCAATAACACAAACAAGGATCACCTTCAACTTTCGCAAAAGAATCATGCTCATAGGGATAGAAGACGAATTGCATAAAAAGCTCAAACCTTTTACCGCATCATCTCACATGGCTACCGCCGGGCTCACCCCGACCCTAGAAGTGGGTGGACTACTCACTCTTCATCATCAAGAAAGACATCAATAATAAAAGGAAATAACTTTGCATTAAATAAAACTAAAAAGAAAGCTTACAACCGAACAAGCCAAATCCGCTTTCGCCTTTCCACCTTACTCTCGCCACAAACTCTCTCTCTCTATGTAACTACTTACTTCTCCTTCTGAAATTGAATGCCTAGAAATCAGCCCCTAAGGCTTTATTTATAGCCTTCATTCCAAGCTAATCTAGGAAAGAAAACTATATCTATATCTAATTTTATCTATCTTTTATCTAAAGATTAAAACATGGAAATAAATAATTAAATCAACTAAGACTATATCTAAAGTGGATAAAATATCTTCTCTCTTGACTTGATGGCACTTGATAGATCTTTATAGAATTTGATCTCGAAAATATCACCATTGGACTCGGGATAGAAACTTAACAAGATTCAGATTACTCGACGTCGGCTTCTGGGGATTTCCTCGATATCGAGTAGAATTGCTCGATGTCGAGTAGCACTTTTCTCGTCTTCCGCTTAGCAATTCGATTCCGGCCTCCAGGACAGCACATTGACTTGACTTTTCCTCGATATCGACCAAGACTTGGTCCGTCTTCAGCTTATTCGTCGATCTCGGCTCCAGGATGTGAAAATCGACTACGTTTTCCTCGATATCGAGTAAATTCCTCGACATCGAGTAAAATGTTCAGCTCCCAGCTTCCTCGTGTCGATATCTGGTCCCCAACTCGATATGTGGTTACTTGATATCGAGTAAAACACCTCGATATCGACTAACTTTCTTCAGCTTTCTCGATTCTGGGCAGCTTTGGTGGAAATCTACTTGACTATACTTGATATCGACTTGAAGTACTCGATATCGAGTTGTGTGTTTTGACTCAGTTTTCTTCAGTCCAGCTCGATTTGTCCTGGTTCTGCTGCTCCTTAACCTTGGACTTCTGTAGTTGACTTCGAGCTTTTCTTCCTTTCTCAGAACTGTTGTAAATTGCCTCTGCTGGAGTCTGTGTGAGGTACTCATATTGTGTGAATTGGTTGATCCTATCCTTAGCGGCCAGGTCAAGAGAATTGTAGAAAATCTCCTGAATGACATAGGGTGGCTGCCCATGAGTAGGGCAAGATCTCAGCAGGTCTTTGTATCGATCCCATGCTCGTGCTAGCGGCTCCCCAGGCTTTTGTTTGAAAGCAGTAATCTTCTGTCTGTGGAGAGCTATCTTGGCGGGAGGAAAGAACTTGTTGAGGAACGCATTCCTAACCTCTGCCCATATTGTGAGGGAACGTGCAGGGAGACCTTCAAGCCACTTCAATGCTGGACCGGCAAGAGACCAACGAAAAGCTTTCATCTTCACATATTCCAGAGTAGTACCTTCAGCAAGAGTATGGCACATGTAAGAAAAAGTAGTAATATGTTTGAGAGGGCATTCATTAAATCTTCCATAAAAAGAATTATTTTTAATCTCAATAAGGAAGGCAGTGCGAATTTCAAAGTTGTTTTCAGGGATTAGAATAGCCGATTCAGGCACGACAAGAGTCGGGTGCATGTAATCCTCAGGAGTGGTAGGGTATTGGGCAAGCTCAGCCTCCGCCTGCCTCCTCAGTTCTGCTTCATGCTCAGTGTGTGCCCTCTCAGCGGCGAGAGCAGCATTGTTAGCTTCTAACTCCCTTTGAAGCCTCTCAATCGTCTGCGCTTGTGTTTCGGTAGTCGCCATGATCCTTTTTAGTCTAGAATGGATGTGTATAAGACGTTCTGGGTCGTCTAAGGCATCAAACTCAGGTGGTTGACCAGAACGGCGCATACACCTGCAAAATCAAAACTTAAAGGAAAACGTGAGATCTAACTACCTAAGGCGCAAATGATTGCCTCCCTGGCAACGACGCCAATTTGTTGACAGAGGAAATTGAGATTGCAAATAGAATGTAAATAAAATAGGCAAACCAATTCCGTTCCCAGCAAATAATGTTCAAGACTCCCTTCCATTGTAGCAGCAGCAAGTCAGGTTCGATCCTCGAGGAAGCTGGTCAACGGATCTCAGGTAGCGGAAGGATCTCACAGATAGAACAGGACTTCAGGGGTACTCGACCTCGACTAAGGGTAGTCGACAGGGGCTTGGGTACAGTCGAATCTGAGCAAGCAAAGTTACTGGTGTTGGTCAATCTCGAGGAAACAACTCGACGTCGAGGAAAGTTATCGATGTCGAGGAAGCTTTATCGAAGTCGAGTTACTTGCAGAGACAGAATCAACATCGATCTTGCTCGATCGAAAATCAGTAGTCGACGTCGACCAAGATTGGTTGAAATCGAGGAAAAACAATAATGAAACAAAAGCCAAAGTTCGCAAATTTCGGAATAAACAATGTATGAAAAAGAACTTCCAAGATCGGGGTTTGGCAACAACGATAACCAAACATGCATAAGGTAAGATAAATAACGATAATCATGCAATCTCATCAAAGGATCAACCTTTCGCATTTTCCAACAATTTGACAAAAACCCTAATTGTATCTATCAATTTTATGTTTATAATCCAAGTTGTTAACATGGATCTCTATTAAATAGGTAATAAACATATCAAAGGCAGTGGATGATCAAAACATAATAAAGGTCGAATCTTTACCTCAAGTACGCATGGCTATCGTCGGGCTCGCCCCGACCCTAGAAGTGGGTGGACTACTCGCTCTTCATCGTAGGAAAAGACATCAATAATAAAAGAAAACTAAATTGCATTAAAATAAACCAAATGAAAGCTTACAACCCATCGAAGCCAAATTGCTTTCGCTTTCTTGCTCCTACTCGGCGTCCACTCTCTCTCTTTCTTTCTCTACTTCTTCTCCTCTCCAGAATTGAATGAATAGAAATCAGCCCATGGGCTTTATTTATAAGCTTCCTCCCCTAGCTAATCTAGGAAAGAAATATCTATCTATATCTAAACTTCCTATCTAATAACATTAAGATAAAACTTGGAAATAAAAGAATTAAATCTAAAAGGAAATAAAGCTAAAGTGGATAGATCTCCCTTCTCTTGATAGAACTTGACTTGATTTGATAGAATATCTTGAATCTTGACTTGCAAGTAATCTCTTAGGCTCGGATTTCTCCTCGATCTCGACTCGGACAGCTTCTGTACTCTCCTCGACGTCGACCAAATTCCTCGGCGTTGAGTAGAATTTGTTGTCTCGAGTGGTCCTATACTCAGCTCGTGCTCGATCTCGTCCTCTGGATCAAAAGTCGAGCAAAAGTTGGTCGACGTCTACCAATTTGGTCGACTTCGAGTAACTCTGTTGGCTTTCAGCATTCTGCTCCGTTCTTGAAACGCACTTTCCCGAGTCCTTGTCCGTCCGATTGACGCATATGAGCATGCGTTGGAAATCTCTTTTCGAGGGCTACAACTCTCATGAAGACATCAAAACTTGATTCAGAATGATGGATGTCAAAATATGGCCTTTTTTCCAGCTGCACCATCGTTAGCTTCTTCATGAGTTTCCTTTAAGCTCCAAAGTGCGTCCTATTTCTGCGAAATTAAATAGAAACTAGTGTAGACTCCATAATTTGGAAAATAAGCATAAAATACATAGATTCTGTACTATTCTAACCCAAATGCATGAAATGCATGCAAAAATCGATATAAAAGTCAATATAAAACATGACACAAAACATGGACATCCGAGCTATAAACACATTATCCTGAATAGCTAGATCAGCCACGAAATCTCCTTGAAGCGGGTGAATAATTTTCCATAGAACCTTTTTCATTCTTTCTGCAAGAATTTTTGCAATTGCTTTGTAGATAGTTGAACACAAGCTAATTGGTCTGTAGTTGCTAGTTGTGGATGGATTTTTGCATTTCGGGATTAAGGGGATAAATGTTTCATTTATTTGGTGCAACATTTTCCTAGATGTGAAGAATCCTTTAATGGTCTTGGTCATCAATGGTCCAACAATATCACAATATTTTTTTTATAGAATTCTGCTGTCATCACGTCAGGGCCCGGAGATTTGTCTTTTCCAATAGAAAAGAATGTTATTTTTATTTCATAATTGGATACCGGTTTGGTTAGTTCTTTGTTGTCATCTGTAGTTATCTCTTTGTCTGTCAGAGTTAGATAGTTTTGTAGTAATCTGTCATTAATATTCTCTTGCCTGAATCTTTTTTCGAAATCATCTTTAATTTCTCTTCGAATGTTTTCTTCCCCAATTATTTCCGTTCCCTCTTGCATTATAATTGTCCTTATAACCTCCTGTTTCATTGACCCGAGGCTACTCTATGGTGGTATACGGTGTTTGAGTCCGAAAGTTCTAAATGTTTTGTTTTTGCTCGTTGGCTCCATTATTGTTTGTGATAACGTAGTAGTTGTTCCTTTTTCTTTATTAGTTGTTGTTGACGTCTATTGTTCACATTTTGTTGTCCTTGGATATTGTCCTTTTGTAGTTCAAGTAGTTTTTCTTCTGTCTCCCTTAGTTGTCTAAAGATATTGCAGAAAGTTTTCTTATTCCATTCTTTCGTAAGTCTTTTTAGCAATTGTGTTTTTTTCATTACATTGAACTTATAGGAGCCCTAATAGTTTGTTATCCATGCTTGGGAGACAATGTTCTTGTAATCTTTCCTAGAAAGCCACATTTTCTTGTAATCTTTAAGTTTATTGAATTTAATCCATCAATTTCGTGTTTGCTTTTATTATTTTATTTTCACAAAAGTTACGTTTTTCTGCACTGACAGACACTCGAGATCGACTACATACTAGTCGATATCGAGCACTTTGGTCAACGTTGAGTACTACCCTACTCGACATTGGCTTCTTTTCGTCTTCTATTGTGTAGCTGCAAGTTAGGTCGACAGTGTGGTCGATATCGATACTTTTACTTGATCTTGAGTACTCTTCTGGTCGATTACGAGAGCGATTTGGAATGGAAAAGGCGAGCGCTGACACGCTTCCTCGTGGATACGATCCTGAATAACCTACTACTATAATGGGAGGGTTTTTTGTATTTTATTTGCTTGGACAGGTAGTTGGTTTGATTCTATATTTCGATTCGTTTTGATAACTAGTTTCCCTTCTAACACTGAACGCAGACACAAAGTCTAATCGACGTCGACCACTCTAGTCGATGTTGAGTACAACCCAGGAGAAATCCGAGTCGAGATCGAGTCGAAATTCGAGAGGAAGCTTTCTTACACACCAAGGCATGGATCTTCTATCAAGTTTGAAGACTTATCCACATTAGTAATTCCCATATTTACTTAGGGAAATTTTAATTATTTTATTTTACTTAATTATTAAACATTCATCATTAAGGTTTTAGATAGATAGATTTAGATAAAGATAGATTGCTCTTTCATTGAATAACGAGGATTGAGCACTATAAATAAAGCCCTAGAGGTTGGTTTTTAGGCATTCCAATTTACACACAATTTAATACATTCGATGGTAGAGATAGAGAGAGAGCTTGGCCGAGTGGAGTGAGAGAAAAGGACAAGACGTTGTGACTACTTCACTCGATATCGACTAGGCAAGGTCGATATCGAGTCATCTTCAGCTTTCGTTTCCGAGTCGGTGTTCTGTGTCGAGCCAATGGGCCCATTTCGACCGGTGTTCAGTTGTTATCGACTGAGTTGGGTCGATATCGACTCATCCTCAACTCCATCTATTGTGCTCAACTTCACTCGATGTTAGGTGCTCTTTAGTCGACGTTGAGTCCTTCAGTAGACATCAAGTGCATTTCCAGTGTTTCTTGGTTTTGCTCTAATTTTGCTCCAAATTCTGCAATATTAACCAGAAACTTGTGTAGACCTCTATTTCTCGCATATAAACATAAACTACACAAACTCACCATATTCCCAACCCAGAATATATAAAATGATAGAATAAGGAGCTAAAATGAGTATAAAAACATGGTTTAAAACATGCACATCAATCCCTAGGGTAAATAGAGAATTATCCATAAGGAAATAGTCTATCTAAGAGGGATAAAAGATATCAAACTTCGTGGCTAAGCAACTCTCCTCCAATTCGGACACTCAAAAGTGCATCCGCGACAACTAGGGTTTTAGTCGATGTCGAGCAGAGCAGTCGACATCTAGCTCTTCATCAATGCAGTTGACCTCGGGCAATCCAGTTGATCTCGGGCACTTCTTTAGTAGCTTCTAAGTGTGTTCAGGTTCAATCGACATCAAGAGCTCCTAGTCGATGTCGAGCACTCTCATAGCTTTGTCGATGTCGAGTAGTGGTCGATATGAAGGTTGAATTTCGACCACTCAGGGATCGATTACAGTAGGTCACTCTTCCAACACTTAGAATATTTCAGCATCACTTCCGGTCGACGTCGAGTAAGGGCAGTCGACTTCGAGTGCTTTTTTGTAGTCGATTCTTCTTCTCGGCTTTGTGCCGGAAAGGCTCGAAGTTCGGAAAAATTAAACATAAACTTGTGTAAACCTCTATTTCTTGCAAATAAACACAAACTACACAAATTCTCTATATTTCCAACCCAGAATATATAAAATAGATGGAATATGAAGCGAAAATAAGCACAAAAAGCATGGTAAAAAACACGGACATCAGAGGTGGGGGACAACAATGATGAAGATGGTGGTGTTATAGAGGTGGAGATGAGGGTTGAGAGGTGGCGGTGATCGGCGAAAGAAAGGAGGAGGTGGTGGTGGTATCACACGACAAAAGGAAGGGAGGATGGAGGATGAAGGAGGGAGCTTGGTGGAAGGGATGTTTAAGGTTTGTGTTTGTCTTGTGGTGAGGTGAGTGGGGATAAAATCATTTTTTAAATGATGAGAAGGTTTGTGTTTGTTTTCCACTTTAAGGAGGTAAAAAGGTGAGGCGAAGAGGGGAGGTGAAATGTTGGTGTTTAACCCAATGAGGTAAGGAGGAAGTTGGGTAAGAACCTTCTTGATTTGAATCAGCCAAAGGGGGAACAATGGGCTGAGATTTTTCGAATCATATGGGAAGGAAGAAGACAAGATTGGGAGAGCAAGAACCAAGGAAATGGGGTCCCAAAAACGCGAAATTTGAATACTCGCGAAATAACCCCCGAAGCCCGCTCTCTTGACCTAAACCCGACAAAAATCGAAATAAAACTTTAAAATCAAAATAACATTGAAATCTAAGAATTTTTTCAAGTCCCGAAGTAAGAAAACGAAAATAAATTCATTTTTAAAATCAAAATTCAAATTTATGCCGGAATCCGCTTTAAAGAAATCAAAATAAAATCATTTGGTCGAGGACGAGGATTTTCAAAATATCTGAAATCTTAGAAAAAAATCAAAATTAAATACATAATTAATAAAATAATATTTTAAAAAATTAAGTACGTACATATGGTGCGTGATTCGGTCCAAACCGGATTGGGGTATAGAATCATTAGGTCGGGTTGTGCATTATTCAGTCCAAACCGAAATTTTGGGCCGAACCTAACCAAAGTTTTTCGATTTGACTTTCAGTTCGAAAATTTTTATTTTTTGGTTTCGGTTCGGTTTTGGTTCAGTTTGTGTTAAATCGAATTTAAAAAAATAAAAAGTGGATGCATGGAATTGGGATATAGTCATATAGGTGAATAATATGTGGGATTAATGGGTTCGTTGTCGTTTATTTAACACCACAAAGATAATACACTTAATACGTGGATGTTATTTGATTTGTAGGTCGGATATGATCGAGTTCATCACATTCTATATATTTGTATTTGTTTTCATTTGGGTTGACGTTTCATAATTAGTCAAGTGATCCATTTGCACTGGATAATTTAAACCCCTTTGGTAACTTTCACTTTAATGACTCATTTGATATAAACCTACACAATAAATGGAATGAAAACAAATTTAAACTTATATATAGGAAATTTGGTTCAACTATATTAAAATCGAACTGAATATAACTCAAACCGGAAAATAACCGAATCAAACCTAATGTTTTTGGCTCGGCTTTCGATTTGAAATTTTAACATTTTTAATTTTGGTTCCGTTTGACCCGGTTTGATTAAGTTTTATACCGATGGACATCCCATCTCAAGATAAAGTGAAAGTCCTATAAGTTTTTTATTTTTATTTTGTTTCAAGATTATCTATCGTTATCAATCCCAAGCATATATTCGTGTGTATTTGTTTGAAAAGTAACAACCACCATTAGCGTTTTCTCAACAATGTCTTTTACATGCATCCCGCTTGTGCGCCTACCCAGAAATGATGGGCGAGAGTGCTAGACCTCACCAACAAAACACAAAAAGAAACGGACTAATTACTGGAATCTCTCTCTCTCTCTCTCTCGATAAAGTCCTGTAAGTTTTTTTATTTTTATTTTGTTTCAAGATTATCAATCGATATCAATCCCAAGCATATATTCGTGTTTATTTGTTTGAAAAGTAATAACCACCATTAGCGTTTTCTCAGCAATGTCTTTTACATGCATCCCGCATGTGCGCCTACCCAGAAATGATGGGCGAGAGTGCTAGACCTCACCAACAAAACACAGAAAGAAACGGACTGATTACTGGAATCTCTCTCTCTCTCTCTCTCTCTCTCTCTCGATAAAGTGAAAGTCCTGTAAGTTTTTTATTTTTATTTTGTCTCAAGATTATCAATCGATATCAATCCCAAGCATATATTTGTGTTTATTTGTTTGAAAAGTAACAACCACCATTAGTGTTTTCTCAACAATCTCTTTTACATGCATCCCGCATGGGCGCCTACCCAGAAATGATGGGCGAGAGTGCTAGACCTCACCAACAAAACACAGAAAGAAACGGACTAATTACTGGAATCTCTTTCTCTCTCTCTCTCCCTCTCCCTCTCTCTCAAAATAAAGTGAAAGTCCTATAAGTTTTTTATTTTTATTTTGTTTCAAGATTATCAATCGATATCAATCCCAAGCTTATATTCGTGTTCATTTGTTTGAAAAGTAACAACCACCATAAACGTTTTCTCAACAATGTCTTTTACATGCATCTCTCATGTGCGCCTACCCAGAAATGATGGGCGAGAGTGCTAGACCTCACCAACAAAACACAGAAAGAAATGGACTGATTACTGGAATCTCTCTCTCTCTCTCTCTCTCTCTCTCTCTCTCTCTCTCTCTCTCTCTCTCGATAAAGTGAAAGTCCTGTAAGTTTTTTATTTTTATTTTGTCTCAAGATTATCAATCGATATCAATCCCAAGCATATATTTGTGTTTATTTGTTTGAAAAGTAACAACCACCATTAGCGTTTTCTCAACAATGTCTTTTACATGCATCTCTCATGTGAGCCTACCCAGAAATGATGGGTGAGAGTGCTAGACCTCACCGACAAAACACAGAAAGAAACGGACTAATTACTGGAATGTCTCTCTCTCTCTCTCTCTCTCTCTCTCTCTCTCTCTCTCTCAAGATAAAGTAAAAGTCCTGTAAGTTTTTTATTTTTATTTTGTTTCAAGATTATCAATCGTTATCAATCCCAAGCATATATTCGTGTTTATTTGTTTGAAAAGTAATAACCACCATTAACGTTTTCTCTGCAATGTCTTTTACATGCATCCCGCATGTGCGCCTACCCAAAAATGATGGGAGAGAGTGCTAGACCTCACCAACAAAACACAGAAAGAAACGGACTAATTACTGGAATCTCTCTCTCTCTCTCTCTTTCTCTCGATAAAGTGAAAGTCCTGTAAGTTTTTTATTTTTATTTTGTTTCAAGATTATCAATCGATATCAATCCCAAGCATATATTTGTGTTTATTTGTTTGAAAAGTAACAACCACCATTAGCGTTTTCTCAACAATGTCTTTTACATGCATCTCTCATGTGCGCCTACCTAGAAATGATGGGCGAGAGTGCTAGACCTCACCAACAAAACACAGAAAGAAACGGTCTAATTACTGGAATCTCTTTCTCTCTCTCTCCCTCTCCCTCTCTCTCAAGATAAAGTGAAAGTCCTGTAAGTTTTTTATTTATATTTTGTTTCAAGATTATCAATCGATATCAATCCCAAGCTTATATTCGTGTTTATTTGTTTGAAAAGTAACAACCACCATTAGCGTTTTCTCAACAATGTCTTTTACATGCATCCCGCATGTGTGCCTACCCAGAAATGATGGGCGAGAGTGCTAGACCTCACCAACAAAACACAGAAAGAAACGGACTAATTACTGGAATCTCTCTCTCTCTCTCTCTCTCTCTCAAGATAAAGTAAAAGTCCTGTAAGTTTTTTATTTTTATTTTGTGTCAAGATTATCAATCGATATCAATCCCAAGCATATATTCGTGTTTATTTGTTTGAAAAGTAACAACCGCCATTAGCATTTTCTCAACAATGTCTTTTACATGCATCCCGCATGTGTGCCTACCCAGAAATGATGGGCGAGAGTGCTAGACCTCACCAAAAAACACAGAAATAAACGGACTAATTACTGGAATCTCTTTCTCTCTCTCTCCCTCTCCCTCTCTCTCAAGATAAAGTGAAAGTCCTGTAAGTTTTTTATTTTTATTTTGTTTCAAGATTATCAATCGATATCAATCCCAAGCTTATATTCGTGTTTATTTGTTTGAAAAGTAACAACCACCATTAGCGTTTTCTCAACAATGTCTTTTACATGCATCTCTCATGTGCGCCTACCCAGAAAAGATGGGCGAGAGTGCTAGACCTCACCAACAAAACACAGAAAGAAACGGACTAATTACTGGAATCTCTCTCTCTCTTTCTCTCTCTCTCTCAAGATAAAGTAAAAGTCCTGTAAGTTTTTTATTTTTATTTTGTTTCAAGATTATCAATCGTTATCAATTCCAAGCATATATTCGTGTTTATTTGTTTGAAAAGTAACAACCACCATTAGCGTTTTCTCAACAATGTCTTTTACATGCATCCCGCTTGTGCGCCTACCCAGAAATGATGGGCGAGAGTGCTAGACCTCACCAACAAAACACAGAAAGAAACGGACTAATTACTGGAATCTCTCTCTCTCTCTCTCTCTCTCTCTCAAAGTCCTGTAAGTTTTTTATTTTTATTTTGTTTCAAGATTATCAATCGATATCAATCCCAAGCATATATTCGTGTTTATTTGTTTGAAAAGTAACAACCACCATTAGCATTTTCTCAACAATGTCTTTTACATGCATCCCGCATGTGCGCCTACCCAGAAATGATGGGCGAGAGTGCTAGACCTCACCAACAAAACACAGAAAGAAACGGACTAATTAATGGAATCTCTCTCTCTCTCTCTCTCAAAGTCCTGTAAGTTTTTTATTTTTATTTTGTTTCAAGATTATCAATCGATATCAATCCCAAGCATATATTCGTGTTTATTTGTTTGAAAAGTAAATACCACCATTAGCGTTTTCTCAACAATATCTTTTACATGCATCCCGCATGTGCGCCTACCCAGAAATGATGGGCGAGAGTACTAGACCTCACCAACAAAACACAGAAAGAAACGGACTAATTACTGGAATCTCTTTCTCTCTCTCTCTCCCTCTCCCTCTCTCTCAAGATAAAGTGAAAGTCCTGTAAGTTTTTTATTTTTATTTTGTTTCAAGATTATCAATCGATATCAATCCCAAGCTTATATTCGTGTTTATTTGTTTGAAAAGTAACAACCACCATTAGCGTTTTATCAACAATGTCTTTTACATGCATCCCGCATGTGTGCCTACCCAGAAATGATGGGCGAGAGTGCTAGACCTCACCAACAAAACACAGAAAGAAACGGACTAATTACTGGAATCTCTCTCTCTCTCTCTCTCTCTCTCAAGATAAAGTAAAAGTCCTGTAAGTTTTTTATTTTAATTTTGTGTCAAGATTATCAATCGATATCAATCCCAAGCATATATTCGTGTTTATTTGTTTGAAAAGTAACAACCGCCATTAGCATTTTCTCAACAATGTCTTTTACATGCATCCCGCATGTGTGCCTACCCAGAAATGATGGGCGAGAGTGCTAGACCTCACCAACAAAACACAGAAATAAACGGACTAATTACTGGAATCTCTTTCTCTCTCTCTCCCTCTCCCTCTCTCTCAAGATAAAGTGAAAGTCCTGTAAGTTTTTTATTTTTATTTTGTTTAAAGATTATCAATCGATATCAATCCCAAGCTTATATTCGTGTTCATTTGTTTCAAAAGTAACAACCACCATTAGCGTTTTCTCAACAATGTCTTTTACATGCATCCCGCATGTGTGCCTACCCAGAAATGATGGGCGAGAGTGCTAGACCTCACCAACAAAACACAGAAAGAAACGGACTAATTACTGGAATCTCTCTCTCTCTCTCTCTCTCTCTCAAAGTCCTGTAAGTTTTTTATTTTTATTTTGTTTCAAGATTATCAATCGATATCAATCCCAAGCATATATTCGTGTTTATTTGTTTGAAAAGTAACAACCACCATTAGCATTTTCTCAACAATGTCTTTTACATGCATCCCGGATGTGCGCCTACCCAGAAATGATGGGCGAGAGTGCTAGACCTCACCAACAAAACACAGAAAGAAATGGACTAATTAATGGAATCTCTCTCTCTCTCTCTCTCTCTCTCTCTGTCAAAGTCCTGTAAGTTTTTTATTTTTATTTTGTTTCAAGATTATCAATCGATATCAATCCCAAGCATATATTCGTGTTTATTTGTTTGAAAAGTAAATACCACCATTAGCGTTTTCTCAACAATATCTTTTACATGCATCCCACATGTGCGCCTACCCAGAAATGATGGGCGAGAGTACTAGACCTCACCAACAAAACACAGAAAGAAACGGACTAATTACTGGAATCTCTTTCTCTCTCTCTCTCTCCCTCTCCCTCTCTCTCAAGATAAAGTTAAAGTCCTGTAAGTTTTTTATTTTTATTTTGTTTCAAGATTATCAATCGATATCAATCCCAAGCTTATATTCGTGTTCATTTGTTTGAAAAGTAACAACCACCATTAGCGTTTTCTCAACAATGTCTTTTACATGCATCCCGCATGTGTGCCTACCCAGAAATGATGGGCGAGAGTGCTAGACCTCACCAACAAAACACAGAAAGAAACGGACTAATTACTGGAATCTCTCTCTCTCTCTCTCTCAAAGTCCTGTAAGTTTTTTATTTTTATTTTGTTTCAAGATTATCAATCGATATCAATCCCAAGCATATATTCGTGTTTATTTGTTTGAAAAGTAACAACCACCATTAGCATTTTCTCAACAATGTCTTTTACATGCATCCCGCATGTGCGCCTACCCAGAAATGATGGGCGAGAGTGCTAGACCTCACCAACAAAACACAGAAAGAAATGGACTAATTAATGGAATCTCTCTCTCTCTCTCTCTCTCTCTCAAAGTCCTGTAAGTTTTTTATTTTTATTTTGTTTCAAGATTATCAATCGATATCAATCCCAAGCATATATTCGTGTTTATTTGTTTGAAAAGTAAATACTACCATTAGCGTTTTCTCAACAATATCTTTTACATGCATCCCGCATGTGCGCCTACCCAGAAATGATGGGCGAGAGTACTAGACCTCACCAACAAAACACAGAAAGAAACGGACTAATTACTGGAATCTCTTTCTCTCTCTCTCTCACTCTCCCTCTCTCTCAAGATAAAGTTAAAGTCCTGTAAGATTTTTATTTTTATTTTGTTTCAAGATTATCAATCGATATCAATCCCAAGCTTATATTCGTGTTCATTTGTTTGAAAAGTAACAACCACCATTAGCGTTTTCTCAACAATGTCTTTTACATGCATCCCGCATGTGTGCCTACCCAGAAATGATGGGCGAGAGTGCTAGACCTCACCAACAAAACACAGAAAGAAACGGACTAATTACTGGAATCTCTCTCTCTCTCTCTCTCTCAAAGTCCTGTAAGTTTTTTATTTTTATTTTGTTTCAAGATTATCAATCGATATCAATCCCAAGCATATATTCGTGTTTATTTGTTTGAAAAGTAACAACCACCATTAGCATTTTCTCAAAATGTCTTTTACATGCATCCCGCATGTGCGCCTACCCAGAAATGATGGGCGAGAGTGCTAGACCTCACCAACAAAACACAGAAAGAAACGGACTAATTAATGGAATCTCTCTCTCTCTCTCTCTCTCTCTCTCTCTCTCTCTCAAAGTCCTGTAAGTTTTTTATTTTTATTTTGTTTCAAGATTATCAATCGATATCAATCCCAAGCATATATTCGTATTTATTTGTTTGAAAAGTAACAACCACCATTAGCGTTTTCTCAACAATGTCTTTTACATGCATCTCTCATGTGCGCCTACCCAGAAAAGATGGGCGAGAGTACTAGACCTCACCAACAAAACACAGAAAGAAACGGACTAATTACTGGAATCTCTCTCTCTCTTTCTCTCTCTCTCTCAAGATAAAGTAAAAGTCCTGTAAGTTTTTTATTTTTATTTTGTTTCAAGATTATCAATCGATATCAATCCCAAGCTTATATTCGTGTTCATTTGTTTGAAAAGTAACAACCACCATTAGCGTTTTCTCAACAATGTCTTTTACATGCATCCCGCATGTGTGCCTACCCAGAAATGATGGGCGAGAGTGCTAGACCTCACCAATAAAACACAGAAAGAAACGGACTAATTACTGGAATCTCTCTCTCTCTCAAAGTCCTGTAAGTTTTTTATTTTTATTTTGTTTCAAGATTATCAATCGATATCAATCCCAAGCATATATTCGTGTTTATTTGTTTGAAAAGTAACAACCACCATTAGCATTTTCTCAACAATGTCTTTTACATGCATCCCGCATGTGCGCCTACCCAGAAATGATGGGCGAGAGTGCTAGACCTCACCAACAAAACACAGAAAGAAACGGACTAATTAATGGAATCTCTCTCTCTCTCTCTCTCAAAGTCCTGTAAGTTTTTTATTTTTATTTTGTTTCAAGATTATCAATCGATATCAATCCCAAGCATATATTCGTGTTTATTTGTTTGAAAAGTAAATACCACCATTAGCGTTTTCTCAACAATATCTTTTACATGCATCCCGCATGTGCGCCTACCCAGAAATGATGGGCGAGAGTACTAGACCTCACCAACAAAACACAGAAAGAAACGGACTAATTACTGGAATCTCTTTCTCTCTCTCTCTCCCTCTCCCTCTCTCTCAAGATAAAGTGAAAGTCCTGTAAGTTTTTTATTTTTATTTTGTTTCAAGATTATCAATCGATATCAATCCCAAGCTTATATTCGTGTTTATTTGTTTGAAAAGTAACAACCACCATTAGCGTTTTCTCAACAATGTCTTTTACATGCATCCCGCATGTGTGCCTACCCAGAAATGATGGGCGAGAGTGCTAGACCTCACCAACAAAACACAGAAAGAAATGGACTAATTACTGGAATCTCTCTCTCTCTCTCTCTCTCTCTCTCAAGATAAAGTAAAAGTCCTGTAAGTTTTTTATTTTTATTTTGTGTCAAGATTATCAATCGATATCAATCCCAAGCATATATTCGTGTTTATTTTTTTGAAAAGTAACAACCGCCATTAGCATTTTCTCAACAATGTCTTTTACATGCATCCCGCATGTGTGCCTACCCAGAAATGATGGGCGAGAGTGCTAGACCTCACCAACAAAACACAGAAATAAACGGACTAATTACTGGAATCTCTTTCTCTCTCTCTCCCTCTCCCTCTCTCTCAAGATAAAGTGAAAGTCCTGTAAGTTTTTTATTTTTATTTTGTTTCAAGATTATCAATCGATATCAATCCCAAGCTTATATTCGTGTTCATTTGTTTGAAAAGTAACAACCACCATTAGCGTTTTCTCAACAATGTCTTTTACATGCATCCCGCATGTGTGCCTACCCAGAAATGATGGGCGAGAGTGCTAGACCTCACCAATAAAACACAGAAAGAAACGGACTAATTACTGGAATCTCTCTCTCTCTCAAAGTCCTGTAAGTTTTTTATTTTTATTTTGTTTCAAGATTATCAATCGATATCAATCCCAAGCATATATTCGTGTTTATTTGTTTGAAAAGTAACAACCACCATTAGCATTTTCTCAACAATGTCTTTTACATGCATCCCGGATGTGCGCCTACCCAGAAATGATGGGCGAGAGTGCTAGACCTCACCAACAAAACACAGAAAGAAATGGACTAATTAATGGAATCGCTCTCTCTCTCTCTCTCTCTCTCTCTCAAAGTCCTGTAAGTTTTTTATTTTTATTTTGTTTCAAGATTATCAATCGATATCAATCCCAAGCATATATTCGTGTTTATTTGTTTGAAAAGTAAATACCACCATTAGCGTTTTCTCAACAATATCTTTTACATGCATCCCGCATGTGCGCCTACCCAGAAATGATGGGCGAGAGTACTAGACCTCACCAACAAAACACAGAAAGAAACGGACTAATTATTGGAATCTCTTTCTCTCTCTCTCTCCCTCTCCCTCTCTCTCAAGATAAAGTTAAAGTCCTGTAAGTTTTTTATTTTTATTTTGTTTCAAGATTATCAATCGATATCAATCCCAAGCTTATATTCGTGTTCATTTGTTTGAAAAGTAACAACCACCATTAGCGTTTTCTCAACAATGTCTTTTACATGCATCCCGCATGTGTGCCTACCCAGAAATGATGGGCGAGAGTGCTAGACCTCACCAACAAAACACAGAAAGAAACGGACTAATTACTGGAATCTCTCTCTCTCTCTCTCTCTCAAAGTCCTGTAAGTTTTTTATTTTTATTTTGTTTCAAGATTATCAATCGATATCAATCCCAAGCATATATTCGTGTTTATTTGTTTGAAAAGTAACAACCACCATTAGCATTTTCTCAACAATGTCTTTTACATGCATCCCGCATGTGCGCCTACCCAGAAATGATGGGCGAGAGTGCTAGACCTCACCAACAAAACACAGAAAGAAATGGACTAATTAATGGAATCTCTCTCTCTCTCTCTCTCTCAAAGTCCTGTAAGTTTTTTATTTTTATTTTGTTTCAAGATTATCAATCGATATCAATCCCAAGCATATATTCGTGTTTATTTGTTTGAAAAGTAAATACTACCATTAGCGTTTTCTCAACAATATCTTTTACATGCATCCCGCATGTACGCCTACCCAGAAATGATGGGCGAGAGTACTAGACCTCACCAACAAAACACAGAAAGAAACGGACTAATTACTGGAATCTCTTTCTCTCTCTCTCTCACTCTCCCTCTCTCTCAAGATAAAGTTAAAGTCCTGTAAGATTTTTATTTTTATTTTGTTTCAAGATTATCAATCGATATCAATCCCAAGCTTATATTCGTGTTCATTTGTTTGAAAAGTAACAACCACCATTAGCGTTTTCTCAACAATGTCTTTTACATGCATCCCGCATGTGTGCCTACCCAGAAATGATGGGCGAGAGTGCTAGACCTCACCAACAAAACACAGAAAGAAACGGACTAATTACTGGAATCTCTCTCTCTCTCTCTCTCTCAAAGTCCTGTAAGTTTTTTATTTTTATTTTGTTTCAAGATTATCAATCGATATCAATCCCAAGCATATATTCGTGTTTATTTGTTTGAAAAGTAACAACCACCATTAGCATTTTCTCAACAATGTCTTTTACATGCATCCCGCATGTGCGCCTACCCAGAAATGATGGGCGAGAGTGCTAGACCTCACCAACAAAACACAGAAAGAAACGGACTAATTAATGGAATCTCTCTCTCTCTCTCTCTCTCTCTCTCAAAGTCCTGTAAGTTTTTTATTTTTATTTTGTTTCAAGATTATCAATCGATATCAATCCCAAGCATATATTCGTATTTATTTGTTTGAAAAGTAACAACCACCATTAGCGTTTTCTCAACAATGTCTTTTACATGCATCTCTCATGTGCGCCTACCCAGAAAAGATGGGCGAGAGTACTAGACCTCACCAACAAAACACAGAAAGAAACGGACTAATTACTGGAATCTCTCTCTCTCTTTCTCTCTCTCTCTCAAGATAAAGTAAAAGTCCTGTAAGTTTTTTATTTTTATTTTGTTTCAAGATTATCAATCGATATCAATCCCAAGCTTATATTCGTGTTCATTTGTTTGAAAAGTAACAACCACCATTAGCGTTTTCTCAACAAGTTCTTTTACATGCATCCCGCATGTGTGCCTACCCAGAAATGATGGGCGAGAGTGCTAGACCTCACCAACAAAACACAGAAAGAAACGGACTAATTACTGGAATCTCTCTCTCTGTCTCTCTCTCTCAAAGTCCTGTAAGTTTTTTATTTTTATTTTGTTTCAAGATTATCAATCGATATCAATCCCAAGCATATATTCGTGTTTATTTGTTTGAAAAGTAACAACCACCATTAGCGTTTTCTCAACAATGTCTTTTACATGCATCCCGCTTGTGCGCCTACCCAGAAATGATGGGCGAGAGTGCTAGACCTCACCAACAAAACACAGAAAGAAACGGACTAATTACTGGAATCTCTCTCTCTCTCTCTCTCTCTCTCTCTCTCAAAGTCCTGTAAGTTTTTTATTTTTATTTTGTTTCAAGATTATCAATCGATATCAATCCCAAGCATATATTCGTGTTTATTTGTTTGAAAAGTAACAACCACCATTAGCATTTTCTCAACAATGTCTTTTACATGCATCCCGCATGTGCGCCTACCCAGAAATGATGGGCGAGAGTGCTAGACCTCACCAACAAAACACAGAAAGAAACGGACTAATTAATGGAATCTCTCTCTCTCTCTCTCTCTCAAAGTCCTGTAAGTTTTTTATTTTTATTTTGTTTCAAGATTATCAATCGATATCAATCCCAAGCATATATTCGTGTTTATTTGTTTGAAAAGTAAATACCACCATTAGCGTTTTCTGAACAATATCTTTTACATGCATCCCGCATGTGCGCCTACCCAGAAATGATGGGCGAGAGTACTAGACCTCACCAACAAAACACAGAAAGAAACGGACTAATTACTGGAATCTCTTTCTCTCTCTCTCTCCCTCTCCCTCTCTCTCAAGATAAAGTGAAAGTCCTGTAAGTTTTTTATTTTTATTTTGTTTCAAGATTATCAATCGATATCAATCCCAAGCATATATTCGTGTTTATTTGTTTGAAAAGTAACAACCGCCATTAGCATTTTCTCAACAATGTCTTTTACATGCATCCCGCATGTGTGCCTACCCAGAAATGATGGGCGAGAGTGCTAGACCTCACCAACAAAACACAGAAATAAACGGACTAATTACTGGAATCTCTTTCTCTCTCTCTCCCTCTCCCTCTCTCTCAAGATAAAGTGAAAGTCCTGTAAGTTTTTTATTTTTATTTTGTTTCAAGATTATCAATCGATATCAATCCCAAGCTTATATTCGTGTTCATTTGTTTGAAAAGTAACAACCACCATTAGCGTTTTCTCAACAATGTCTTTTACATGGATCCCGCATGTGTGCCTACCCAGAAATGATGGGCGAGAGTGCTAGACCTCACCAACAAAACACAGAAAGAAATGGACTATTTACTGGAATCTCTCTCTCTCTCTCTCTCAAAGTCCTGTAAGTTTTTTATTTTTATTTTGTTTCAAGATTATCAATCGATATCAATCCCAAGCATATATTCGTGTTTATTTGTTTGAAAAGTAACAACCACCATTAGCATTTTCTCAACAATGTCTTTTACATGCATCCCGCATGTGCGCCTACCCAGAAATGATGGGCGAGAGTGCTAGACCTCACCAACAAAACACAGAAAGAAATGGACTAATTAATGGAATCTCTCTCTCTCTCTCTCAAAGTCCTGTAAGTTTTTTATTTTTATTTTGTTTCAAGATTATCAATCGATATCAATCCCAAGCATATATTCGTGTTTATTTGTTTGAAAAGTAAATACCACCATTAGCGTTTTCTCAACAATATCTTTTACATGCATCCCGCATGTGCGCCTACCCAGAAATGATGGGCGAGAGTACTAGACCTCACCAACAAAACACAGAAAGAAACGGACTAATTACTGGAATCTCTTTCTCTCTCTCTCTCCCTCTCCCTCTCTCTCAAGATAAAGTTAAAGTCCTGTAAGTTTTTTATTTTTATTTTGTTTCAAGATTATCAATCGATATCAATCCCAAGCTTATATTCGTGTTCATTTGTTTGAAAAGTAACAACCACCATTAGCGTTTTCTCAACAATGTCTTTTACATGCATCCCGCATGTGTGCCTACCCAGAAATGATGGGCGAGAGTGCTAGACCTCACTAACAAAACACAGAAATAAACGGACTAATTACTGGAATCTCTTTCTCTCTCTCTCCCTCTCCCTCTCTCTCAAGATAAAGTGAAAGTCCTGTAAGTTTTTTATTTTTATTTTGTTTCAAGATTATCAATCGATATCAATCCCAAGCTTATATTCGTGTTCATTTGTTTGAAAAGTAACAACCACCATTAGCGTTTTCTCAACAATGTCTTTTACATGGATCCCGCATGTGTGCCTACCCAGAAATGATGGGCGAGAGTGCTAGACCTCACCAACAAAACACAGAAAGAAACGGACTAATTACTGGAATCTCTCTCTCTCTCTCTCTCTCTCTCTCTCTCTCTCAAAGTCCTGTAAGTTTTTTATTTTTATTTTGTTTCAAGATTATCAATCGATATCAATCCCAAGCATATATTCGTGTTTATTTGTTTGAAAAGTAACAACCACCATTAGCATTTTCTCAACAATGTCTTTTACATGCATCCCGCATGTGCGCCTACCCAGAAATGATGGGCGAGAGTGCTAGACCTCACCAACAAAACACAGAAAGAAATGGACTAATTAATGGAATCTCTCTCTCTCTCTCTCTCTCTCTCAAAGTCCTGTAAGTTTTTTATTTTTATTTTGTTTCAAGATTATCAATCGATATCAATCCCAAGCATATATTCGTGTTTATTTGTTTGAAAAGTAAATACCACCATTAGCGTTTTCTCAACAATATCTTTTACATGCATCCCGCATGTGCGCCTACCCAGAAATGATGGGCGAGAGTACTAGACCTCACCAACAAAACACAGAAAGAAACGGACTAATTACTGGAATCTCTTTCTCTCTCTCTCCCTCTCCCTCTCTCTCAAGATAAAGTTAAAGTCCTGTAAGTTTTTTATTTTTATTTTGTTTCAAGATTATCAATCGATATCAATCCCAAGCTTATATTCGTGTTCATTTGTTTGAAAAGTAACAACCACCATTAGCGTTTTCGCAACAATGTCTTTTACATGCATCCCGCATGTGTGCCTACCCAGAACTGATGGGCGAGAGTGCTAGACCTCACCAACAAAACACAGAAAGAAACGGACTAATTACTGGAATCTCTCTCTCTCTCTCTCTCTCTCTCAAAGTCCTGTAAGTTTTTTATTTTTATTTTGTTTCAAGATTATCAATCGATATCAATCCCAAGCATATATTCGTGTTTATTTGTTTGAAAAGTAACAACCACCATTAGCATTTTCTCAACAATGTCTTTTACATGCATCCCGCATGTGCGCCTACCCAGAAATGATGGGCGAGAGTGCTAGACCTCACCAACAAAACACAGAAAGAAATGGACTAATTAATGGAATCTCTCTCTCTCTCTCTCAAAGTCCTGTAAGTTTTTTATTTTTATTTTGTTTCAAGATTATCAATCGATATCAATCCCAAGCATATATTCGTGTTTATTTGTTTGAAAAGTAAATACCACCATTAGCGTTTTCTCAACAATATCTTTTACATGCATCCCGCATGTGCGCCTACCCAGAAATGATGGGCGAGAGTACTAGACCTCACCAACAAAACACAGAAAGAAACGGACTAATTACTGGAATCTCTTTCTCTCTCTCTCTCTCCCTCTCCCTCTCTCTCAAGATAAAGTTAAAGTCCTGTAAGTTTTTTATTTTTATTTTGTTTCAAGATTATCAATCGATATCAATCCCAAGCTTATATTCGTGTTCATTTGTTTGAAAAGTAACAACCACCATTAGCGTTTTCTCAACAATGTCTTTTACATGCATCCCGCATGTGTGCCTACCCAGAAATGATGGGCGAGAGTGCTAGACCTCACCAACAAAACACAGAAATAAACGGACTAATTACTGGAATCTCTTTCTCTCTCTCTCCCTCTCCCTCTCTCTCAAGATAAAGTGAAAGTCCTGTAAGTTTTTTATTTTTATTTTGTTTCAAGATTATCAATCGATATCAATCCCAAGCTTATATTCGTGTTCATTTGTTTGAAAAGTAACAACCACCATTAGCGTTTTCTCAACAATGTCTTTTACATGGATCCCGCATGTGTGCCTACCCAGAAATGATGGGCGAGAGTGCTAGACCTCACCAACAAAACACAGAAATAAACGGACTAATTACTGGAATCTCTTTCTCTCTCTCTCCCTCTCCCTCTCTCTCAAGATAAAGTGAAAGTCCTGTAAGTTTTTTATTTTTATTTTGTTTCAAGATTATCAATCGATATCAATCCCAAGCTTATATTCGTGTTCATTTGTTTGAAAAGTAACAACCACCATTAGCGTTTTCTCAACAATGTCTTTTACATGGATCCCGCATGTGTGCCTACCCAGAAATGATGGGCGAGAGTGCTAGACCTCACCAACAAAACACAGAAAGAAACGGACTAATTACTGGAATCTCTCTCTCTCTCTCTCTCTCTCTCTCTCAAAGTCCTGTAAGTTTTTTATTTTTATTTTGTTTCAAGATTATCAATCGATATCAATCCCAAGCATATATTCGTGTTTATTTGTTTGAAAAGTAACAACCACCATTAGCATTTTCTCAACAATGTCTTTTACATGCATCCCGCATGTGCGCCTACCCAGAAATGATGGGCGAGAGTGCTAGACCTCACCAACAAAACACAGAAAGAAATGGACTAATTAATGGAATCTCTCTCTCTCTCTCTCTCTCAAAGTCCTGTAAGTTTTTTATTTTTATTTTGTTTCAAGATTATCAATCGATATCAATCCCAAGCATATATTCCTGTTTATTTGTTTGAAAAGTAAATACCACCATTAGCGTTTTCTCAACAATATCTTTTACATGCATCCCGCATGTGCGCCTACCCAGAAATGATGGGCGAGAGTACTAGACCTCACCAACAAAACACAGAAAGAAACGGACTAATTACTGGAATCTCTTTCTCTCTCTCTCTCTCCCTCTCCCTCTCTCTCAAGATAAAGTTAAAGTCCTGTAAGTTTTTTATTTTTATTTTGTTTCAAGATTATCAATCGATATCAATCCCAAGCTTATATTCGTGTTCATTTGTCTGAAAAGTAACAACCACCATTAGCGTTTTCTCAAAAATGTCTTTTACATGCATCCCGCATGTGTGCCTACCCAGAAATGATGGGCGAGAGTGCTAGACCTCACCAACAAAACACAGAAAGAAACGGACTAATTACTGGAATCTCTCTCTCTCTCTCTCTCTCTCAAAGTCCTGTAAGTTTTTTATTTTTATTTTGTTTCAAGATTATCAATTGATATCAATCCCAAGCATATATTCGTGTTTATTTGTTTGAAAAGTAACAACCACCATTAGCATTTTCTCAACAATGTCTTTTACATGCATCCCGCATGTGCGCCTACCCAGAAATGATGGGCGAGAGTGCTAGACCTCACCAACAAAACACAGAAAGAAACGGACTAATTAATGGAATCTCTCTCTCTCTCTCTCTCTCTCTCTCTCAAAGTCCTGTAAGTTTTTTATTTTTATTTTGTTTCAAGATTATCAATCGATATCAATCCCAAGCATATATTCGTATTTATTTGTTTGAAAAGTAACAACCACCATTAGCGTTTTCTCAACAATGTCTTTTACATGCATCTCTCATGTGCGCCTACCCAGAAAAGATGGGCGAGAGTGCTAGACCTCACCAACAAAACACAGAAAGAAACGGACTAATTACTGGAATCTCTCTCTCTCTTTCTCTCTCTCTCTCAAGATAAAGTAAATGTCCTGTAAGTTTTTTATTTTTATTTTGTTTCAAGATTATCAATCGTTATCAATTCCAAGCATATATTCGTGTTTATTTGTTTGAAAAGTAACAACCACCATTAGCGTTTTCTCAACAATGTCTTTTACATGCATCCCGCTTGTGCGCCTACCCAGAAATGATGGGCGAGAGTTCTAGACCTCGCCAACAAAACACAAAAAGAAACGGACTAATTACTGGAATCTCTCTCTCTCTCTCTCTCTCTCTCTCTCTCTCTCGATAAAGTCCTGTAAGTTTTTTTATTTTTATTTTGTTTCAAGATTATCAATCGATATCAATCTCAAGCATATATTCGTGTTTATTTGTTTGAAAAGTAATAACCACCATTAGCGTTCTCTCAGCAATGTCTTTTACATGCATCCCGCATGTGCGCCTACCCAGAAATGATGGGCGAGAGTGCTAGACCTCACCAACAAAACACAGAAAGAAACGGACTGATTACTGGAATCTCTCTCTCTCTCTCTCGATAAAGTTAAAGTCCTGTAAGATTTTTATTTTTAGTTTGTCTCAAGATTATCAATCGATATCAATCTCAAGCATATGTTTGTGTTTATTTGTTTGAAGAGTAACAACCACCATTAGCGTTTTCTCAACAATGTCTTTTACATGCATCTCTCATGTGCGCCTACCCAGAAATGATGGACGAGAGTGCTAGACCTCACCAACAAAACACAGAAAGAAACGGACTAATTACTGGAATCTCTTTCTCTCTCTCTCTCCCTCTCCCTCTCTCTCAAGATAAAGTGAAAGTCCTGTAAGTTTTTTATTTTTATTTTGTTTCAAGATTATCAATCGATATCAATCCCAAGCTTATATTCGTGTTCATTTGTTTGAAAAGTAACAACCACCATTAGCGTTTTCTCAACAATGTCTTTTACATGCATCCCGCATGTGTGCCTACCCAGAAATGATGGGCGAGAGTGCTAGACCTCACCAACAAAACACAGAAAGAAACGGACTAATTACTGGAATCTCTCTCTCTCTCTCTCTCTCTCAAAGTCCTGTAAGTTTTTTATTTTTATTTTGTTTCAAGATTATCAATCGATATCAATCCCAAGCATATATTCGTGTTTATTTGTTTGAAAAGTAACAACCACCATTAGCATTTTCTCAACAATGTCTTTTACATGCATCCCGCATGTGCGCCTACCCAGAAATGATGGGCGAGAGTGTTAGACCTCACCAACAAAACACAGAAAGAAATGGACTAATTAATGGAATCTCTCTCTCTCTCAAAGTCCTGTAAGTTTTTTATTTTTATTTTGTTTCAAGATTATCAATCGATATCAATCCCAAGCATATATTCGTGTTTATTTGTTTGAAAAGTAAATACCACCATTAGCGTTTTCTCAACAATATCTTTTACATGCATCCCGCATGTGCGCCTACCCAGAAATGATGGGCGAGAGTACTAGACCTCACCAACAAAACACAGAAAGAAACGGACTAATTACTGGAATCTCTTTCTCTCTCTCTCTCCCTCTCCCTCTCTCTCAAGATAAAGTTAAAGTCCTGTAAGTTTTTTATTTTTATTTTGTTTCAAGATTATCAATCGATATCAATCCCAAGCTTATATTCGTGTTCATTTGTTTGAAAAGTAACAACCACCATTAGCGTTTTCTCAACAATGTCTTTTACATGCATCCCGCATGTGTGCCTACCCAGAAATGATGGGCGAGAGTGCTAGACCTCACCAACAAAACACAGAAATAAACGGACTAATTACTGGAATCTCTTTCTCTCTCTCTCCCTCTCCCTCTCTCTCAAGATAAAGTGAAAGTCCTGTAAGTTTTTTATTTTTATTTTGTTTCAAGATTATCAATCGATATCAATCCCAAGCTTATATTCGTGTTCATTTGTTTGAAAAGTAACAACCACCATTAGCGTTTTCTCAACAATGTCTTTTACATGCATCTCTCATGTGCGCCTACCCAGAAATGATGGGCGAGAGTGCTAGACCTCACCAACAAAACACAGAAAGAAACGGACTAATTACTGGAATCTCTTTCTCTCTCTCTCTCCCTCTCCCTCTCTCTCAAGATAAAGTGAAAGTCCTGTAAGTTTTTTATTTTTATTTTGTTTCAAGATTATCAATCGATATCAATCCCAAGCTTATATTCGTGTTCATTTGTTTGAAAAGTAACAACCACCATTAGCGTTTTCTCAACAATGTCTTTTACATGCATCCCGCATGTGTGCCTACCCAGAAATGATGGGCGAGAGTGCTAGACCTCACCAACAAAACACAGAAAGAAACGGACTAATTACTGGAATCTCTCTCTCTCTCTCTCTCTCAAAGTCCTGTAAGTTTTTTATTTTTATTTTGTTTCAAGATTATCAATCGATATCAATCCCAAGCATATATTCGTGTTTATTTGTTTGAAAAGTAACAACCACCATTAGCATTTTCTCAACAATGTCTTTTACATGCATCCCGCATGTGCGCCTACCCAGAAATGATGGGCGAGAGTGTTAGACCTCACCAACAAAACACAGAAAGAAATGGACTAATTAATGGAATCTCTCTCTCTCTCAAAGTCCTGTAAGTTTTTTATTTTTATTTTGTTTCAAGATTATCAATCGATATCAATCCCAAGCATATATTCGTGTTTATTTGTTTGAAAAGTAAATACCACCATTAGCGTTTTCTCAACAATATCTTTTACATGCATCCCGCATGTGCGCCTACCCAGAAATGATGGGCGAGAGTACTAGACCTCACCAACAAAACACAGAAAGAAACGGACTAATTACTGGAATCTCTTTCTCTCTCTCTCTCCCTCTCCCTCTCTCTCAAGATAAAGTTAAAGTCCTGTAAGTTTTTTATTTTTATTTTGTTTCAAGATTATCAATCGATATCAATCCCAAGCTTATATTCGTGTTCATTTGTTTGAAAAGTAACAACCACCATTAGCGTTTTCTCAACAATGTCTTTTACATGCATCCCGCATGTGTGCCTACCCAGAAATGATGGGCGAGAGTGCTAGACCTCACCAACAAAACACAGAAAGAAACGGACTAATTACTGGAATCTCTCTCTCTCTCTCTCTCTCTCTCAAAGTCCTGTAAGTTTTTTATTTTTATTTTGTTTCAAGATTATCAATCGATATCAATCCCAAGCATATATTCGTGTTTATTTGTTTGAAAAGTAACAACCACCATTAGCATTTTCTCAACAATGTCTTTTACATGCATCCCGCATGTGCGCCTACCCAGAAATGATGGGCGAGAGTGCTAGACCTCACCAACAAAACACAGAAAGAAATGGACTAATTAATGGAATCTCTCTCTCTCTCTCTCTCTCTCTCTCAAAGTCCTGTAAGTTTTTTATTTTTATTTTGTTTCAAGATTATCAATCGATATCAATCCCAAGCATATATTCGTGTTTATTTGTTTGAAAAGTAAATACCACCATTAGCGTTTTCTCAACAATATCTTTTACATGCATCCCGCATGTGCGCCTACCCAGAAATGATGGGCGAGAGTACTAGACCTCACGAACAAAACACAGAAAGAAACGGAATAATTACTGGAATCTCTTTCTCTCTCTCTCCCTCTCCCTCTCTCTCAAGATAAAGTTAAAGTCCTGTAAGTTTTTTATTTTTATTTTGTTTCAAGATTATCAATCGATATCAATCCCAAGCTTATATTCGTGTTCATTTGTTTGAAAAGTAACAACCACCATTAGCGTTTTCTCAACAATGTCTTTTACATGCATCCCGCATGTGTGCCTACCCAGAAATGATGGGCGAGAGTGCTAGACCTCACCAACAAAACACAGAAAGAAACGGACTAATTACTGGAATCTCTCTCTCTCTCTCTCTCTCTCTCTCTCAAAGTCCTGTAAGTTTTTTATTTTTATTTTGTTTCAAGATTATCAATCGATATCAATCCCAAGCATATATTCGTGTTTATTTGTTTGAAAAGTAACAACCACCATTAGCATTTTCTCAACAATGTCTTTTACATGCATCCCGCATGTGCGCCTACCCAGAAATGATGGGCGAGAGTGGTAGACCTCACCAACAAAACACAGAAAGAAACGGACTAATTAATGGAATCTCTCTCTCTCTCTCTCTCTCTCTCTCTCTCAAAGTCCTGTAAGTTTTTTATTTTTATTTTGTTTCAAGATTATCAATCGATATCAATCCCAAGCATATATTCGTATTTATTTGTTTGAAAAGTAACAACCACCATTAGCGTTTTCTCAACAATGTCTTTTACATGCATCTCTCATGTGCGCCTACCCAGAAAAGATGGGCGAGAGTGCTAGACCTCACCAACAAAACACAGAAAGAAACGGACTAATTACTGGAATCTCTCTCTCTCTTTCTCTCTCTCTCTCAAGATAAAGTAAAAGTCCTGTAAGTTTTTTATTTTTATTTTGTTTCAAGATTATCAATCGTTATCAATTCCAAGCATATATTCGTGTTTATTTGTTTGAAAAGTAACAACCACCATTAGCGTTTTCTCAACAATGTCTTTTACATGCATCCCGCTTGTGCGCCTACCCAGAAATGATGGGCGAGAGTTCTAGACCTCGCCAACAAAACACAAAAAGAAACGGACTAATTACTGGAATCTCTCTCTCTCTCTCTCTCTCTCTCTCTCTCTCTCTCGATAAAGTCCTGTAAGTTTTTTTATTTTTATTTTGTTTCAAGATTATCAATCGATATCAATCTCAAGCATATATTCGTGTTTATTTGTTTGAAAAGTAATAACCACCATTAGCGTTCTCTCAGCAATGTCTTTTACATGCATCCCGCATGTGCGCCTACCCAGAAATGATGGGCGAGAGTGCTAGACCTCACCAACAAAACACAGAAAGAAACGGACTGATTACTGGAATCTCTCTCTCTCTCTCTCTCTCGATAAAGTTAAAGTCCTGTAAGATTTTTATTTTTAGTTTGTCTCAAGATTATCAATCGATATCAATCCCAAGCATATATTTGTGTTTATTTGTTTGAAAAGTAACAACCACCATTAGCGTTTTCTCAACAATGTCTTTTACATGCATCTCTCATGTGCGCCTACCCAGAAATGATGGGCGAGAGTGCTAGACCTCACCAACAAAACACAGAAAGAAACGGACTAATTACTGGAATCTCTTTCTCTCTCTCTCTCCCTCTCCCTCTCTCTCAAGATAAAGTGAAAGTCCTGTAAGTTTTTTATTTTTATTTTGTTTCAAGATTATCAATCGATATCAATCCCAAGCTTATATTCGTGTTCATTTGTTTGAAAAGTAACAACCACCATTAGCTTTTTCTCAACAATGTCTTTTACATGCATCTCTCATGTGCGCCTACCCAGAAATGATGGGCGAGAGTGCTAGACCTCACCAACAAAACACAGAAAGAAACGGACTAATTACTAGAATCTCTTTCTCTCTCTCTCCCTCTCCCTCTCTCTCAAGATAAAGTGAAAGTCCTGTAAGTTTTTTATTTTTATTTTGTTTAAAGATTATCAATCGATATCAATCTCAAGCTTATATTAATGTTCATTTGTTTGAAAAGTAACAACCACCATTAGCGTTTTCTCAACAATGTCTTTTACATGCATCTCTCATGTGCGCCTACCCAGAAATGATGGGCGAGAGTGCTAGACCTCACCAACAAACACAGAAAGAAACGGACTAATTACTGGAATCTCTCTCTCTCTCTCTCTCTCAAGATAAAGTAAAAGTCCTGTAAGTTTTTTATTTTTATTTTGTTTCAAGATTATCAATCGTTATCAATTCCAAGCATATATTCGTGTTTATTTGTTTGAAAAGTAACAACCACCATTAGCGTTTTCTCAACAATGTCTTTTACATGCATCCCGCTTGTGCGCCTACCCAGAAATGATGGGCGAGAGTTCTAGACCTCGCCAACAAAACACAAAAAGAAACGGACTAATTACTGGAATCTCTCTCTCTCTCTCTCTCTCTCTCTCTCTCTCTCGATAAAGTCCTGTAAGTTTTTTTATTTTTATTTTGTTTCAAGATTATCAATCGATATCAATCTCAAGCATATATTCGTGTTTATTTGTTTGAAAAGTAATAACCACCATTAGCGTTCTCTCAGCAATGTCTTTTACATGCATCCCGCATGTGCGCCTACCCAGAAATGATGGGCGAGAGTGCTAGACCTCACCAACAAAACACAGAAAGAAACGGACTGATTACTGGAATCTCTCTCTCTCTCTCTCTCTCTCGATAAAGTTAAAGTCCTGTAAGATTTTTATTTTTAGTTTGTCTCAAGATTATCAATCGATATCAATCCCAAGCATATATTTGTGTTTATTTGTTTGAAAAGTAACAACCACCATTAGCGTTTTCTCAACAATGTCTTTTACATGCTTCTCTCATGTGCGCCTACCCAGAAATGATGGGCGAGAGTGCTAGACCTCACCAACAAAACACAGAAAGAAACGGACTAATTACTGGAATCTCTTTCTCTCTCTCTCTCCCTCTCCCTCTCTCTCAAGATAAAGTGAAAGTCCTGTAAGTTTTTTATTTTTATTTTGTTTCAAGATTATCAATCGATATCAATCCCAAGCTTATATTCGTGTTCATTTGTTTGAAAAGTAACAACCACCATTAGCTTTTTCTCAACAATGTCTTTTACATGCATCTCTCATGTGCGCCTACCCAGAAATGATGGGCGAGAGTGCTAGACCTCACCAACAAAACACAGAAAGAAACGGACTAATTACTAGAATCTCTTTCTCTCTCTCTCCCTCTCCCTCTCTCTCAAGATAAAGCGAAAGTCCTGTAAGTTTTTTATTTTTATTTTGTTTAAAGATTATCAATCGATATCAATCTCAAGCTTATATTAATGTTCATTTGTTTGAAAAGTAACAACCACCATTAGCGTTTTCTCAACAATGTCTTTTACATGCATCTCTCATGTGCGCCTACCCAGAAATGATGGGCGAGAGTGCTAGACCTCACCAACAAACACAGAAAGAAACGGACTAATTACTGGAATCTCTCTCTCTCTCTCTCTCTCTCTCAAGATAAAGTAAAAGTCCTGTAAGTTTTTTATTTTTATTTTGTGTCAAGATTATCAATCGATATCAATCCCAAGCATATATTCGTGTTTATTTGTTTGAAAAGTAACAACCGCCATTAGCATTTTCTCAACAATGTCTTTTACATGCATCCCGCATGTGCGCCTACCCAGAAATGATGGGCGAGAGTGCCAGACCTCACCAACAAAACACAGAAAGAAACGGACTAACTACTGGAATCTCTCTCTCTCTCTCTCTCAAAGTCCTGTAAGTTTTTTATTTTTATTTTGTTTCAAGATTATCAATCGATAATCCCAAGCATATATTCGTGTTTATTTGTTTGAAAAGTAACAACCACCATTAGCATTTTCTCAACAATGTCTTTTACATGCATCCCGCATGTGCGCCTACCCAGAAATGATGGGCGAGAGTGCTAGACCTCACCAACAAAACACCGAAAGAAACGGACTAATTAATGGAATCTCTCTCTCTCTCTCTCAAAGTCCTGTAAGTTTTTTATTTTTATTTTGTTTCAAGATTATCAATCGATATCAATCCCAAGCATATATTCGTGTTTATTTGTTTAAAAAGTAAATACCACCATTAGCGTTTTCTCAACAATATCTCTTACATGCATCCCGCATATGCGCCTACCCAGAAATGATGGGCGAGAGTACTAGACCTCACCAACAAAACACAGAAAGAAACGAACTAATTACTGGAATCTCTCTCTCTCTCTCTCCCTCCCTCTCTCTCTCCCTCTCTCTCAAGATAAAGTGAAAGTCCTGTAAGTTTTTTATTTTTATTTTGTTTCAAGATTATCAATCGATATCAATCCCAAGCATATATTCAATTTTATTTGTTTGAAAAGTAACAACCACCATTAGCGTTTTCTCAACAATGTCTTTTACATGCATCCCGCATGTGCGCCTACCCAGAAATGATGGGCGAGAGGGCTGGACCTCACCAACAAAACACAGAAAGAAACGGACTAATTACTGGAATCTCTCTCTCTCTCTCTCTCTCTCTCTCTCTCCCTCCCTCTCTCAAAGTCCTGTAAGTTTTTTATTTTTATTTTGTTTCAAGATTATCAATCGATATCAATCCCAAGCATATATTTGTGTTTATTTGTTTAAAAAGTAACAGCCACCATTAACGTTTTCTCAACAATGTCTTTTACATTCATCCCGCATGTGCGCCTACCCAGAAATAATGGGCGAGAATGCTAGATCTCACCAACAAAACACAGAAAGAAACGGACTAATTACTGGAATCTCTCTCTCTCTCTCTCAAGATAAAGTGAAAGTCCTGTATGTTTTTTATTTTTATTTTGTTTTAAGATTATCAATCGATATCAATCCCAAGCATATATTAGTGTTTATTTGTTTAAAAAGTAACAACCACCATTAGCAATTTCTCAACAATGTCTTTTACATGCATCCCGCATGTGCGCCTACCCAGAAATGATGGGCGAGAATGCTAGATCTCACCAACAAAACACAGAAATAAACGGACTAATTACTGGAATCTTTCTCTCTCTCTCTCTCTCTCTCTCTCAAGATAAAGTGAAAGTCCTGTAAGTTTTTTATTTTTATTTTGTTTCAAGATTATCAATCGATATCAATCCCAATCATATATTCATGTTTATTTGTTTGAAAAGTAACAACCACCATTAGCATTTTCTTAATAATGTCTTTTACATGCATCCCGCATGTGCGCCTACCCAGAAATGATGGGCGAGAGTGCTAGACCTCACCAACAAAACACAGAAAGAAACGGACTGATTACAGGAATCTCTCTCTCTCTCTCTCTCTCTCTCTCTCGATAAAGTGAAAGTCCTGTAAGTTTTTTATTTTTAGTTTGTCTCAAGATTATCAATCGATATCAATCCCAAGCATATATTTGTGTTTATTTGTTTGAAAAGTAACAACCACCATTAGCGTTTTCTCAACAATGTCTTTTACATGCATCTCTCATGTGCGCCTACCCAGAAATGATGGGCGAGAGTGCTAGACCTCACCAACAAAACACAGAAAGAAACGGACTAATTACTGGAATCTCTTTCTCTCTCTCTCTCCCTCTCCCTCTCTATCAAGATAAAGTGAAAGTCCTGTAAGTTTTTTATTTTTATTTTGTTTCAAGATTATCAATCGATATCAATCCCAAGCTTATATTCGTGTTCATTTGTTTGAAAAGTAACAAGTACCATTAGCGTTTTCTCAACAATGTCTTTTACATGCATCTCTCATGTGCGCCTACCCAGAAATGATGGGCGAGAGTGCTAGACCTCACCAACAAAACACAGAAAGAAACGGACTAATTACTAGAATCTCTTTCTCTCTCTCTCCCTCTCCCTCTCTCTCAAGATAAAGGGAAAGTCCTGTAAGTTTTTTTATTTTTATTTTGTTTAAAGATTATCAATCGATATCAATCCCAAGCTTATATTCCTGTTCATTTGTTTGAAAAGTAACAACCACCATTAGCGTTTTCTCAACAATGTCTTTTACATGCATCTCTCATGTGCGCCTACCCAGAAATGATGGGCGAGAGTGCTAGACCTCACCAACAAAACACAGAAAGAAACGGACTAATTACTGGAATCTCTCTCTCTCTCTCTCAAGATAAAGTAAAAGTCCTGTAAGTTTTTTATTTTTATTTTGTGTCAAGATTATCAATCGATATCAATCCCAAGCATATATTCGTGTTTATTTGTTTGAAAAGTAACAACGGCCATTAGCATTTTGTCAACAATGTCTTTTACATGCATCCCGCATGTGCGCCTACCCAGAAATGATGGGCGAGAGTGCTAGACCTCACCTACAAAACACAGAATGAAACGGACTAACTACTGGAATCTCTCTCTCTCTCTCTCTCTCTCTCTCTCTCAAAGTCCTGTAAGTTTTTTATTTTTATTTTGTTTCAAGATTATCAATCGATATCAATCCCAAGCATATATTCGTGTTTATTTGTTTGAAAATTAACAACCACCATTAGCATTTTCTCAACAATGTCTTTTACATGCATCCCGCATGTGCGCCTACCCAGAAATAATGGGCGAGAATGCTAGATCTCACCAACAAAACACAGAAAGAAACGGACTAATTACTGGAATCTCTCTCTCTCTCTCTCAAGATAAAGTGAAAGTCCTGTAAATTTTTTATTTTTATTTTGTTTTAAGATTATCAATCGATATCAATCCCAAGCATATATTAGTGTTTATTTGTTTAAAAAGTAACAACCACCATTAGCAATTTCTCAACAATGTCTTTTACATGCATCCCGCATGTGCGCCTACCCAGAAATGATGGGCGAGAATGCTAGATCTCACCAACAAAACACAGAAAGAAACGGACTAATTACCGGAATCTTTCTCTCTCTCTCTCTCTCTCTCAAGATAAAGTGAAAGTCCTGTAAGTTTTTTATTTTTATTTTGTTTCAAGATTATCAATCGATATCAATCCCAATCATATATTCGTGTTTATTTGTTTGAAAAGTAACAACCACCATTAGCATTTTCTCAATAATGTCTTTTACATGCATCCCGCATGTGCGCCTACCCAGAAATGATGGGCGAGAGTGCTAGACCTCACCAACAAAACACAGAAAGAAACGGACTAATTACTGGAATCTCTTTCTCTCTCTCTCTCCCTCTCCCTCTCTCTCAAGATAAAGTGAAAGTCCTGTAAGTTTTTTATTTTTATTTTGTTTCAAGATTATCAATCGATATCAATCCCAAGCTTATATTCGTGTTCATTTGTTTGAAAAGTAACAACCACCATTAGCGTTTTCTCAACAATGTCTTTTACATGCATCTCTCATGTGCGCCTACCCAGAAATGATGGGCGAGAGTGCTAGACCTCACCAACAAAACACAGAAAGAAACGGACTAATTACTAGAATCTCTTTCTCTCTCTCTCCCTCTCCCTCTCTCTCAAGATAAAGGGAAAGTCCTGTAAGTTTTTTTATTTTTATTTTGTTTAAAGATTATCAATCGATATCAATCCCAAGCTTATATTCGTGTTCATTTGTTTGAAAAGTAACAACCACCATTAGCGTTTTCTCAACAATGTCTTTTACATGCATCTCTCATGTGCGCCTACCCAGAAATGATGGAAGAGAGTGCTAGACCTCACCAACAAAACACAGAAAGAAACGGACTAATTACTGGAATCTCTCTCTCTCTCTCTCTCTCAAGATAAAGTAAAAGTCCTGTAAGTTTTTTATTTTTATTTTGTGTCAAGATTATCAATCGATATCAATCCCAAGCATATATTCGTGTTTATTTGTTTGAAAAGTAACAACGGCCATTAGCATTTTGTCAACAATGTCTTTTACATGCATCCCGCATGTGCGCCTACCCAGAAATGATGGGCGAGAGTGCTAGACCTCACCAACAAAACACAGAATGAAACGGACTAACTACTGGAATCTCTCTCTCTCTCTCTCTCTCTCTCTCAAAGTCCTGTAAGTTTTTTATTTTTATTTTGTTTCAAGATTATCAATCGATATCAATCCCAAGCATATATTCGTGTTTATTTGTTTGAAAATTAACAACCACCATTAGCATTTTCTCAACAATGTCTTTTACATGCATCCCGCATGTGCGCCTACCCAGAAATAATGGGCGAGAATGCTAGATCTCACCAACAAAACACAGAAAGAAACGGACTAATTACTGGAATCTCTCTCTCTCTCTCTCAAGATAAAGTGAAAGTCCTGTAAATTTTTTATTTTTATTTTGTTTTAAGATTATCAATCGATATCAATCCCAAGCATATATTAGTGTTTATTTGTTTAAAAAGTAACAACCACCATTAGCAATTTTTCAACAATGTCTTTTACATGCATCCCGCATGTGCGCCTACCCAGAAATGATGGGCGAGAATGCTAGATCTCACCAACAAAACACAGAAAGAAATGGACTAATTACCGGAATCTTTCTCTCTCTCTCTCTCTCTCTCTCAAGATAAAGTGAAAGTCCTGTAAGTTTTTTATTTTTATTTTGTATCAAGATTATCAATCGATATCAATCCCAATCATATATTCGTGCTTATTTGTTTGAAAAGTAACAACCACCATTAGCATTTTCTCAATAATGTCTTTTACATGCATCCCGCATGTGCGCCTACCCAGAAATGATGGGCGAGAGTGCTAGACCTCACCAACAAAACACAGAAAGAAACGGACTGATTACTGGAATCTCTCTCTCTCTCTCGATAAAGTGAAAGTCCTGTATGTTTTTTATTTTTAGTTTGTCTAAAGATTATCAATCGATATCAATCCCAAGCATATATTTGTGTTTATTTGTTTGAAAAGTAACAACCACCATTAGCGTTTTCTCAACAATGTCTTTTACATGCATCTCTCATGTGCGCCTACCCAGAAATGATGGGCGAGAGTGCTAGACCTCACCAACAAAACACAGAAAGAAACGGACTAATTACTGGAATCTCTTTCTCTCTCTCTCTCTCCCTCTCCCTCTCTCTCAAGATAAAGTGAAAGTCCTGTAAGTTTTTTATTTTTATTTTGTTTCAAGATTATCAATCGATATCAATCCCAAGCTTATATTCGTGTTCATTTGTTTGAAAAGTAACAACCACCATTAGCGTTTTCTCAACAATGTCTTTTACATGAATCTCTCATGTGCGCCTACCCAGAAATGATGGGCGAGAGTGCTAGACCTCACCAACAAAACACAGAAAGAAACGGACTAATTACTAGAATCTATTTCTCTCTCTCTCCCTCTCCCTCTCCCTCTCTCTCAAGATAAAGGGAAAGTCCTGTAAGTTTTTTTATTTTTATTTTGTATAAAGATTATCAATCGATATCAATCCCAAGCTTATATTCGTGTTCATTTGTTTGAAAAGTAACAACCACCATTAGCGTTTTCTCAACAATGTCTTTTACATGCATCTCTCATGTGCGCCTACCCAGAAATGATGGGCGAGAGTGCTAGACCTCACCAACAAAACAAAGAAAGAAACAGACTAATTACTGGAATCTCTCTCTCTCTCAAGATAAAGTAAAAGTCCTGTAAGTTTTTTATTTTCATTTTGTGTCAAGATTATCAATCGATATCAATCCCAAGCATATATTCGTGTTTATTTGTTTGAAAAGTAACAACCGCCATTAGCATTTTGTCAACAATGTCTTTTACATGCATCCCGCATGTGCGCCTACCCAGAAATGATGGGCGAGAGTGCTAGACCTCACCAACAAAACACAGAAAGAAACGGACTAACTACTGGAATCAATCTCTCTCTCTCTCTCTCTCTCTCTCTCTCTCAAAGTCATGTAAGTTTTTTATTTTTATTTTGTTTCAAGATTATCAATCGATATCAATCCCAAGCATATATTCGTGTTTATTTGTTTGAAAATTAACAACCACCATTAGCATTTTCTCAACAATGTCGTTTACATGCATCCCGCATGTGCGCCTACCCAGAAATGATGGGCGAGAGTGCTAGACCTCACCAACAAAACACAGATAGAAACAGACTAATTAATGGAATCTCTCTCTCTCTCTCTCTCTCAAAGTCCTGTAAGTTTTTTATTTTTATTTTGTTTCAAGATTATCAATCGATATCAATCCCAAGCATATATTCGTGTTTATTTGTTTGAAAAGTAAATACCACCATTAGCGTTTTCTCAACAATATCTTTTACATGCATCCCGCATGTGCGCCTACCCAGAAATGATGGGCGAGAGTACTAGATCTCACCAACAAAACACAGAAAGAAATGAACTAATTACTGGAATCTCTCTCTCTCTCTCTCTCTCTCTCTCTCTCTCTCTCCCTCCCTCTCTCTCTCCCTCTCTCTCAAGATAAAGTGAAAGTCCTGTAAGTTTTTTATTTTTATTTTGTTTCAAGATTATCAATCGATATCAATCCCAAGCATATAGTCGTATTTATTTATTTGAAAAGTAACAACCACCATTAGCGTTTTCTCAACAATGTCTTTTACATGCATCCCGCATGTGCGCCTACCCAGAAATGATGGGCGAGAGGGCTGGACCTCACCAACAAAACAAAGAAAGAAACGGACTAATTACTGGAATCTCTCTCTCTCTCTCTCTATCTCTCTCTCTCTCTCTCTCTCTCTCCCTCCCTCTCTCAAAGTCCTGTAAGTTTTTTATTTTTATTTTGTTTCAAGATTATCAATCGATATCAATCCCAACCATATATTTGTGTTTATTTGTTTAAAAAGTAACAACCACCATTAACGTTTTCTCAACAATGTCTTTTACATTCATCCTGCATGTGCGCCTACCCAGAAATAATGGGCGAGAATGCTAGATCTCACCAACAAAACACAGAAAGAAACGGACTAATTACTGGAATCTCTCTCTCTCTCTCTCAAGATAAAGTGAAAGTCCTGTATGTTTTTTATTTTTATTTTGTTTTAAGATTATCAATCGATATCAATCCCAAGCATATATTAGTGTTTATTTGTTTAAAAAGTAACAACCACCATTAGCAATTTCTCAACAATGTCTTTTACATGCATCCCGCATGTGCGCCTACCCAGAAATGATGGGCGAGAATGCTAGATCTCACCAACAAAACACAGAAATAAACGGACTAATTACTGGAATCTTTCTCTCTCTCTCTCTCTCTCTCTCTCTCAAGATAAAGTGAAAGTCCTGTAAGTTTTTTATTTTTATTTTGTTTCAAGATTATCAATCGATATCAATCCCAATCATATATTCGTGTTTATTTGTTTGAAAAGTAACAACCACCATTAGCATTTTCTTAATAATGTCTTTTACATGCATCCCGCATGTGCGCCTACCCAGAAATGATGGGCGAGAGTGCTAGACCTCACCAACAAAACACAGAAAGAAACGGACTGATTACTGGAATCTCTCTCTCTCTCTCTCTCTCTCTCTCTCTCTCTCTCGATAAAGTGAAAGTCCTGTAAGTTTTTTATTTTTAGTTTGTCTCAAGATTATCAATCGATATCAATCCCAAGCATATATTTGTGTTTATTTGTTTGAAAAGTAACAACCACCATTAGCGTTTTCTCAACAATGTCTTTTACATGCATCTCTCATGTGCGCCTACCCAGAAATGATGGGCGAGAGTGCTAGACCTCACCAACAAAACACAGAAAGAAACGGACTAATTACTGGAATCTCTTTCTCTCTCTCTCTCCCTCTCCCTCTCTCTCAAGATAAAGTGAAAGTCCTGTAAGTTTTTTATTTTTATTTTGTTTCAAGATTATCAATCGATATCAATCCCAAGCTTATATTCGTGTTCATTTGTTTGAAAAGTAACAAGTACCATTAGCGTTTTCTCAACAATGTCTTTTACATGCATCTCTCATGTGCGCCTACCCAGAAATGATGGGCGAGAGTGCTAGACTTCACCAACAAAACACAGAAAGAAACGGACTAATTACTAGAATCTCTTTCTCTCTCTCTCCCTCTCCCTCTCTCTCAAGATAAAGGGAAAGTCCTGTAAGTTTTTTTATTTTTATTTTGTTTAAAGATTATCAATCGATATCAATCCCAAGCTTATATTCCTGTTCATTTGTTTGAAAAGTAACAACCACCATTAGCGTTTTCTCAACAATGTCTTTTACATGCATCTCTCATGTGCGCCTACCCAGAAATGATGGGCGAGAGTGCTAGACCTCACCAACAAAACACAGAAAGAAACGGACTAATTACTGGAATCTCTCTCTCTCTCTCTCTCTCAAGATAAAGTAAAAGTCCTGTAAGTTTTTTATTTTTATTTTGTGTCAAGATTATCAATCGATATCAATCCCAAGCATATATTCGTGTTTATTTGTTTGAAAAGTAACAACGGCCATTAGCATTTT